>JAZKJV010010003.1:0-420697 GCA_037367405.1 Ottelia alismoides | reverse complement strand
TGAAGCCGATAAGCGAAACCAATACTTCGGTTCTCGCTCGCAAAGGAATCACCCGTGAGCGTGCAAGAACCTACTCGGACGCAGGTGATGAATCCACGATTCATCATCTTAATATCTTGATCTTAGCAAAATCCCCGAGTAAAATCCCAAATAAATGTCCATAAAATCAATAAATTAACAAAATACCTCTTGTAAATAAAACTCACTAATTATTGTATATAAGATTGTCCAAAATAAATTACACATAAAAAGCCGCAAAAATAAGGAGTTTTATACCTGTAAATAGCCCAAAACTTCATGTATTTTTAATAATTTCAATTCAATTCCTTTTTACCTAATTCTTTCTCTCACTTGTTCATAATAATGTACATAAAAATACAAAAATACAAAACAAATCATATCTCAAATAAATGCTCCTAGATCCCAATGGAAAAAACCGTAAAGACCAACTTTTAAGCTAAATTCCCGCTCCGTATGAACTCCAAATTCACCAAACTCACTTTTAAAGTTCAAGTTAGAAAATTATCTATCCAACGGAAGTGGTTTCATTAAAATCGGAGCTCGTTTGCAAAAGTTGGGTTTTGGGACCTAGATGTACATTGTATATTATGTATATATTCTTTCTTTCTTCATTTTTATTTTATCTTTCTTAATTACTAAAAATCCAAAAAAATCATGTTTGTGTTGTATTTTATTTATATTATTTTATTGTATTTTTCTGTTGTAACTATCTCTTATTAAAAAGACAAAAATATATATATATATAGTGTGTTGTATTCACTTGTAAATTCACCATTATTTTTTCCTTCTTTATTTTGTTGTAATTAAAGTAGATAACTTTATTTCATTTTATTTATTTAATTATTTTACATTCTCTACAATAACCACCATTCAACTCCATTACTCCACCATATTTTCTAACTTCTAATTCAACTTCACCATTTTATTAACCTCCATCCCACTCCATCTTAATTCTAACTTCCATTTTTCTTCTTCTTTATATACATGCCATTCTCCTCATTTTTGCCTTTGATCCATCTTTATGTGAGGAGAGCCAAGTTCCCAGAGTTGAATCGGTGACAGCAACGCAACCGCGGTCGAGCGACGACGGCCCTCTCTCCGGTGTGATCCGTTGGCTTTTTGGCCAACATCGCAGCCGCAACCGCGCGCTGCTCGAGCTCATCGCACGCCGGCGATTTGAGCGAAGACCGTGCTCACGAGAGCACTCCATAGGCGACCGTCCATCTTAGGTAATTTTAATTTTATCTTGTCATTATTTTATCTTTGCAATTTTTTAAGCCATCACATTACCATCTACACATACCCATTTGTTCATTTTTATCACACCATCACCACTACATCTTCATTTGTCTACCATATCTCCATCACCGTCATCATCATATCATTTTCATCTCCCCTTTTTTTTGTGTACATATGTCTAAAGAAAATTAAAAAAATAAAAAAATTTAAAACAAAAAAAAGGTTATTTCATTACCACCACCATACCATTATTTTATCTCATTATCACCACCAATCCATCTTGTTTCTTTAATCTTGTTCCCTGTTTGAGAAACCAAAATTTAAAAAAAAATTGAAAAAAAAATTAAACAAAAAAAGTTTTTTTTAATTAATATTACATCAGTAAAAAAAAAGAAAAAAAATAAAAAAAAAAACGCTGAAGCAGCAGCGGTGGGAGAACCCACCGCCGCCGCCCCCGCTCCTTCCCACCGTCGCAACCCGGCAGACTCGGCCACCAGCCGCGCACCAGCCGACCGCCGTCTCCTCCACTCCGCCCAGCCCGCGCGGCCCCTCCTCCTCGCCACCGGCCTCCAACGACGGCAGGCGGCCGCCAACGCCCACAGCCCCTCCGTCGCATCTCGCCGCCGCCTCCATCCCCCGGGCCCCTCCCGCCAACAGCCGTCCGTTCTCGCGCCCCTCCAACCACCTGCGCGCGGTGCGCGCCGCCTCCTCGCGGCCGCGCGTGGCCGCGCCGCCCGGCACCGACCCCCCACATTGGGTTCTTCTCCTGCGCATGTGAGGAAGAAGGTCACTTTTCTTTCAATATTTTATTGTATAAATTGCAGATGCTTCCTGTTATGTTCTTGTAACTACAAATAGGTCCTTGTACATATTTGTGTTGGCTATTTTCAATTTCTCAGTTTGCACAAACACCCCTGTGTTTCCTTATTAATTTGGACATCCAACTTGCTTCATTTTATTCAAAAAAAGATACCATTGTGACGAGCAACTAATTGCCTACATTTTGACTATTTATTTGTATTTTTGTGAGTAATGGGTAATTAATTAAAATTGTTTAACTGAAATTTTACATATTTTACCCATTCCGTGCTCTTAAATTAATATCTCACAAACGGTTGCTTTAAAAATTCCACAAAAATTATATGTGATGCCTTAATATGAGATGTAATTACTATCTAAATTTCATCTAAAATGGAGTTGTCATGTGCCCGAAATAAATTGTAGAGTGAATTTAGTGTTTGATTTTTAATTAAATCCACATACATCTTTTTCATGAAATTTCAAGTCTCCTGGATTGCTCATCTAAATATCTACTTGAGATAAATCACACTTTGATTAATTTGATAACGTTGATTAATTAGGAATTAATTACTCACTGTCACTCTATTTCCACTAAAAAATACATAAAAAATTCATATTTAGTCAAAAAATTCCAAAAAAATTACTGTAGCTTCCTTGCATTATGTTTTCATTCCAGTAATTTTTCATAATTTTTGCTTACTGTTTGTGTGATAAATTACGAAAAACCCCATAAAAAGTGTGTATTTTTATTTATTGCATTTTAACCCCTAAAATTCCAAAAAATTGTGTATTATTTCACTCACTGGATTATGACTCTAGGAAAAATACGAATTGGCTAATTTGGACATGTTTTCTATTAAAATCAATTTGGCCTTGTTGTATGTTTTCTTAGTGTTGTAATTCACCCGCATTTTGTTTTTAGCATTTCTTTTTGCATTAAAAAAATCTAAAAAAATACCACTTGGAAATCTAGACCTAAGTTTTTGAATTAAACCCCCAAGTTGTTCCTTTGCCTCCCTGTGTTCGACCCCGGACTTGCCCGGGATATAAATTAAGCCGAGACACTCTTCACGGAGATTTTCTCTCGGTTCTGTCCGACTCGCTAAGTACACGTGCTACAACCGGACATGAATTAAACATCGTATCTAGCGACTCGTCAGCAGGACAATGAGACAGACACCCCCGTGAAGGCGTGGCCTATGCTCAATACTTCGGACAGGGTCGATGCTCTACACAACAGAGAGTCATCATTGGTGACCAAGTCCTACTCGCCTACGTACGATAGAAGCGCCATTACTTCAGAAATCCAGGCGATACACAAGGCAGTTGCAAACTGGGTTTTTGGCTTTAATTCTTAGGGGGTCGCACTCGCTCAAGGGAGTAGGGTTTTGATCCCCCTCCAAGGTACCTGAAAACAATGAGGGCTTTATAAACCTGGTACAAGGATAGTCCATTACGGATTTTAATTAAGGTCAAAGTTTATTTAGCAGTCCCCTTGTTTTAATTATTGGGTTTTCACTTTTTTTGAGTCTGTTTTCATACCAGCGCCTAACATTTTTGTAGATTCTCATTTAAGTCCTAGGTGCTCGAAATCAGAGGGAGGTAGCAGAATAGCCGTGCAAGTTGTTCCATGATGGAAATCTTACCATTGAACCGAATGATGCATGCTGAGTTAGAAGACTTACAGTGCATCCCAGCTCTCTCCGTGCGGTATGCAAAACAGAATTTTTAAACCTATCTACATGTCGGTATGCAAGACACAAAATCGCCCTAAACATTAGTTGCTATTAGCATGAAGAACCATAAGTCGCTCATTCATCTTCATCCTGAAAGGTCCGGTCTTGGCTCACCCCTCCTCTGCTCAACACACTTGAGTTTAGGAGATAGTGCTTTATGGGGCTCGCTGTGGCACAAGGGCTAAGAGACAAATGAACGGCTTGTTTAAGTTTGATTAGATACATACGAAGTAGACTATAGGAACATGCATTCTTATTAATGTTTGAACCTAGCTACCGAATCAAGCAACCTATATCTAGGGGCTCCAAGCACACAAAACAAAGTAAAATAAAGGCGGTAAGCTCAAAACTTCGGGAAACAAAGAAAAGAAAGCGATGGAAAACTCGAAAAACCGCGATGAGGCCCCTGGGTGAACAATCACCCGGGCACTGGACCTCATTGTGAAGAGTAGAGTCCTGTTAATTATTACATGCCAAAATTTTCTCTCTCTCTCACCATAAATTACAAAAATAATTCTAATTGCTCTAGACCTATCTAACTCTCATCTCCTTGTATCCTTGGTGCTCTCTCCAGATGGTCATGAGGTGAAGACCACCCTCATCCAAGCTCGGCTGCCTTGGCTCCCTAAGAAACCATCCTCGCGTGGCGGACCCACGCATCAAAGTCACAAAGAGATTGAATTAGTATAGCTCAATCAATAAAATAAGCAGGAAAGAATTAATCACAATAAATAAATAAATAAAGCATAGTGATTAATTGCAAAATAAATAGCTGCTCATCAATTAATGACACATCAATTTATAAACAAGAATAACAAAATGAATAGGCTATGCTCATTTCTCCCCGACAACGGCTCCATCGGATAACCTGGCATTTTGCGAGGGTCAAAATTATGTTGTCGCTGAGGCGACCGCTCATAGAACATCGGTTAGTCAGCAATTAACCCACAATAAAAGAATAAAACAATTGAGTCCCAAAAGTGTGAATTAACATTTATTACTCTACCACAAAATGTATAGTGAATAAGTATGTAGAGGTCGAACCATAGAGAGCAATGCAAAAATGAAGTAGCCTATTGTGCATGTACAACAGAGTCATCCTTGTGTGAAGCCTATTTTTGTGGGTTTTTAATTTTTTTTATTAATAATATATACTCATGTATTATATATATATATATATATAATTTATAGACTATAAATATATAAAGATATATACCCATAGAGGGTATGTATAAAGCATATAATACATACCTTATATACATGCATACATATATATATCTATATATTTATTTATTTATTTATTTATTTTTAATTTAATTTTTAGATTTATATATATTAATAAATATGTGGATATATATATATATATTAATTTTCTTTTTCAATAGGGGAATATATATATAAAGGAGAGAGAGGAGTGATACAGTATTTATAAAAATATATAAAAACACTTAAAAATCCAGAAATAAAATCTTTTTGGTATTTTCATGATCTTTTACTATTTTATGATTTTTGGGTATTTTTTAAAATGTTTTTGATATTTTTAAATAGCAAAATAAAGGAAAACATGGATTTAGCTACTGGATGGGGGTAAAATGGGAATTAAAAATATCACACAGCCACAAAATTTTTCCATACCATTTTTCAAGTAAAGAGGATACTATATAAAAACTACAGAACTTGAGTTTGCAATTTTTGGGTTTTTCTAGAATTTTTTATATTTTTTAGAAGTTTTTGAGTATTTTTGAATTTTTAAGGTTTTTCTTTTGAGGTTTTTAGTGATTTTCAGACTGACACTAATATATGACAAAAAGACCATAGTTAATTTTTTTGGAATTTTTCGAGGTGTTTTACTATTTTTTTGGGATTTTCTAAGCTAGACAGTAAATAAAATGCATGTTTTTGATTTTTATAAATTGCAAAAATGCAACAAAAATGAAAATTAAAAATATGGCGTGCAAGAGCATGCTAACAGGAGCTTATATTCTTTTTCGTGGAATTTTTCAAGATAATATGATGCATGAAATAAATGGACAAAGCCTACACAAATTAAACAGCCTAGCGGGGCATTTTTGCAAATATAATAACTCTTAGGGGCATCAGTGCAAAAAATACTACAAAAATAAACATTTATTTTTATTTTTGGGGCTATTTTACAATTACCAAAACCTGCCAGGGTTAAAGTGCAAAAATCACGCGCCTCACGTGGGACTGCACGTGAGGCGCGGAGGGACCAAACTGCAATAATAAAAACCACAGGGGGCCTATTGCAAAAATTACAATTTATTTACAACTTGAAAGTTTATTTATAGCATTAAAATATAAATACAAAAAGGCAGGGGACATGTCTGAAATTTACCCCAAAGGCGCGCGATCCAACGGTTGATCTTCGTCCACTTGACACGCGTCGCGCATCCATCAGTTGATACCGGTTCGCAGATGACGGTTGAGATTAGATCAACCTCGTTGATCGGACGGTGGGTGCAGGGCTTTATCTGACGGTCCTCGTTCAATCTGGGATGCGCCTCCTGATCTGACGGCGATGGAGCCCCCTGGAAGAACAGGGAAGAAGCTCACGCGCTGCGAGCTTCGATCGTGAATCTTTGGCTCCTCCGGGCATCTCCCTCATGTCTGAGATGGTCTGGACGTAGCTGGAGGCCTTCCGCGTCTGCTGATGGTCTCGCCATGGCTCCTGGAGGTCCAAGGAGCTCGGACGAGGTCGATGAAGGTCGGGACCTCCAGGAGCCTCTTCCTGATTTCCATCGAGCCCAGATGGGCTCCTTTCTTTGTTTGACCTGCATAGGAAGAACCGGGGGAGCGGGGGCTATCTCCTCAACCCCGGGTTTTGAAGCTCGGTCGCAAAATGAGGTGAGGCGGAGGAGCTCCGACGTTAAGCGGAGGTGGAGCTCCGATTCGCAAGGACTGAGGGTCCTTGGTTGAACAAAGATGGTCGATGGACGGAGAATGTGATGGGGATTGAGATGAGAGGTGAATGGCAGTCGGAAACGGTCGATGTTATAGTGAAGAAGTCGCCGGAGCGGAGCTCCGACGAACTTCGAATTTTCTATATCACGCTACGCTATTGATCTAAAGGCTAAACTAAGAACGGAATTTAAATGCTAGAATTAAAATCTACCTAAAATGCAATAAAGGGCAGCTCTTATACCTGGGGGCCATCAGGGAGCAGGACGGACGCCGGAGCTCCGCCGCATCAAAACTTTCCCTCCTCCGGCCGATTCGTGGTGCTGGAACGCTCCCCCTGTCACGAGGAACCTCCCAGGATCAAAATCGAGGCTTTTGGGTGGATGAAATTGGCCAAATTTGAGGAGGGGGCGGAGCTTCTTATTTATAAACACTGGGATGGACTTTTATTGACCGACATTTATTGATTAATCCAATGAGCATCAAGTTGATCTAAGATATCGTCGGGTATCAGTGATCATCAGGGATCATTTCTTGTGAAGAAAGCGATCTCGATCGATGGATGAGATGGCCGTAACAAAGGGAAGAAATCCAGGGAACAGACAGTTCAGAGATGCCAGGTCCCGGATGGGACAGTTGACCGGGCGGTCAACAAGGGCTGGCGCCCCATTGATCCACATTGGCCGCAAAAAGACAAAATAGGGAACTTTACTCGAAATTGATTTATTTGACCTAATAAATGATTTTATTATTTTTTCCTTATAAAATAAAAAATGTGTATTAATTCATGTAGTATTTAATTATGATTTTTATTTAATTTTTTCGAAGTATTTTATTATAGTTTTGTTTTAATAATGTGTATATGCATGTATTTTATGTATTTTATTTCTAATTTGTTTATTTTATTTTATTATTTTATTGTCTTATTTTATAAATTTATAATTTATTTTTTTTAGTGTGAGGGTATTTTTATTTAATTTTTATGAGTTTATTTTCATATTTAAATAAATAGGGATATGTATATGTAGGTATACTTGTAGGTCTTTTACCTATATATTATATATACTTTATTTATTTAATGTATTTTCTTGGTTTTTATTTTAGATTTGTATTTTTGATATATTATGTATAATATGTACAACATTATAAAAATATGATAAAAGAAAATAATTAAAGAATGTTTTCCCTTTTTATTTATGTGCATATTGGATCATAGTTATCTTGCCTACTCTCTTGCATAGACTTATTTTATTTTGTAAATCCCCTTTAGTTTTTTTCTAATTTCAGTATGTGCATGTATTATATACATTATTTACAAAATTCTAAAAATATAATTTGATAAAAATAATGGACAATGAATAAATTGAATATTTTAATCAGGTAGGTTGCACAATGAAGGCCAAAAACCTAACTTTTGCAGATGGACTCCAAAAATTATTAAACCAATTTTATTAAATAGTTCTTGGAAGCTATATACAATTAAAGGTGAGTTTGAGTGATTTGGAGTTTTTATTTGCAAGATATGTGTCTGTGAAGTTGAGATTTTGGATTTTTATTCTGTGTATAAAATGTACACTGAGTATTATTTTTACACAAGCTCAATTTTGTATTTTTATTTACATTGTCATCTACAACTTTCATGTACAAAGTTTCTTTATTTGATGAATGAATAATTATATACAAAATAGGTGTCAAAAATGCATAAATAAATGCATGAATAAATGAGGTATTTTTTGTACACTGGCCATTATCTCCCCCTACTTTATTCCTTGTCGACCAATTCCATGCTGGCCTTGGCCTCGGGGTTAGGGTCATAAAATATTTGCAATATTTTACTCCTTTTTCTTTTCTCCCCTTTATTCTATAATTTTGGCATTAAAAACCTTATTTAATGTATAATTAATACAATGAATGATGAATGCTATTATATACAAACTAATGTTATTTACATGCATTTGCTGGGGATTGTGAGGCCAAAATGATAGAATAAATGTGATGAAATGGAGATTCATCATAGGTACATCACCATCCAAGGGTACATGTTGAGATAGATTAATAACATGAACAACAGTATAAAGTGCTTCACACCAAAAAGAGTTAGGCAACTTAGCTTCAGAAAGGAGACATCTGACTCTCTCTATCAGGGTCCTGTTCATTCTCTCTGCAACTCCATTAAACTGCGGTACCTTGGGTGGAGTCTTCTAGCTCCTGATACCATAAGACCTACAATACTCATTAAATGGTCCAATATACTCGCCGCCATTATCACTGCGGATGCACTTCAGCTTCTTTCCAGATTGTCACTCCACTAATGCAAGGAAGTTTTTGAAAACACCAAGGACTTGGTCATTCCTCTTTAAGGCGTAGACCCAAACTTTGCTGGAGAAGTCATTAATGAATGTAACACAATAAAATGCACCACCAAGAGAACTTACTTTCAACGGACCACAAACATCTATGTGAACAAGCTCTAATGGTTGCATCTTCCTAGAAGATGGATGGCTCTTGAAGGAAACTCTCGTCTGCTTCCTAGCTAAGCAGTGTGTGCATCTCTCCAGCTTCTCTTTCTTGACATATGTCAGCATATTCTTCCTCATTAAATATTGCAGCCCCTTCTCACTCATGTGCACCAATCATTGATGCCACAACTCAATGAATTTTGCATCTCTAGTAACATGTGCAACATCATGGGAGATGGATGCATTCATGATGTAAAGATTATTGCTATACTTTTTGCCACGGGCAACAACCAAGGATCCTCGAGTAAGCTTCCATTGACCGCTACCAAAAGTGTTAAGGTATCCTTCATCATCAAGCTCTCCCGCAAAAATGAGATTTAAGTGCATGTCTGGTGTATGCCTCACATCTTTGAGTGTCAATACAACTCCATTGGCATTCTTCAATGAAATATTGCCAATGCCAACAACATGGGACAAAGAACCATTCCTCATCTTCAATGTACCAAAATCACCAGTTGTATATGAAGAGAAAAACTCACTCTGAGATGTGACATGTAGAGTAGATCCGCTATCAACAAGCTAAGAAGTACCATCTTGTGCGACATTTACCATCTCCTCATAATAGACAATGAGGAGCTCATGCTGTGCAACTGCAGCAACATGTTCATTCTTTTTCTCTTGTTTATCGCCACCATTCTTGTTATCTCTCTTGCACTGGAAGCAATACTTCTTGATGTGCCCTTTCTTTTTGCAATAGTGGCACTTCATATTCTGATATCTGGATCTGGACTTGCTTTTGTCATTATCTCTATCATTATCAGTCTTGGTCCGGCTCCTCCCCCTGTTCTCTATGACAAGAACCTCTGAATGTGAAGAGCTTCCTTGGGTTTTTCTTCACATCTCCTCATTGAGAATTCTAGACTTGTCTGTCTTCAAAGAAACGACCTCATCGACGGCAGAATTTGTAAGTGAGACTCGAAAAGTCTCCTATGAATCTGGTAGAGTAGCAAGCAGTAGTAGTCCCAACATCTCATCTTCAAATTTTAGTCCCAACATTTTATCTTAAAATTTTATCCCCATGCTTGTCAACTGGCTAGTAATTCCTTGGAACTCATTCAAAAAATCTAGTACAGAGCTGCCTTCCTGTAACCTCAAGTTCACTAGTCTCTTGAGAAGAAACAATTCATTATTTCTCGTCTTGGAGGCGTAAAGATTTTCCAACTTCAACCATAAGCTTCTAGCGTGACTTTCATCTTGGATATAGTTATAGACATTTTCATCAACAAACTGTCTTATGAAGTCACAAACTTGTTCATGTTCAAACTCTCATTCCTCATCTGTTTTGACTTCGGGCTTCTGTGTGGAGAACATATGGAGGTGCATAGCCTTCACATATAAAAGATCCTTCATCTTGTCTTTCATAAATTGTAATTAGTTCCATTAAGACTAATCATCCTGCTCAAACTAAACTCAATCTTATAATCCGTCATTGAACCTTGCTCTGGTATCACTTTTTGAGAACATATTCCCCGTACAAATTGAATTGCGGAAAAATAACCAAAGACGATAGGCGGATCCTGCATGATATATCAACTACAAGAAAGTATCTCAACCACACAAAAAATCAACCACAAATGCACGAAGAATTTTTAACGTGGAAAACCCTCAATGTGAGGTGAAAAACTACAGGGTTGATCGCAACCGAAAACTAAGCACTATAATCGAAGTAATCTCTTGTAAGGGGCATACAAAAGGCCGACCCTCAAAACGGTGCTACAAATCACCAAATAATGGAGAATAATAGAGAGGAGAAATATCACCCAATGGTAAATCCCTCGCCAAACTGTTGGGAAGAATGCTGGAGAAGAACTGCTCCAAAGGTTACTCCCTCCAAACTCCGTGGCAACCACAGACTCTTTTTCTTCTTCCTCTCTCTCTTATTTCTTTCTTGTGCTAGGAGAGCTTGTGTTGGGATGATCCTGGTATGCACCCCATACCCCCTATTTATGTTCCATGGAGATGAGCAAATAAGGAAACCTGGACTCCTACTTCACTTAGGATAAGGAAAAGATAAATCCTAATCCTAAAAGGTAATTGATCTCCTTCTCCAATCAATAATTAATTTTCCTTTTCCAAATAGGACTACCAATATATTATAAATATGGAATAGGTTCTCATAAGGAGGGGAACCCATCCAATAAATATCCCCCTCACTAACGATGTGGGAACTGCTCCAAACCTGCGAGAGAGAAGCATCTTTAGATCTTTCCAAGCGGCAGAGTCTTTGTCATCATATCGGCACCGTTGTCATCTGTGTGGATCATATCAAGTACAAGTTGTTTCTATTCTAACATATCATGTATTCAATGATATCTGACATCGATGTGCTTCGATCTTGCATGGAATATAGAGTTCTTGCTAAGGTGAATAACACTCTGACTGTCACAGTAAGCTTATACTTGTCCTGATGAAAATCAAGTTCCTACATGAACTTCTTCATCCACAGAAACTCCTTACACGCCTCTGTAGGTGCAATGAACTAGTCCTCTATAGTGGATAAAGCAACACACTTCTGGAGACGAGACTGCCAAGAAACTGCGCCACCTGCAAAGGACATCTTGTAGCCAGATATGGATCTTCTCCCATCAATATCTCCAGTCATATCCGAATCTATGTATCCATGAAGAATAGGCTTCTATGATCCAAAGCAAAGAGAGTAACTTCTAGTACCTTGAAGATATCTCAAGATCCATTTAACTACTTCCCAATGTTGTTTTCCTAGATTTGAGATGAACTTACTAACAACTCCAACTCCATGAGCAATATCTGGCCTCGTACAAACTATGACATACATGAGACTACCTGTGGCTGATGCATAGGGAACTCTTTCTATATATTTCTTCTCTGCATTGCTTTGTGGGCTATCTTTGGAACTTAACTTGAAATGCGCTCCAAGAGGAGTGCTAGCTGGCTTTGTTTTCTCCATACAAAATCTTTGAAGTACCTTCTCAATGTACTTCTCTTGTGAAAGTTGAAGTTTCCTTATTCCCCTGTCTCGAGTGATCTTTATGCCCAGTATCTGACTTGCATGCCCCAAGTCCTTCATAGCAAAGGACTTGCTCAACTCTTTCTTCAAGTCAGAAATTCTCTCTCCATTATTGGCTACAATTAGCATGTCATCAATATAAAGCAACAATATGATGAAATCATCACCTGAGAATTTCTTCACGAGCACACAATGGTCTGAAGTAGTCTTAGAGTAACCATGCTTCCCCATGAACGAGTCAAACTTCTTGTACCACTGTCTGGGTGCTTGCTTCAATCTATATAGACTCTTCTTCAGTTTGCAAACATAGTCTTCCTTGCCGTTGACCGTAAAGCCCTCTAGTTGCAACATGTAAATTTCCTCCTCAAGAACATCGTGAAGAGAAGCTGTCTTCACATCCATCTGTTTAACCTCCAGATCAAGGCTAGCCGCCAAGTTGAGAACCACCCTGATAGAAGACATCTTCACCACAGGAGAAAATATTTCCTCAAAGTCAACTCACTTCCTTTGATTAAAACCTTTCACAACCAACCTAGCTATGTACCTTGGATTTGTAAAGTATTCATCATGTTTCACTCTATAAACTCACTTGTTTCTCAATGCCCACTTGCCTTTGGGCAACTTGACAAGCTCAAAGGTATGATTGCCATGAAGGGACTCCATTTCTTCTTTCATAGCTTCTACCCATTTCTCCTTGTTTGCATCTTGCAAGGCTTCTTCATAGTGTTCAGGATCGCCGCTGTCTATCAACAAAATGTACTCATGTGCAGAATACCTAGTAGAGGGTCGCGTCTCCCTCACCGATCTCTGTGGTGGGAGAGCCTCGGAAGAAGAAGAGCTCTCATCGTCCTGCCCACCATGATCACTACTGTCATTTGCATCATCATCATCAGGAGTGGTGACCTGTGGTACATCCTCCTCATGTCCTGCATCTGGTACCTGCTCATATGCATCATCTAGCACCACATGTGGAGTCCTCTAAAAAATGACTGGCTCCATATCATCTGGTTGATAGCTACTCGAAGGAGGGTCCTTAGCAGCCTTCTTGATGTCTTCAATGGTTTGATTTTCAGAGAAGATCACATCCCTGCTCCTCAGCAGCTTCTTATCAACTAGATAATACAACATGTAGACAAGCTCATGTTGTTCATATCCCAAGAAGATACATTGCTTTGTCTTTGCATCCAACTTGGACCATTCATCCTTGGGAACATGCACAAATATGCAGCATCTAAATACCCACAAATGATTGTATGAGACATTCTTTCTATGAAAAACCCTGTCAGGAACATCACCATCCAAGGGTACATGTGGAGATAGATTAATAACATGAACAACAATATAAAGTACTTCACACCAAAAAGATTAATATCATGAAGTATCGAATTCTTCCGTGCTTGCAGCATCCGAGCTTGATTGTGTGACTTCGAGGGCATTGCGAAGGGTTGGTGGCTTTGTAGTTGAGGTGGGGGATTCTTTGTGGTTAGGCTGTAATGTCTCAGGCTTAGGTTCCCACTCCATTGTTGAGGAAAAATTGGCCACATGACAACTCATTGGATTTGTGCACGAATGGACCTGTTGACAACGCTAAAAATGCTTAAGCCCATATTGTCAAGTAATAATCCCCACCACTTATAACCCACTCTCAAACTTTGTGAGACTTTTATATGTGGGACTATGTTTCAAGATATGGGTGTTAAAACCTCCCCTACTTATATTCGCAACATTCTCGTTGCGACATCATCATTCACTTATTCCCAATGACAGTGGCGGTTGCATGGTCTGGGTAGTCATTTCCTACTATCTTTTTTATAGGAGTGGTTCCACCTCTCAAGTATCCCTTTCCACTATCAGAGAGAAATTGACTCTGATACCATTTGTAATATCCCGGGCTTAGAAACCCGGTTCGTTAACGGAGAGAACTGACCCTGACAATTTATTTGGTTCGTGCTCGAAATGAACCCATTCATAATCATCCCAAATGCTTAAACACAAGCTGTTACGTAGTAATACCCACCACTTATAACCCACACTCACACTTTGTGAGTTTTAGATGTGAGACTATGTTTGGAGTTACGAATATTGTAACCTTCCCAACTTATATTCGCAACATCCTTGTTGCGATTTGACCCATAACTTATTCCCAATGACAGTGGTGGTTGCACACTTCAGGTAGTCAATTCGTTTTATCTCTTTATAGGGGGTGATTCCACCTCTTGGATAGACCTTTCCACTATCAGAGGGAAATTAGATCTGATACTATTTGTAACGTCCCAGGCTTAGATCCCCGGTCCGTTAACAAAGAGTGGGTTATAAGTGATGGGGATTACTACTTGACAACTTGAGCTTGAGTATTTTAGATGGTTGTCAACGGGTCCATTTAGGTCCAAATCCAATAAGTTGCCATGGTCAGTTTTCCTTGACAAAGGACTGGAGACCTAAGACCAGGACGTTACATAGAATTGCAGATGGCCAAGTTGTGCGTATTCTTCATTATGCAATAACTCAATTTGAATTGAAGACTGAGTTTCTTTTTAAGATATTGTTATCAATGTTGGCACCCATACTTTTGAGCCACAAGATAGTATTTTTGGCATATTCATAATCCAGTTCTGCAAGGAGAACTAACGGTGTGTTGGGAAGGGCATGGATTACATATTGGCACATTCAGATGAGGAGTATGGACAGTGATCAAAACTTCTGGGCACTATATCCACGATAGATGCGGGGGTTCTTTGTTCCTGGTTTGTTAAGGGGGTCTTGATGTTGGTTTAACCGAGCCGTATTAGTGATGAGGAGGCTTGTTGTCACACCCCAAATTCTGTAATCGAAAGTCATTGGGCAGACACAGTAGAAGATGCACGAGAATGATCCATGGAGCTGACTTCAGGAGGAGTCTAGTGTGTGTCAGTAGTAGGGGGATAATCCACGAGAGTTTGAAGTCTCAATCGTATGTGACAATGGAGAAGCATCACACAGGATCCTAGAATGGTAGCAGAGTGTCGTTGAGCTTGTACCAGTGCAAGCAGCGATTACAGACAACAGCGTAAGACACGATGGTGGATGCACACAGAGGTACGTACACGAGCGCAAAAGGATGTTATGTAGTGAAGAAGTGTGTATTGAGGAGTAATGATGTACGATCACATAGGAGTGCGCACAAAGGCACACTATATCTGTATTGATGCGTGCAATCTAAGGAGGCATGGAGCGTTGTAGGTGCTGAGTATGAGTGTTGTCAAGAATTCTCGATAGTATGCATATGGGAGTGGTCTGCAAGCCACGATAGCGAAGTTTTGGCAGACTTCCCCTTAGCATGTGGAGCACTAAGGATGGGTTTACCATACGAGGATCTGGTGGCTATGGGTTCCCTTTGACACAAGATCGAATGTTCGATGGCACTCGATGAAATTACAACAAAGCTGCATCATCAAGCGTTGAAGCGTGAGTGTGCTGATGACTGAGAGGTTGATGTGGTGGAGACGAAAAGAAAACAATGGAGTCGAAGAGACGAGAAGACGGAGAGTTATTTTGGAACGCGAAGGGTTGCAATAGAACTTGAAGAGTCTCTAGTCTTTACAGTAGTCATTATTGTAAATGTACGAATGATTATCCCTTGGATCACTTGAGTCTTATATAAGGAGGGGGTGGCTCATTTGCAAACACACCAATACAGTGTAGCGTGACACACCACACTCTAGAGTGAGTCTCCCCTTCTAATAATAGAAGGAGTTTTATGCCCGTCCTTGTGTGATTGTGTGATAACGTCTTGAGCGTTCTTGAGTGAGTTCTTGAAAACGTTCTTGAGTGAACTGAGATTTGGGCTTGTGCTTGTGTTGGAGCGTCGGTGCGTGACCATGTGCAAGTACGAGAAGAGTTGGACCGTATCTTTGATCGTTCTATTGAGGAAGGCTAGTTAGCTACGGGATAGCTAAGGCTGTACCAGTCAAAATCGGTAACAGAACTTTGACCCTGTGACACTTGCTATGGTGTTTTCAGCCGATGAGCTACCTTAATGAGTAAAGCCAATCTCGTTGTGGTGGTAGAGAGGGTGGAATGTTGCTTTAAGATACCATCGGGTTTGTGGCGACCTCATCTTATCTACTACCGTCTACACACAGAGAGGATCGTCTGTTGTATCCTCTGCTGCAGCAGACTCTGCTGTAGGGCTACAGCCATCCGATCACCTATCCCATACCTCGAGATGCAAGCCCACTATCCCTGACCCACTAGGAGGGTCGTCAGATCCTCATCCGGCGTTCTCATGCGTTACAGCCCCTGCTGTAAATGCCTTTTCCAGCAGACGATCGGTACCCCTAAACACGAATACATCAAGGAGTAACCCAATATGTGATGCTTATTTTATGCTTGCTTATTTTTCTGGATCATTTCTGCTACGTGAAACACAAAACATTATGCTTTGGGGTGGGTTTCTCGATGGTCAATTGGAGTGCCGATTTATGTTTAGTACTTGAAATAATTGTCAAAGATGCTTATCCATGTAATACCAAATGATTCGCTGATTACAAAAATAAAAAAGTTCTTTTAACGTACATGATAAAATCATAAAAAAAACTCCCCATTACAGTTGGAACATCATCAAAGAAAATCGAACAGAAAGATGACTATCTTTTTTGCCGGCTTTCGCTAGTCCACGAAAACTCAATAAACAAGCTTGGGCTCAAGTTCAGAAAATTCGACAGATCCAGAATCTACAGGTGACATGAGATATGCGGCGACGAGCTCTGAAACCATAGCAACAACCAGAGGGAACTTCTTTATGTTCTTCAAGAACGCCGGATCGTTGCTCTCTACAATGGCACTCATCTTGGTGTTCAACTCCACCATTCTATCCAACTTCCTCTTGAATTCAGGATTCTCCACATCCAGCACTGCTGGGAAAATCCTTGCTGACGTTTTGTTCGTCTGTGAGAGTAATCACGAAAATCATGTCAATAATTAATCAGTGATACCATTATAAATCAGTACGAGATATCTTCGCTTGCGAATCGTAGTTACCTCGATGATGACATGCATGTCGAACTCCTTTGCGTTGAGGCCTATTCCTTCATAGAACGACGACCGTTGATGGTCGTTAAGGTACATCGTCACGTACACCTGAATGGTTGATTAAGCCAGCTGTCGTTAGGCTAATCTTATATGAAGATAACGATTAGAATTAATACAAATTTTCACACTTGTAATGTAACAAAATCATGGTATGTATGTGTAATGAATTATTGGAATCTTGTAAGATGAAATTACCGAGAGGCAGAAGAAGCGTGTCCAGAGCTTGGCCTTCCAGCCATTGAGGAGCTGAGGATGAACCTTAAGCATGGCAGCAATGAAATCACCATGCCTGTTCTCGTCCTGGCACCAGTTCTCAAAGTACTTGAATATGGGGTACACCTGGTGCTCCGGCTTCGACATCAGGTGCCGGCAAATGGTTATGTACCTCCAGTACCCGATCTTCTCCGACAGGTATGTGGCGTATAAGATGTACGCCGGCTTGAAGAATGTGTATTTCCTTGCTTTTGTGAGGAATCCCAAGTCCAGTCCCAGATTGAAATCCGCAAGCCCCTTGTTGAGAAACCTATATTTCAGCACCACTTACTTATAACAGCACTAACTATGAATTCATGAGAAAGAATGCAGAAGTCAGTACAACTAACCCGGCATGTCTTGCTTCGTCCCTTGACATAAGCGAGAAAATTTCAGCAATTATTGGATTTGTTTTCTGCCATGTTTTTAAATGACCCATTTTACACAAGGTAAATTATGGAAAGATTGATAATAGCGCAGTGAGGATTATGAGTATGCTAAGCATGCATGATGTATATATGACCGCAGTACCTTAAGCCTTCGACCGATCTCCTTGTAGAGCAGGAAGCCGGAGAATTCAGCAGTGCAAGACCTCTCCAGGAACTCGACGAAGATCTGCCGGAAGGGTCCCTGAATCTTATCAGCCGCTTCCTTGAACTCCTGGTTCCGGACGAAATGTGTCTGGTTGTAGTCGGTCTTGAACTCGTTGAGCAGTGCCGTGAACTCCTCCTCGTTGGGGATCTTGTTCTTCCTCGGGTCCAGCAGCGCATCCATCTCGTCGAAGTCCGTTGTGTAGAACCTCGGCGTCAGGAGCGTCTCCTTTATCTGTGTCTTCGCGTTCTTCTTCGCCGCCTTTGCACCCTCGGTGTTCGACGCGGCGGAGCACATTGTCACGGTGCGAGTGGAGGAGAGCCTCTGAGTGCCGCAGGATCCTCTGGCAGTCTGACGGAGGGGGTTGAAGGTCGTCCGCAGAATAAGTGCCTGATCTGCCATTGATGCTATGGTTTTGGTTTGTCAAGGCTAAACCCTGTGGAGGATAGATACAGTCGTCGACATATTTATATGATTGAGGAGTTGGGCTATAGGCTTGGCCTGGAATAGATTGGACAATGGAGGGCCATCCGAAGGAAATCTGTGGTGCTGAATCAGAGCTTGACATGTGTTGATTGGTGCGTGAGTTGAGAGGATCTTATTAGGATGACGTTCACGTATTTATATAATGGATTTGAAAAGTGGTTTGCATGGGAAGACGTGAGCTTCCGGTGGGCATAATATCTTGGGGCTCGCTGCTTATATTACAGCAATCGGTGGGCTGTACCCGGGGTTTTGTCAACTCTGTCTTCTGCAGCCCCTGGTTCCAGATTAATACTGTTGGGAATCTGCATATTGCTTCTCTCTTTTTTATTAAAATAAAATAATAGTGCCACTTTGACGGTGGGTTTCGTGTTAGCATGCAGCTCTAGATCTAATTTTCTGTTCAGATGAAGAAAATTGTATAATTAGAAGGATGAATTGTAACAGAATACTTTCGTCCTTAGACGAGGAATTTTAGTAAGTAGATATCATATATACACTTACATACATATGATAGAGTATTTTAATACTATTATCGACATAAGAAGAGGGAGATTGGAGTGAGAATTCGGCTCTTGATTTGTGAGCTCAAGTAGCAAGATATCATAGTTAGGGGATTCAGCATTGCGAGATATGAATTTTACATTAAGGCCATATTCACATTATTTATTCAAGAATTATCAAAATTTTAATGATTTTTAATTAATTTATTTGTAATTTTTCACGAAACCCTTCTCTTATTTTTTTTTCTAAAAATGTATATAAAAATATAAAAATCCTAAAAAAATCAAAGCATGTATATATGCCAAGGAATCCAACTTTTAAATTGTTAATTTCTCAACTTCTGAATATCATAACTTTTTCATATGAACTCCAATTTCAATCTACTCACTTTTAAAGTTCATAAAATAATATTCTCTATTTAATGAACGTGAGCTCACTAAAATCAGAGTCCGTTTGCAAAAAGTCGGTTTTGAGATCTAATGACAACTATATTTCTAGGCTATCTATTTTATTCTCTAATATTATATTTAAAGCATCTGGCCTACCAGGTGTTCACACGTGTCACCATCTAGGCCTTCTTATTTTTCCTCCCAAGAAGCTGTTGCATCTCCTGTTTCAACCAACTTTCTTCACTTAATTCCTTCTTCCATCTTTTACACTCAAAACTCGATCTCACCCCTCCATTCGACAGATCCTACAATCAAGATACACACTCACCTTTGATCCATAGCTAATTCTTATCCACTTGATCTATAAAATGGATCAAAGTCGGCCCATTACAACTAAACTCCCCAGCTACCAGAATTACTGGCTGATCTCCCACCTTCCTTGCTTCATTACAACCACCTCCGATGGTGACAGCGCCTAGGAGCACCTCCCCGTGTAAGAAAATCTATCGGTGGAGACATTATAAGGTTGCATCAGCCTTGCATCGCAACTCGCATATGCGTCAAGCTCCGAGAAGGTCACCGCTTCGTTGAGCTAGAACCTGGAAGTCACATACTTCCAACCCCAGGTGCATCTTCCATTTTCCCTTCGATTTCTCAATATTCGTTCACCGATTAGCCTTGTTAATCGCATGAATAGATCCTATTAATCACCATCTCAAACCATCATTGACATTCTCGTTCAATCCCATATCGAATCACACCTAATTCCATCTGATATACCCACTTCTCGGAACCTATTATTTGACTTGCAAATTACCTCATAATTTTGGCAGATTCTGTTAGAATCGAGCATCAACCTCACTTGCAGGATAATCCACTATCTAGAGCATTCCATCATCATCAGTTGGAATCATTAGTTGGAGATTTTCTTCATCAACTAACCAAGAGTAGCTGGTTCATTCAGTTTACACCAACTAGGACCACCGAGCTTCATAGATTCATCACATTATCTGATCAAGCCCCACTGTAGGGGAGCTCGAAGGGGGCAGGCGACCCCATTTCGACCCTGCATGAGTATTCTCGTCACCATCACCACTAGAGCTTGAGGAGAAGCAATAACAACCACCACCGCTCTCTGATTTTGGTGAAGAACAACCCCCAAGAACACAAGCCATGGGTGGTTGCCACATGTAGCCAGTGAACAGCCAGGATTGCATCGCCCTCTTCTATCACAGTTGTACCTCAGCTAAGAGGTGTGAAATTTGCTAGGAAACCACTAAAGAGCTTCATAATTCAAAAGCACCTTCAAAAGTTTCTATATTAGCATTTAGGTCCCTGCGCTGGGATCTAACTGTATGAATCCAGAACTTTTCTTACAATTAGGTCCCCGATAGGTCCCTGACCGGGGACCTAATTGAAAGAACACCTTTATCTTTTTATTTGTTTCTACACTACTTTTTTGGACTATTTTGGACATTGTGGAATCATATGCATCATTATACCATTTTTACAATTTCATTTTGCATAGATTTTCAAGCACTTCTTCACACTTTTCGATCAAATTTTTCCTCATTTTTCGATACATTTTGATTTCTTTTCATGTCCCTTCTCGTGACCGTAGCTCAAGTATCTTATCAACTATATAGTATCATCTATATTCCATATCATTTCACATACTATATTGTAGATAAAACGATTGAAAAATACCCTTTTTTGAAAAATAAAATAAAAAGTGGTAAAAATAAATCAAATTAAAATAATAAAAATAAAAATTAAAAAAGAGTTTTCTCGTGACAGAATAAAAGAAAAGAAAGATTAAAAAATATCACAAAAATTATTTTCTCCCCTTGAAAATAACGAGCATGTCTTTCTAGCTACTTATATTCTACCCATGCACACTTACCTAGATAAAGAAATAGTAAAAATCATTGATTTTATTTCAGTGTTGAATTTTATTTGATCAAATAGGATTTTGTCTCGAGCGATTCTATACAACCGACAACTATATTTCTTATTTTTAAATGGCTCGCAAAACCCTAGTTATCAACCATCCATACCGCAGAATCAAGGGCCACCCCTGTCAGTTAGAATGTGTACTACGTGCAGACACACCACCATGGAACTTCATTGCCACAACAGTAGATGGTAGTATACCATCTAGATCCCCAGGTTTACGTTGAGCCTTTCTCTCCATCACCTCCACAAAGTGAATGTCGCGTGGGGTAATGATCAAGCTCTGACCCATCCTAGAGGAAAACAACAGGGTCCAAGCACTGCTATCTGGCAATTCATTCCTCATCAGGGCGGACGAAACTTCTAGCAGCATCCACCCCACCAGTCTCCACAACAGAGCCATAACTAGAGACAATAGTAGCAGTACAAGCAACTGAAATATCATCAATCGTACCATCAGCAACAGTCAGCTGCTTAATATCAGAACCATTACTTTCCTCCTTGATGCGAACAATAAAAATTCCCCCCTCATCAATCTTGATACTATAATCGGCAATCGCATTACCACCAGCCTCAGCTCCCTCCAATTGTAGAATCTTTTGAGGCTGCTTCAGTGACCCCTACCCTAGACTGCTTATCTCATCTTATAGAGAACATGAAGGAGATGAGCCAGAAGATTGACCTCCTCACTTTTGCTAAAACAATTATCTAGGCAAAGGTGGAAGCAAATCCAACAACTTCAGGAGAAAGGAGAACGTATACTCTAATACAACACCACCTCCCAAGTCAGGTATAAAGTAAATTATGTTATCGAATGTTATGCATCTCAAGAGTGGTAGAACACTACAATCGACTGCTTCAACAGAAGGGAAACGTCAAGCTTCTATAGGCGAGTCTTCATCACATGCAGCTAAGCCCGCGCTTGAGTTTGTACCTGATGAGGAGTAGAGAGGAGCATCAGCACCACCACCCAAAAAAATACAAAAAATAAAGAAAATAAACAAGAACCAAGCAATAATAGCCAAGGTCATGATAATACAGACAAGGAGAAGCTATCACCAATAGTTGATCCCGTGCAAGCCGACACAGCTAGATTTCCTGCATTTATTTCACCTTTTGTCTTTGATGGTAGCACCATGATAAACCATCATTATTACTATCCAAGGGATGCAGTTCGTTGTGTGTTTCATTGTGCTTGATATGGACACCTCAACACCCCTTCTGCACAACCCAATCATATTGAGATGGCCCTTCCTTCAAACAGTCAAAGTAGTAGTTGACTATGGCACCAGAAAGAGTACCTTTCACTCGAGCATAGATAAGGTACTCATTGAGACGATCCAAGTGCCCAAGCTCATAGAATTCATGTCTAATAAGAGTGAGAAAATGCAAAAAGAGATAAAGGGTTGTGATTTTCTTACAGAGATTAGAGACACATCCTTGTTTTTAGATGACATTGCAAATAGGAATTCCTCTACAAGGAGGAATCCTTGGAAAGCACAGTCAAATTCCCATCTATACCTGATGGTGAGGTTTATGCTTATATGCTACCTAAACTTATTGATATTGATCCATCCCTATCATATCACGATGAGTTATTTGCAGATCTTTCAAATGTCTTGTGTTTGAAGCCAGAAAAACTCAAGGTGGAGAGCACACTACTGAGAGAGCTTGCACTAGTAACTTTTGTTGAAGTTCCATAGAGTTGACTCCATCCCTGCCAAAGTTGAAACCTTTACCTTCTGATGAATCTCCATTTCACCTTTATTCTTTCATTTTTGCCATCCCTAGCTAAATGCATGTATATATCATTATTTTGCCTAAATTAACACTCATCATTTATTGAATAAATATTGTATAAAATACATTTTTAAAGCCAAAATAAAAGAATAACATAAAGAAAAGAAAAAATAATTAAAATGCCAAAGGTATTTTATGTCCCTAAACCCCTAGACCTAGGCATCATTATGATTAGGTCGACAAGGAATAAAGTAGAAGGAGATAAGGTACACATACACAATAAACCCTCATTTTTACTCTTCACTAATTTATTTTTGGAACCTATTTTATTTTTTATTATTTATACATCAAATCAATAAACTTTGTACATGAAAGTTGGAGATAAAAATACAAAGAAAAATACAAAATTGACTTCATCTAAAAATAATATACAGTGTTCATTCTAAACTCTGAACAAGATTCCAAAACCCAAACATCACATACCCATATCATCTCCAGAAAACTCAAAGTTTATAAAAACACCTTATATAACTTTAAGTTAGCTATTTAATGAAGGTGGTTTCATTTAATTTGGAGTTAAAATGTAAAAGTTAGATTTTGAACCCCCTATTATACAATGTACCTGAATAAAATATTTATTTTATTTATTCTTTATAATTTTCATTATTTTTTATTTTTGTAATTTTGTAATACATTATATGGACATAATTAAAATAAAATAAAACCATTAAAAATATACTAAATTAAATAATTCTATAAAGTATATAGATGAATTACCTATACCTATACCTATACCTATACCTATATAATAAATACATCTATTTAATTAAGTACAACAACAACAAAGCCTTTTTCACAATTAAGTAGGGTCGGCTACATGTATTCTTCGCCTCCATTCAGATCTATCTCGGGTCAATCTTGGTCTTATATCTAAAAAACTAAGATCCCTTTGTATAGTCTCTTTCCAACACTTCTTGGGCCGTCCTTGCCCTCTCTTAGCCAACTCAACATCCCAACACTCGTATCTCCTAACTGGTGCATCCATTGATCTTCTTTGCAAATGACCAAACCATCTGAAGCGGTTTTCTCACATCTTATCCTTGATCGGAGATACACCAACTTTTTTTTATTGCATCATTCCAAATCCGATCTTTACGTGTGTGTCCACACATCCACCTTAGCATTTCATTTCTTCTACAACCATTCTTTGCACATGTCTATGGTTCACAGGCCAACATTCAAATCCATAGAGCATAGCAGGTCTCACGGCTGCTTTGTAAAACTTTCCTTTAATTTTTAAAGGAATTTTTTTATCATAGAGAATATCAGAGGCTCCTCTCCACTTTAGCCAACCTGCATTTATTCTATTAGTAACATCTCCATCAATATCCCCATCTTGTTGCAAAATAGATCCCTTATATTTAAAAGAATCTCTCTTACGAATGTTATTGTCACCAATCTTCACCTCAATTCCTTCACCATTGCTTCCATCAAAGGTGCACTCCATATATTCTGTCTTAGCCCTACTTATACGAAATCCTTTAGTCTACAATGCATGTCTCCAAACCTCAAGCTTCGCATTTACTCCATCTCTAGTCTCTTCAATCAACACAATATCATCAACAAATAACATACACCAAGGTAACTCATCCTGAATGTGACTTGTCAACTCGTCCATAATCAAAGTAAAAAGAAATGGACTCAAAGCTGAACTTTGATGTAAACCAATGTTGTTGTCAAAATAGTCAATCTTCCCAGATGGGGTCCTTACACAAGATAAAGCCCTATCATACATGTCCTTTATGAGGTTAATATATAGGACATGTACTTGTCTCTTCTCCAAAACTCTCCACAATATCTCTCGTGGGATATAATCATAAGCCTTCTTCAATCAATAAAGATCATATGGGGGTTCTTCCTTTTAGCTCTATAAATCTCCATTGTTCTCCTCAGCAAATGGATGGCTTCAATAGTTGAGCGACCTGGCATGAATCCGAATTGATTTTCTCTTACGTTGGAAACATTCCTCAGCCTTCTTTCAATCACACATTCCCAAATTTTCATAGAGTGACTCATCGGCTTCATACCTCTGTAATTTGAACAATTTTGAATGTCTCCTTTATTATTATAAAGAGGCACTACAATACTCCTCCAATCTTCAGGCATTTTTTTGCTTCGCTAAATAATATTGAATAGATTCGTAAGACAAGTCAAACCACGCTCACTTAAAACTCTCCATACTTCTTCAGGGATGTCATCCGGTCCTACATGTTTCCTCGGTCTCATAACCTTCAAAGCCTCCTCTACTTCATTTCTTTATATTCGTCTATAGCTTGCACGATTCAAGTAACTTTCACTACTAGCTAGATCACCCAAAATGATATCTCTATTTCCTTCCCAAATGAAAAGTTTATGGAAATACTGCTCCCATCTAGTCTCTATGTCCTTCTGAGTAACAAGCATGTGACCTTCCTCATCCGTAATCCATCTCACTTGAGAAAGGTCTTTGGTCTTTCTTTCTCTTGCTTTGGCCAACCTGAATATATATCCTTCTGGCCCTCTAGATTTTTATAAAAAAACTTCATAAGCTTTTGACTTAGCTTCGCTTACAGCCTTCTTTGCTTCCTTCTTCGATATTTTGTAGTTTGTGACAATTTCCGTTGTTCTATCCTTAGACTAGCTTTAATGCATGCTCTTTTAATTTTTAGCTTCTCTTGCACCCCTTCACTCCACCACCAAGCCTCCTTTTGACCTGGAGCTCCTCCCTTCGACTCACCTATTATCTCTTAAGCTACCTTTCGGATACAAGATGCTACTGCCTCCCATATCTCGTTTGCACTTTCGCTACAATCCCAAGATAAGACTTCTAAAACCTTCTCCTTGAAGATCGATTGCTTCAGTTGAAGATTCCACCATCTAGTTCTAGTGATCTTAGGAACCCTCCTTTTCTTTACCAGCCCTTTTATTTGCGCATCCAAGACTTTTTAATTAAGTGTACATACTATCAGAAAAATAAAATAAAAATATATTTATGTATATTTAAATAAGTTATAAATATATAAATTATGTATATAAAATACTAAAATTTAAAATACAAAATAAAATTAAAATAATATATATAAATGTAAATATACCTATAATGATACATATAAATACTAATTCATAATAAATAGCTCCATAAAAATAAATAAAAAAGTAATTAAATACTACATAAAATAAGAAACATTTTTTTATTTTGTACCCTAAAACTAATTAATTCATTACATATTTATTGTCAATTTTACCAATAATTTTCCCTTGGAATTTTCTATTTGGTCCACATGGACCAACCAGAAGCAAACCCAAGTTGATTGGGGTCAACTCCCCTACCTCCAGCCACCTAGCTTGTCAGATGTCAATCAAGCCATCTTCTCCCAATTTCCCCTTTCGATCTGTTGATTTTCTCTTCTCGACTCCTTCATGAAAAATCCTCTACGATCTACCTTCAATCACACCAGAATTTTTTCGAAATCCAAGTTCCATCGCTTTAAGCAAAAACCCTAATCGATTAAGCCCTCCTTATAGTGTCTATAAAAAACCTCTTCCTCCTTCCTTCTAATTTTGATCCCTCTTTGAGCCCTTAATCCCCCATCCTTATGTGTGAACATGATCCTGATGATAGTGAGGATACCCTGAGGTGTTGGATCAAAGCAAGGAGGAAGAGAGGCGGTCCAAGGTGTCGCTCTAGTGAGGCTTCTACTCCCAGGCTCCTAGGTACGAGCTGTGCATCTTTTACCCAATTTTAGGTAGATTTAGTCTTATTTTTAGTTTCTTGTCTTTTATTTCATCCTTAGATCAGTATTTTAGTTTAAATATTGAAATCAAAGATCGTAGGAGCTCTCAACTTCGATCATGTTTCGTTGTGGCCCTACTACTGTGCCAGCCCACCATTTCATATCCAGTTCATTCCCCATCATGTGCTCCATCTTTTACCTCATCTGGACCAACCAGATCCTCTCTGGATAAGCAAATTGGAGCTTCTCCTCATCCTTACACATGAGCTCCTTCGTTCACCTCCGTTAGTGTGCTATACTGCTTCAAATCGGGTCGAGGCAAACCCCTCGAGCCAAGGAACCTTCTCTTGCAGGGACTAGGTGCTGAGGATCCGAGTAAGGTCAATTTTGCAGCAGGAAGAGGCTTTTAGGTACCACGAGCTTCATAGAGCTCCCAACCTCTCCTCTAGTGAAGCCAGGACCCTCTTGCTGGTACCATTCGACACGGGTACTCCCAGGAATATCAAGATCCCTTTAGTGAAGCATTAGGTGTCTAGAGCGAGGAGCAGTACACGATTGAAGGGAGGGTAGGGAGCTATTCTTCCCTATTCTTCCTTCACCCTTCAGGACCATCGTATTTCACACATGACCCAGATCTAATCTGGGTTGTTGATTTCTAGTGCAACGGTATCCAGCCTCAGCAGCCCAATGCTCTTAAGTGTGCTTACGTGACACACTCTTGACCATGCGACCGTGTGCTATATGGTGGTAAATTTCATCGGTACCCTTCGCCTTTTTTATTTTACTTTAGTCTTGTAAATAATTTTCATAGTTGTAAAAGTTTCATAATAATTGCGAAGGACTCCTCAAGATTTTATGTAATTACGATTTTTTTGTCTGCGCTAGGTCACCTCACATAGACCTTCATGTGAGGGAACATTTTACATATATGCCCTTACGGGATTTGTATTTTTAATTTAGTCCATAAAATGAGAATAACAATTGTAAACATTTGAAAAAATTGCATGTATCCCCTGCTTTATTTTGTAATTTCAAAAATGTCCTTTCCAGTCTACAATATTTCGTCCATGTTTCAATAATTTTTATAAATATTATTTGTTCTCCAAAAGCATGCAAAATAGTATAATGTACTTGGATTGTTGATATTTCATGCCATATTTTTATTTTTGCAATTTATGTTTATTACCTATTTATTAAAAATAAAAAATAACACATTTTACCCTTGTTTGACTTGAAATTTTGAAAAAAATAAAAAATCATGTTTAAAAATGCCAAAATTTATTTCCTATTATAGTATTTTATAGCTTCAGACCAAAAATCCCTGAAAATAGAAAAAGAAAATGATAGAAATGATAAAAAGTTCCAAAATCTTATAAAAAATACAAAAATTCTGTAAAAATTAAAAAGACATTTGTTTTTATTTGATACTTATATATATTACATATGAAAATTAATTTTGGGAAATTTTGACTATATTTAGTATTTTGAAATCCTAAAATAATTCAGCCTTTTTATTTAATCCTTGTTTTAGGATATTTTTAACCTTAAAATACATAAAAATTAACAAAAATACCCATAAAACCATGAAACATTATAAAAACTTGAAAAACACAAAAACATTCTATTTTGCTAGTTTTGATTATTTTTATCTATATTTATAACTATAATACCCTATATTGAATAAATATATATCTTGTTTATATTATTACTATTATAAATACCGTAAAAAACATATATATATATATATGATATAACCAGGACTATATTTATTATCATTTTCTTATTTTCATATATTTATTATATTTATTATGATATATATATCTTAGATCTTTTATACATCATTACATATATATATCCATGTATACTTATCTATACATTATTACATATTATTTAAATGAAAAAGAAATTAAAATTTAAAAAAAGTATACAAGAAAACCAAATAAAAATTTAAAACCTAAAAATCCACATAAAAAGACACTTATGTATACACTTCATTCTTGATTAGCAATAATCACCATGCTACCTTGTTTGTTCTCATTGGTCCGTCCTCTACATGCTTACATGCTATACATCTTTGGTTGTAGAGTATAATAAATTGTGCTCCACATTTTTATCATTTATTGATTAATTATATATCGTGGGTACTTGTTGTTTGATCCGGTCTTCGTGAGCGATCGTCTCAACGACACTCTATCTTTGCTTTTCAGTGAGGATAATTTTTCAGACCCTCGCGAGGCTCGACCCAATTAAATGGCGTTGTTGATAACTCAAAAATCTGACTTGCAGTTAATTAACTATGTTGGTGTAGAAAAAAACTACGAAGAAAGATTCGGTTGATTAAAAAAATTAATTAAAATAGGAGAGAGAGAAAAGATGAAGTGAAGCGTCTTCTCTCTCCTATATTATCTACGCATTAATATTTATCCAAGTAAGTGTGTCGGGATCAAACACAAGGAAGCAGAATAACAAAACTAGGGTTTTTGAGAAAAAGAGGTATTTTTGTGATTTTTATTCCTTCTCGAAGAAAGCGAGAAAATTGGGAAAATCTTTTTATCATTTTTTTGAAATTTGTATTTTATTTTTATCTTTTCCAATTTTTATTTAGTTTTTCAAATGATGTTTTTCAAGAAAAATTTATATATGATATAGTAGGTGAAAAATAAAGTATATATGTGGTACTATATAGTAGATAAAAGTCACTCGAGCAACGACTTCGAAAAGAATGCAAAATAGGCTCAAAACAGAGTCGAAAACTGAAGAATAAAATATCTATGAAAAGATGATAAAACCCTCGAAAATCGACTCGAAAGATGCTAGAATAATGTCTATGGTCCAGAAGTGTTCAAGGTCTTGTGTAGAAGAATACAAGAAATACACAAAAAGAAAGAAAAAACTTTCTTCTAAATAGGTCCCTGGTCCGGGACCTATTTGCAAGAGAAGTTATGGAAATCTTCACACTTAGATCCCTGCTCAGGGACCTAAATGTAAATATAGTTTCTTCAAGAGGCGCTTCTAAATTATCTAGAGCAGCAGGGCTTCATTTGCAAAAGTCCACCATTTTGTTTTATCGGCCAAGATTAGAAGGTGAACGCAGATCTTGGTCATTGATTGGGTGACACATGTCGTAAGACTGTAGCATGCGTTCTTCACCAATCCTGGACGTTGCTGGCGATGCTCCTCCTCTTCCGTTCAATCTCCACTGTGGTCGGAGATTGCTTGGACATTCTTCGATAGGGCCAGAAGGGGTCTCCTATCCCTTCGAGCTCGCCTACAACATGGGAATGTGTGGAGATGGTGACGGCGTAAGATTTGGATATCGAATAGGGTTCTGGAATGCTGCAACAAGTAAGCTCTGATGCAATTGGCTAGTTGAGGGCTCCAACTGACGAAATGACAAAGGTGTCTCTCTTGATGAAGATTTAATAACCTCCAGACAAAGAATTGATTGCTTGATTTATGTTGGAATTGGTCAAAGGTCTAGGAGATGCTCATGTAGTTCAGTATAAAGTTCCTGCTTGTGATATTTGGGTAAAAAGATTGGATGTGATTTTGTGTGAATTGAAGATAAGAGTTTGATTGTAATTCAAGAATGGTGATTAAGGCCTCTAATTGTATGATTAACGTACTTAATCTTGTTTGAGATTCGAAGAAATCAAAGGTAGAAATGGATGTAAAGGGATACATAGGGATGCGAGTGTATGACTCTCCGATTTTTGCTCGATGGCAGGTATTTCACCAGAGCTAGACATGCGCAGTGGTGCGATGCAAGGCTGATGTGAGCCCTGGAACCCTCCTCCGATCACCCTCCTCATACACGGAAGCCCCTCCTCATACACGGAAGCTTCAACAGGATCTGTCACCTCCTTGGTTGGCCGGAATAGGGGGACGAAGTTAGGTGGTTGGCCAGGTGGTTCCGGAGCTTGAAAAAGTTAGTTGTAACTAAGCCACTTAGAAGTGATTTATAGTGCAATCGGTGAAGAGTTGGATTTGAATCAATGGTTGGCGTGGATGGAGGTTGTTAGATGGAGAGAATGGATGGTTTAGATGCGATTTAGGGTGAAGGAGGATGCGGGTAAAATTTATTGAAGTAGGTCGGTTAGAACAAACTCCAACAGCCCCCTTATTGAAGAAGATGAACTAGGTGCTGACACATGTCAGCACCTAGTTGGCCAGATGTTATAATATAATATAATATAGGAACTAAATAATAGATGGCATTATTTTAGATAGGTATAAAAATGAAAAATATAAGTATTAATTTACCTAATTTATACAATAATTTAATTTGATAAATAATAAATATTTAATGAAATATATATTATATTAATAAATATGTATACATAATACTTAACAAATATGTATTTGATTTTTAATTTAATAAATTCATAAATAATACCTTATTTTTATATTTTCTTAATTATTAGAATAATAAATGAAGTCTTTGTAAATTTATGGATTTTAATTAATTAATTTAAGTATAATAAATACGGGTATAAGTTACACAGTTCAATTTTGTCTATAAAATCGTGTTTTTAATTTAAAATAATAAATAATGTCTGAAAATTCTGAAATAAATCGTGGTTAAAATAAAAAGATCAAGAAAATAATTAAAAATTATAAAATCATTAAAATTGCAAATAATGTGTTCTAGATAAAATAAATAGCCCAGAATCCCTGTTGTCATTAGGCCCCAAAACTAACTTTTTGCAAATAGACTCCGATTTTAGTGAAATCATCTCCATTAATTAGAGAATATTATTTTATGAAACTTTAAAGGTGAGTAGAGTGAAATTGGAGTTCGTATGAGAAAGTTGTGATGTTCGGAAGTTGATAATTTGACGATTTAAAAGTTGGATTTCTTGTTGTATATGCGAGATATTATCTTTAACTTGTTTTTATATTTTTCTATATATTTTTATAAATAATTAGGAAAAGAGTTTGGTGAAAAATATATATATATATGAATAATTAAGAATCAATGAAGATTTGATAATTATTTGATAAATAATGAAGAATGTATTGAGTGTATAAATAATTATTGGGATTTTTACCCGACAAACCCTATAAACTTTGCCAATTGCCTCCACAACCTTTAAACAACATAATTCTCCTCTCGACCCCGTAAACTTGCCAACCCTATCACTGTGGATACTTGTTGCTGTTTGAAGCGCGCAAGGGTTTTTGGGGTAATTTATAGGGTCGATAGGGTAATTACGTTATGCAAAGGGTCATGGAGGTGATTAGCAAAGTTTATAGGGTTTGCTTGGTAAAAATCCCTTAATTCTTTTTGTTGTTTTCTTTCCTTATCTACCCCTACTTATTTGTTTGTCGACCAATCCATGCTGATTTGGTTTCGAGGGTTGTATTATATAAATATATCTTTCAGCTATATTTATATTTTATAAATCACATTGTACCTATATACATATCAGCAATCTGCCTTCCTTTTATTTTCTTTATTTTTATTCTTTTATTGATTTACATGTTTTGGATGCTAAAAGTGCATTTCTATTCATGAGTGTGGTTTTGATAAAAGATGGAAACTAATAGATATTTACATGTATTTGTTAAGGGTTTTAAGATAAAATGCAGACATAATGTTAAAGAATCATGGATTCATGAACCCCTATACTTAAACTTTACTAGTCCCCTAGCAAAAACTTATTTGAAATATAAGAGAAAAAGAAAGAAAGTTAGAATGAATTTGTTTTCCTAAACCAATTCATGAGAACAGACAAAGGACAAAGCTCGGTCGGGCCTAAAACAAGCATTTTGTCGGAGCCTTAACTAGGATTAGGTTTTTAATCTCAATAGTCCTCAGGTTCCACAAATCCTTAATTAGGTTCACCTCAACAGCCATCTGAGATCCACTTATCCATATCGCCAACTCTATCCTTGAATTCAATATGTACGATGTGTGAATTGTGTTAGATCTTCCTACTTAATGAAGTGAAGAAACCACCCATCCCAATAATACACTCCCATTGGGCCCTCATCTAGGTACTCTTTCCTCGAGGTGGGGGGTATTCCCTTCTAAGACCAGGTCGTGCTGTATCCACAATTGAATATAGAGAGAAAGTAGAAGAATGTGAAGAGAACTAGAGTGCGACCAGTGTAGACGCATCTCCTTGTGAAGCCCAGCCAGTGTAGCTAAGTCTCCACTAAGATGTGCAAGCTTTTTGGTGGAAGCTTTGACTATTGTGGTCATATTTGTATTTGGTGGCTTCTTCTTTGAATTAGCTTTGTAATGTTGCTTTCACTGCATCAATATTTTTATGCCTCGACAGATATAGGATCTTTTCATTCTGTCCATTTTTTGAGGTATTCGAAAAATTGTGCAAGTAGATCCTTCCCTCATCTGAAGCATTATTTCAACCCCACAACTCCTGTCTTTAGATGTCCACGCCACTAGACAAGGATGAAAATGCACCATTGGAATGCCCTTCGCAACCCCATGCAAGTTGAGCAATAAGCAAAGTGCATGTCTTCAAAATTGGTTCACTGATGAAGAGTTAAACGGATGACACCAAGTGTTTTACTTAGGCAAGTTTAAGTTGACTTCCCAAACATGGTCTTATGGAACCCAAAGATTTTAGTCAAAGACTTGAAGAGTCTAAATTCCAGTTCCTAACTAGGCTCCTTACAATGAAAGTTAAAGGCCATAATCAAGCTCCATCCTTTAGACTATTCCCAATCTTTAGTTCTAGAAATCAAACTTATTCTGAAAAATGCTAATGCAAATGCAACCATGTTTTTGTGAAGCATATTTCCGAATTTTACTCATTTTTATGGATTTTAATTATTTTGTAAGTTTTATGAATTTTAGGACTTTACCTTTTTTATGGATTTTTTCATTTTTTTATAAACAAGTCTATGTACAAGAATTTTACAAGCTAAATTACCCATATTTTATTTGGTATAAACAATTAATGTTTTTTTACAAATTTTATATACAATGAATTTTTGCAAGGATTAAATGGATTTTATGCATATTTTAATCTATAGAATTTTAAATAAGTATTATACATATTTTAAATACATATTTTATTAAGAATTTTAAATAAGAATTTATACATATTTTACTTACTTACAAGCATTTAATAAATAATAAATAAATAAATAGATGGATTTCAAATAAACCCTTACCTACTTTTTTTATGGATTTTATAGATATAAAAATACATAAAAGTACGAGTTATGTATACAAGTATATATACAATATATATACATCCTGATATACTTAGCTTGTGCTATGTGCTCATAGCATCAAAAGAGAAAAAGGAGGACATAACTCGTGCTAAGTAAAAGTGGGTGAAAAAGAATAAAAGAATAGAAATCAATCGACCCCCTATATTTACGATCATGTCATCACAAGTATAATGGAAGACAAAAAATGAGGTGACTGAGGAAAATGAATATACAAATGAAGGAACAAAAGGAGAAAGAAAAACGAAATCAATGAAATCACTCGATCCACCTATATTTAGAATAAGGCATCTTAAGTATAGAAAAGAATGTGGTCAAAAGTTAGGGACCAGTGATTAGTGTAAAAGAAAAGAAAACAAAAGGAAAGTAAAAATAAAAAAATTGAAAGGCGCAAATCAATGGGAAATCGGTCCACCCTATACTTAGGATTTGGTATCCTAAGCATATAAGACAAGCAAAAAAATGGGGACAATTGTGGTCTACAAAAAATATACAGGTGGTGTACTCCACAAAACTGAAAGGCTCACAGGTCTCTATACATGATGAAATGAAGAGGAAAAGTAGTCATGCATCTTATACAAAGTAGATCACCTAAACACTGGCCAGATGATTAGTAGTCTCTACGAAGTGCGTCAGCATCTGCCCATTCACCATGAATGGCTCTGCACCTGGTGACACATTTGATATAGAAATGCTTCCATTATCGTGCACCATTCTGACTATGTACAGTCCTTCCCATTTGGTCTTTACTTTGCCAGGAAAAATTCTCAGTCATACATTGAACAACTAGATTTTCTAACCAGGGACGAAGATCTTGTGTCGAATGTGTCTATCATGCCATCTCTTCACTTTATCCTTATAAATGAGGGTGTTCTCATATGTTTGATTTCGAATTTCTACTAGCTCATTCACATACATCTTCCTCTTAGCTCTTGCTTTCTGCATATCAAGTAAAATCTCTCTGATAGCCCATTCAGATTTGTTCATGATCTCTACTGGCAAATGGCATGGCTTCCCATAAACCAGTCTGAAGTATGAAGTACCTAAGGGAGTCTTATATGCGATATGATATGCCCAAAGAACCTAGTCTAAAAGCTGTCACCAGTTTTTCCTATCTGGTCGTACTAATTTCCGATGAATGGATTTCACCTCCCTATTTGAAACGTCAGACATGTCGTTCGTCTGTGGGTTGGTAAGGAGAAGCTACTCTGTGATCAATGCCATAGTTCTTCACTAGCTTTTTCACCTCCTTATTAATGAAATGGCTACCCCCATCTGAAATAAGAATGCATGGAATATTGAACCATGAAATAATATTTTCCCTCAGGAACCTGTACACCATCTTGCTATCAGCGGTTCGTATGGGTATAGCCTCCACCCATCTACTAACATAATTCACAGCAAGAAGAATGCACTTAAAGCCACTGCTGGAGGAAAACGGTCCCATAAAATCTATGTCTCATGCATAAAAGATATCGCAAATGATAACATGCTTCATAAGCATCACATCTCTAGCATTGATTGTCCCTACTGCTCTCTGACAATCCGGGTAACTCTTCACGAATGTGCAAGCATCTTTAGTAAGAGTCAACCACTAAAATCTGCTTTGAAGTACTTTTGTGCTACCCTCTTCCCTGAATGATATCCTCATGTCTCTAAGGAATGGCATAGAGTGAGGACACTATTGGATTTTTCCTGAGGAATACATCTCCTGTAAACAAAATCAAGTCTCTCACAAAAAAGAATCGGATCCTCCCAATGGTAGTATCGTGCCTCAGAAACTAGCCTCTTGACTTGGTCCTTCGGCCAACCCTGTGGACTCTTCTGTGTAACCAAAACGTTCACTATATTTGCATACCATGGAAGCTCTGTAACTTCAAAGATACTCTCGTCTAGAAATCTCTCTACAATCGCTGTCATGTACTCATTTGATGGCTGCTCTATCTACAATCGGGGGAGGTGATCAGCTACCACATTCTTTATTCAGGTTTATCCCTAATGTCCAAATAAAACTCATGGAGTAAGAGAATCCATGAAAGAAGGAGTGCCTTGGCATCTTTCTTCTCCATCAAAAATCTGATAGCTGAATGATTTGTGTAAACTGTAATCTTTGAGCCAAGAAGCTTGATCTGAATTTGTCCAATGTGAATACCACTGCCAACATCTCTTTCTCTATCACTGTATAGTTGCACTGAGCATCATCTAAAGTCTGGCCGGCATAGTGGATAACAACATGAAGCCCATTCCTCCTCTATCCTAATACAACCCCGACCGCAAAATCTTAAGCATTTGTCATGATCTCAAAGGGAAGAGTCCAACAGGTGGCTGTAGGACAGGAGCACTGATAATCATTTCTTTCAATGTGAGGAAGGCACTAAGACATTTTTCATCTAACAAGAACTCGTTGTATTTGCCTAATAATCTAGTTAACGGTAGAGCAATCTTAGAAAGATCCTGGATGAATTGTCTGTAGAAGCCAACATTCCCTAGAAAAGACCGTAACTGCTTGATGTTGGATGGTGGCTCGAGATTCTTGATGACATCCACCATGGTTGGGTCAACCTCCATGCTTGTCCTGGAGATGACATGCCCCAAAACGATCCTGTTTGTATCCATAAAATGGCCCTTTTCCCACGATAAAACGAGATCTACCTCACAACATTTCTGAAGAATCTAGTCTAAGTGCACTAAACAATCATCAAAGGTCTCACCATAGACTGAAAAATCATCCATAAAGACCTCGAGAAAATCACCAATCATGTCAGCAAAAATGGCAAGCATGCACCTCTGGAATGTAGTAGGACATTGCACGATCCAAAGGGCAACCGTCTAAAAGAATACGTGTCGAAGGGACATGTGAAAGTTGTCTTCTCTCGATCTTCAGGAGAAATAGTAACCTGGTTGTATCTGGAGTAACCGTCAAGAAAACAAAAGTACTCCTTCCCTGCTAACCTCTCTATTTCCTGGTCTATAAAAGGCAAAGGGAAGTGGTCCTTCTTCATCGCGGGCGTTCAATTTCCTCTAATCAACGCACACCCGCCATGACGTGGTTACTCTCTTTGGAATCTCCTCTACACTCTCATTCTTAACCATCTGAATTCTCAACATCTTCCGGACAACATGTAACGGGCTAACCCATTCAAGTTGGATATAGGAAAAATAAACCCTACATCACACCATTTCGTAATCTCTTTCTTGACAACATCACGTAAAATCAGATTTAGCCTGCGCTAAAACTCTCTGGAAGGTTTGTTGTCATATTCGAGATAGATATGGTGAGAACAAAAAGTAGGATTTATCATGCGGATATCGGATAAGGTCCACCCAATAGCATTGCGCTTTCTTTCAACAATCTCTATCAGAAAAATTCTTGCTCTTCGGTAAAAGATGAGCTGATAATGATTAGAAATTGTCGATGTGGACTCGCAAGGAAAACATATTTCATATTTGGTGGCAATGTCTTCAATTCTGGAAAGGTAGAATCTGACTCTTTTGTAAGCTTTTCAGTGTGTGTAACGGGATCTATGCTGGTTGTAGATGTGTCTGTAATATGGTTATCCACCATCTCAGTACGCTCCAAAGTCGGACTATAGAAAATGTCTAAAACATCATCCGACTCTCTACTGCGCTCATCCTCAGAATGACTAGAGGAAAATAACTCAGCTAAATGAAACTCAGTCTCTAACTCATCTGAAGTGGAGGAATCGTATGGACTCTCATAATTTGAAATATCTGCAATCAAATCATCAGGTATCTACTCCATTTGCTCATCATAATCCATGCTGAAATATAATGTACCATCAGAAGAACTTCCAACTATAGTCTTGAACCCATCCTCTACTAGGATATCATGGGTCTTTACTTACCTCTAAGGGTCGTCAAGGCGAACCTCATCCATGTAATCACATGTGGATAAGGAACTCAAGGAATCTGAACTGGCTGTAGACACAGCCCTGGATGTATGTGATTCTCTTCCTCAACATCAGCATAATACACACCATCTCAGCCCTCAGCGCGAAAAGATACCTTCCCTGTATCATAATAAAAGATTGTTTTCGTGGTCTCTAAGAAAGGCCTCCCAAGAATGATCGGGGTAAGGTACAACTGTGTAGGGCAATCCATGTCCAGGATAGTAAAGTCCACTAAGAACTGCAGGCCCTGTACGGTCACGATAACATTCCTTTAAATGCTCATAGGTCTTTTTACGGATCTATCAGCAAAATGAAAGATCGCACGGGATTTGTAAAGAGGACATAACTCGAGCTTGTCGAATAAACAAGATGGTAACAAATTGTTCGAGGACCCATTATCTAATAGAGTGTGATCGAATGCTGCATGGGAAATCTCTCATTAAACATAATGTGCTCTTTAAGCCTTCTTCTTCTTAGGTAATCTAGTCTGAATAGCGTAGGATGTGGCCTTGGTCAAAACATGTTTCTCTGTACGCGATCTCTTCTTCCTATAGGTGGCACATCTATTCTTCAATTGTTGCTTGAGCGTAGGGAAGTGATCCAAGGCATCATGGAGTGGAATCTTCATAAAAATGTGATCTTTCAATAATTGCTCAGTCTTTGGAGTACCAACATCCTTTTTAGCATTTTTCTTTCCTTTTCCATAAAAGGCATCGGGAAAAGGAACAAACTCAGGAACAATAAATTCAACATCTTTATTCAAATCATTAGAAACAGATACATCATGGACATCAAGAGTCTCAGAAGTATGCACAAAACTCTCTAAAACAAGGGAAGAAAAATCCGCATCGGGAGTGTCTGTATGGTCTGGCGTGGTATCATCGTTTGACTCGCCCGTGTCCATGTCTACTATCTCGACATCGCTCCCTTCTCTCAGATCATCAAGCTGGACACCATGATGGTCCTCATCATCATGGTGGTCCTCCTCCTCAACATCAGCATGCGTATCATCATGGATCAGCTCTCCCTCCTCGTCATGTGCCCTCTCCTCCTCTCATTCAAGTGCTCATGGTGATCTACCATTCCTGAGATGAATGAAAGATAAAAATTCAGGAAAAGAGATCGTACTTGTAGTGGTGTCTACCTGATCTGAGTACCTCCTATTGTTGTTCGGATTCATCTGAGACTAGGCTGGGAGAGCTGTCTTGGGCACGGTTAACTCATCCAAATGATGGTTAACCCGCTCCATCTCTGTCTTGTGTGCTGTCTGGAGTGTGATTAACATGTCCATGATCTGATACGGTGCTAAGGCCTATGAAGATATCTCAGACTTAGTGTGGTGACCTTGGTTATCTACTCTCTCCTGTCCAGGAGTGTGCAGCTGTGATGTGTAAGGCTGAGGAGATCTATGTGGTGTGAAGGAAGATTGATGTTGCTTCTGGTAATGATGTGGATGTGAATGTGTAGAAGGATACTGAAAAAATGTGGTCTCTGATATGCATGCTGGTGAGACTGCTCTACATGTAGTGATGGCGGTGCTGGAAATGTGGAAGTCCATGTTACGAATGACTATACTGCTCATGTTGCTGGTGATGTATACTCTGAGGAGTAAAGTGTGGTGAAGGCTGAATAGGGGCGTACCATATCCCGTTTATCTCAAGAGTGGCATGAGAATCAACATCAACATCTCCAAGGCTAGTGATCTGACTCAAATCATCATTGGAAAGATCTTCAGGCCAATCAATCTGTAGAATCTCAGTAGGTTGAACTGGCTCTCTCTGAATAAACTGAATCTGACAGATGGGAGGTGCGGGTAAAGATCTCTGAACATGCTAAGAAGTAGAAGGAGTGCATGACAGTTGGTACTGAACTGCAGCTCGGTCACCTTCTTTATCAAAACACTCAACTGCTGAGGAATTGATGAGAGTTTCTCCAACTCTCGCAGTGCCTGTAAATCATGAACTTGCTTCTGAATCGCATCGACTAATGTCATCTTCTCACTAATAAATCCCATGTCAGACTATGACTAAAACTCTGAAACATGTTCCACCTTCTGATTGTCTCTGTGGTGTGGTGGTTGTTGGCCCTTCTGGAATGCCCGAGTGGACTCAACAATGTGTGAATTCTCTGTCATTCCCTCAAAGATGGACCAAACTTACTCGGCATCCCTATTCAGATAACTAACTCCACATGCGACGCTCACTAGGCCCTTCACATCCAGCTGGAGTCCTCCAAAGTAATTTTGCACAAACACCAATGGTATCTCATGATGTCGGCATCTCTATGTCAAATCATTGAATCGATTCCATGCCTCATGGAATGATTCATGTGGTAACTATATAAAATTAGAGATCTGGCTCCTCATCATGTTTGTCCATCCTAGAGGAAAATATTTACGTAGGACAGTGGACTTCAGATCATCCCATGTAGAAATCTCCCTCCCTAGATGACTCAACCAGTAAAGCACCTTATTTGCTAAGGCGAAGGGGAAGATCTTGGGGCGGACATCCTCTTGTGTAACTCCAAGATATCTAGCCATACCACAAATCATCTCGAATGGCTGCTGTTAAAGGGGATTTCTCAAGGGTCTGAAATATGTCTCACACAGGCAGAGACACAGTCTTTGTGGTGACCTGCAAGAAACCCAATTCAGACAACAATCAACCCATAATTAAATATCAAGCAATAAAGACACAATGTGGATCAAAACTTATTATAGCGCTATACAAAATGTTTGTTTATTGACAAGCAGAGTAGGGTATCGAACATGAGGAACACACGCTGTAGCACTCTTATATAATTTATAAATAAATAAAATATGTATAAATGTATATATAGCTATGCACGATATTTATCAAATAATGTGGGTTTTTAACTAATTTTAAAAAAATATTTTCTCTATTTTTATTTTTATTTTTGTATTTTTTTATTTTCTGTTTTTATATTTCCTTTTTTATATTTTTCTAAATTTTTATATTTCTTTTTCTAATAAAAAGATATAATATATATAAGGATATATATACAATATTGGTTATTATGGATATAAATAATAATAAAAGACTCAAAATTCAAGAAATAAATTCTTTCTGGGTTTTAGACAATTTTCTACTATTTTTTTGATTTTATTAGTTAATTTTTCTAATTTTTATAATCTTAAAAATCAGAAATACCCTAAAACAGGGATAAAATAATAGACCAAAATCAAAATGGAGATGAAAAAGATCAAATAGTTTAAAATTTCTCCAAATTAATTTTAATATAAAGATAATAACATAAAGAAAATTATGCAATATAAATCACTATTTTTGGAGTTTTTGGGGATTTTAGAAATTTTTATAAAAGTTTTGGAGTTTTTCAATTTTTAAGCATTTTCTTTTTCCATTTTTAATGATTTTTAGTCTAAAGGTAAAAATACTTAAATAAGCATTTGAAAGAGAAATAGGGTTTGGACGTGCACTATTTGAATTTTAGAAAATCGAAAAGGGAATAAAACACAAATCTAAAATTATAGCGTGATCAAGCATGCATCCAGGTACCTACTCCTATTTTTTGGTGAATTTTGAAGCATGACAACTATTTTTAATAAATAGAAAACAAAGCACAAAGATGTTCAACCTAGTAGGGGTATAATTGTAATTATAAATAAAGGCGAGGGGCTAAATACAATTTTACCAAATTTTTAACAGCGAAATCCCAACTTTATATAGTAAACGATAATTTAAGTAACCCGCAAGGGTTTACATGCATTTTTTTAAAAAAAGATGCGTGCCTGCACGTGACTCTAACATGAACTAAATTGTTATATTCAAAAAGTTTAAGGGATTACATGCAATTTATCGACTACTTTTTAAACAACCTAAAATATTTACAAGACTTTTTAATAAATACAAAAGTATAGAGGGAGTAAATGGAATTTACCCACTTAAGCACTATGATCCAATCGTTCAGGTTCTGTAAGGTGGCTTATCGTGCGGCTCTCTTCTTGTACCCCATGGGAAATCAACAGTCCAAATTAGATGTGGACTGCTTTTCTTGATCAAACGATGCGGAGGGACGCTGCGTGAACATGCAAAAACTGCTCGTCGACGAACTTCAATTCTTTGTTTCTCTGATCTCTGGTGCTCTTTCTATCCTCCAACGAGCCCAATAGGTGGCTGGGCCTCCTCCGTGTGCGCCTACAGGGTCCGAGGTGGCGGCGAAGATGCAAGGTTCTCCGGCGAGGCTGAACCACCTGGAGCACCTCTAGATGGTTGTTGAAGTCCCAAACGCATCGTGAGTCCTACAAACAAGCACCAAAAGAACCCCAGATACAAGGGCTATCTCCTTGACCTGGGGTTCGCTCAGAATGGCGAGGTAAATGGCGTGGATGGGGGAGCTCCGGTGAAGGTAGCGGAGGGAGTTCCAACTCCTTGAATCAGGGCTTGATTCAAGGTGGTTCTGAGAGGGATCTATGGAGAATATGAAGAGGAATGGGATGGAATGGAAGTTGGGGCGAATCGAGGTCAGATTGCGACAACTTTGACTTGGAGCACGTGCTCCAGGAATTTGGGCATTTTTTATTGGAGCGCTATTTGCTTGATTTAACTATGAATTAAAGACGCGAAAACAAAATTACACTAGAGAATTACCTAGGAACAAAGGAACAGAGGGCTCAACCGACCTTATAGGCCAGGAGCAAAACTAGTCGGCGGTGCTCCAACGTTTGGTTGGATTCACGTCCTCCCTTTCTCTCCTCGCTGCAAATCAAGGGATCCTCCTTGCTGTCTCCATGGTGAAACCCATAGGAGTGATCTGATGGGCTAAAGCTCGAATAAGAGGGATAAAAAATCAAAAGGGGAGAAGGGGTTATGTTATAAGCGAAGTTTCAAGGGTTTTTGAGGAGCGCTGGTGCGAGATCGAGCGATGGTAGGTGGAGATGCGAGGATGGGCGTGGATCTAGGACAAAGATGCTACAAAATGGTGGTGGTCTCGAGGATAATGAGTGAAGGAGTTGATGTGGAGAAAATGGCGAAGGGGCGGCCCGTGTGGCTTCTGACAGGAGTCAGAGGGTAGGCTGGATAGTTGACCAATGGTCAATAAAGAGTCACGCCTGGTTGGTCCGGACCAACCAGGAAATTCCAAGGTAAAATCGCCTTGGAAAATATATAATAAATATTAATTGAATTTTAAATTTTTAGGTTATAAAATGAAAAATGTTTCTAATTGTCTATATTATTTTATGCACATATATATATATATTTATATATTTAGAGGTGTTTATTTACAAGTTACTTTTTAGGGTATATATATAGGTATTTTTACCTATGTTTTAGGTATTTTATTTTTATAATGTATTTTAAATTTTATTATATTAGTTTATTATTTTATATTTTTTAACTTATTTTTATACATATAAATACATTTTTATGATATTTTTATGAAGTATTATATACACTTAATTAGATAGGAGTGTGATATCTATAGGTATAAGTATAGGTATTTTACCAATTCATTTTATATAAGTATTTTATTTTAATGTTTTGTGTTTTTATTTAAGTTTTAATATGTACATACAATATAAATAATATTTACAAAATTATAAAAATATAAAATTATAAATATAATAAGGAATAAATAAAATGGATATTTTAATCGGGTATATTATACAATAGTGGTCCAAAACCTATCTTCCACACCTTAACTCCAAAAAAAAATGAAACCTCCTTCATTAAATAGCTTGTGATAAGTTATATACAATTAAAGGCGACTTTGAATATTTTGAGTTTTTATTTGGGAGATATGGGTCTATGAAGTTTGGGTTTCAGGATTTTATTCTGTGTATAAAATGTACATTGTGTGTTATTTTTATATGAAATAAATTATATATTTTTCTATATATTTCTAGCTACATTTTTATGTATAAAGTTTCATTATTTGAGGTGTAAATAATAAAGAATACAATAGGTCCCAAAAAGTAACTATTGGCCCATTTTGTAGCGTGATATGTTCTGTATTTTCTGTACAATTAGCCGCCCTATCTCCCCCAATTTTATTCCTTGTCGAATACGTCATCATGATGACCGAGTCTCAGGGGATAGTGTCACTTCAGTGTCCTTTACACTTATCTCCTTTTCTTTCTTTCCTTTATTCTTTTATTTTGGCGATAAATACAATAAATGTACAATATCTCATACCGTATTTTATATAAATTAATGAAAGTTTATTTTGACAAATTAATGATATACACATGCATTCTGCTAGGGTTTAAAGGCCAAAATGAAATAATAAAGGTGATGAAATGGAGATTCATCACCCCCTTTACTTGCCTTTTCTAGTCCCTAGCAAACATTTATGCCTATAAGTGCCGAGAAGAAAATTAAGAAAAGAAAAAGAAAGAACTTGGAATAATTTTAGACTTTTAAACTTGTCTTAATAATATCAAAGTTTGGAGCTCAGAGAAGGCCTTTGGATTAATGATGTGTTCAGAACCACTTAGAGGTTAGGATTTGTGACACAACAATCTTTAGGTTCCATACTCCTATTATTTAGTCAAATTCACCGCCAGGTCAAAACCATCCTCTCAGTCACATACTTTTGTTAACTTGTAATGATAGAACCATGTGTGTGAAATTGTTCAGCTCTCCCCAGAAAAAACCATTGAACCATTAAGGTGTCTACTCTTCTAATAATTCGTTCTGCACGAACCAAGGCCTGCAACGGGTACACCGCTCGGAGGCATAGCTCTGGCAAGAGTTTATTGCAAATGGAGATAAGTGAAGTGGAAGGGAGTGGAGGATGATCCTGGGCAAAGGTTATAAGAGGGAACTCAGCCTTAATCTCGACCTCGGGGTCGAATCTAAGGGTGATTAGGTTGCGGTGCAAGATGAAGGGTGACATAGCGAATCGATCTGAATGGATGGGTGTGGATATAGGGGTTCCAACCAGTTGGTCGGAGCAAGTGAAAGTGCGACGGCTCTAGATGGAGTGAAACGAATGGACAGATTAAATGTAGAAGCAAAAGTGGATACCTGAAGGTTGGAACGAGTTCCTGAGCTCCAGGCAAAGGTGGTCGTCAGGGTAGTGGCTTCAATCAAGCTGCAGAAGGCCGAGAGGCTGCTCGCGTCAGATCTCCAGCCACGAAGGGTGAACCGCGTGCTCTCTACACCAAACTCCAATACAAAGATGCTCTCTGACAGTTGTCACTCAACCAAAGGTGTCTAGGGGTGGAAGAAGGAGCGAGGCACAAGATGCTCGATAGTGGAGGCGGAAGAGATGTTATATACGCTTCCCAGGGTGGTGAGATGATCGGGCAAAAGAGTGCAACCCTAGGAAGATCCACGCCTTCCTAGGGATCCGTGAGGGTCGCAGATCCAAGGAGATAACCTGAATGAAAAATCGGATCGAGAGGAGGCTTGATCCAACTGGGAAAAAGGGGAGAAGAAGCTACGACAGAAGGAGTCAGGTCGGGTCAAGCTCGGAAGAGGGCGTTGACCCGCGACCAACATCCTACCCTGACCAATCAGAAAAAGGAATCTATAACTTATTTATAAAATCAATAATAAATATAGTAAATGAATTCAAAATAAAAAGTGTATAAAATGAAAAATGTTTATTAATTTTTAAACCGTTTTTTGTAATTTTTAATTATTTTTATGAAAAATAAATTAGTGTATATACATTATATGGTGTTATATACAGGTATAATATGCCTATGTATTGTGTACAATTATTTTTATTATGTTATTTTTACATAAATACCCCAATTTTGTATTTTATATATTTTCTACATGTTTTTAGGGGTAAAAATATTTTTTATTTTATTTTTATGATTTATCTACATGTATAGAATAAATAGGGAGTGAGGCATATATACATGTATTTTGTACATGTAAGAAAGGATTTTAGTTTATTTCTCTGATTTTAATTTTATTTTTGTTTTATTTTTAGGACTATATACAAGGAGGTAGAAAGAGTATTTTATTTTTATTTTGTCAAAAAGAATTATTTACATATATAGGAGATATGTACACAGAATGTATGCCCTATCTCTCTCTACTTATTATATTTTGGGCGATCAGGTCAAGGCTTGACCTTCTCTTGGGGTTCGTTTGGTTGTAGGGTTGGGCAGAGTTGGGTTGGGTTGGGGTACTATTCACAGGGGTACCCCCTCCTCACAGTTTACTATTCACCCAGCCCAACCCAACCCAGCCAAACCGTGCCTAACCCTGCAACCAAACGAACCCTTGGGGTTAGGGTCACTCTCTATTTATTCTAAATACCTCATTCCTTTTTGTTTTCCTTTATTCTTTTATTTTTGCACAAATACATGTTAATTATACAATGTTAACACATGCATTTTGAATGCTAACTTATTGTATTTATACTTATTTACATCATGATTTCCCAAGACAAATAGCTAAAATAAAAGAATAAAGAGTGAGGATCAGGGATTCATCAGACTTCCAGGAATGTCTAGAGCCACTTGGCAATGGTGGAGAAGCTTGGACGAGCCTGCTATTCCAGATCTAAACTCGCCCTATGCGAGTTCCTCCCGTGTTCTTCTAGACCCCTCCTACGTCACCCGATAAAGCGCTGCGTGCCAGATGCCACAATAGCTGCTCGATCAAGCTTGCCTTCGACCGTCAGATTGCTCACCGCGATCTCATCTCAATTGATGATCAACGAAGCGGTATGGGCCGTTAGGATCGCGCCACGTGTATAAGTGAAGTCTTCAGCGCCGTCCAGTCGCGCCTATATCAGGGTATATTGCAAATCCAGCCCCATCCTTTTTATATTTTATGGTTAGTTCTGTAAATTAAAGTTAGCGTTATAAATAATTGGGAATTTTACATTCAGTCCCCTATATTTATTTTTATCACATTTTGGTCCTCCCCGGGCGTGTCACGTGTAGTCCCACAAGACAGACATTTTGCACATTTTGCCCTGGTGGTTTTTTTTAATTTTGAAATAGTGTATAGAAATTAAATAATAGATGTTTTATTTTGGCACATTTGCATATGAACCACTGATTTTAATTTAAATTACAAATATGCCCCTACTAAGACACTTATTTTTATGCTTTTGACTATTTATTAAATATACTTACTGTGCTCCAAAAATACATAAAAATTGGGTTAAATGCTTCATGTCTTGTACTTTCACGCCACATATTCACTTTGCATTTTTGGGCATCTTAATCATTTATAAAAAAATGAATTGGAGCCCTTTTATTATATATCTAAATTATTAAAAACCAAAAAAATATAAAAATTCATCTAAAAATCCATAAATATTGTATGTAGTATATCTTACCATATTTTAATTATAGACCAAAAATCATTAAAAATAGAAAAACAAAAAGCTTAAAAATCGAAAATCCCAAAAAACTTTTATAAAAAGCTAAAAAATCCTTTAAAAATCTTGAAAAATGCTTTCCTATTTTATAATTTTCTCAATATAAAAATTTATATATTAAAATTGATTTAGGTAATTTTGGGACCTATTTCTTATTTTTAACATCCAATTCAATTTCAAATTATTAATTTAATCCCTTATTTGGGGTATTTTTTACTTTCAAAATGCATAAAAAATCAGAAAAATTCAAGAGAAACTACAAAAGCATTAGAAAAATATGATGAATCCAAAAACAATTTATTTTCTGTATTTTAGCTATATTTATTAGTATATATATTACTCTATATTGTGTATATAAAGCCTTATATATGCTATTATATATGTATATTTTAAAAAACGAAGTAGGAAAATATATAAAAATATAAAAAATGGAAAATATAAAAAAGAAGATACAAAATTATAAAACCAAAAATAAAATTTAAAAATATAAAATTAAAAACCCACAAAAACAATAAAATGGACAAGACATAAAAGACAATATTTTCGAGCATCTTTTTGCCTCCTTCTACCGTTTTCTCCCTGTGTTCGATATCTATACGTACTTACGCCTATACACATTTGTTGTAGAGTTATAATAAATTTAACTCCACATTTTTTATATTTATTGCTTTATTCTTATTGTGGGTTAATTGTTGATTGATCAGGGATTTCGTCCGAGGTCACTTCAGCGACTGCCCTTCCACCTTGTGGATTGACACGACTTCAGTGGATTCTCTCGATTTATCAGTGCCCTACTCCCCCGAATTCATGGGACTTAGTGAACCAGACCTCGAGAAAGGGGGAGGGAGTATAAGTCAGGATGCCCTTATGGGGCCCCGTCTACAAAATAGGAAAATGGGAAAGTGCCCTTTTTTATAAATATATTACAAGTAAAGAAAAACAACAAATTCTAACTAATTCTACACCTCCACAACCGACCCATGATAGAAGAGGTCAGTCTCTACACTTTCAACTGACTCGATTTCCAATGAAGCCGGTTGACCCTGCAGATCCTGCAAAATTTGTTAGAAAAACACGCAAAAAGCTGTGAAAATAAAAGCATCCAAAAATCCGTAAAGAAATTAATGAATATCGTAAAAGTTGAAGAAAATCGAGAAATGCCGTAAAAATAAAATCAAACAAAAACCGAAAAGAAATCATAAAATCATAAAATCAAGAAGATCAAAAAATCTCAAAATGATGTCAAAAACCGAAATAAAGCTAACGCCTTCCCTGCAACGGTGCTATTTTGATAATGTGACTTTTGCTAGCGGTTAAGGGATGTCGGTTGTAGAAAACCGCCAAACAAACGTTGGGTTGATCAAACAAAATCCAAAGAAAAAATAAGAGAGAGAGAGAGAGAAAAGATGAAAAGGTAAGATTCTCTCCTATTTTATTCCTTTAAATGAATTTTTATCCAAGTAAGTTCCCCCGGGTCAAACTTGAGGAGGTAGAATAATCGTACTGCGGTTTTCGAGAAAAGAAAGAATCTCGGGATTTTATTCTCTTTGTGATAATACAACAAGACACAATAAAGCACTCAAAATAGCACGATTTTACAAAAATAAAATTGAGAAAAATATGCGACAAAAATCATTGAAAAATAACAAGAATTGACGCTAGAGTAGTTATGTAACTACCTTAGAAAATTCGACGAAAAATACAATCAAGATAGGGTCCAAAACTACCATATAGTTCATGGATAAAAGTGCAAAGAAAATAAAATAGTTTTGTTACAAATAGGTCCCTAACAGTGAGTGAATTGCAAGAAAAATTATAATCTTTGCATTTAGATCCCTGTGCGGGGACCTAAATGCAATTTCCGGAAACTACTGGAGAGACTTGCAATTTCTAGAAGTTCGTTGGATTTATGTTGTAAATTTCACACCGGTACACGATAAATAGCCACGAATAGAAATCACAGGTGATTCTGAATCATCGGTTTGAGACATGTGGCGGCAAACTGTAGCTTATGTGTTCTTGAGCAGTTCTACCCCTTCTCGCGGGTGCAGCGGCATCCCCCCCTTCTCCGATTTTGTTCCGATAATCAGTGGAGATCTTTGGCCTCCTCTAGTGCCAGAAAGGAATATCGTTCTCCCTCCGAGATTGCTTGTGGGTGAGCGGGCTCTGAGGTTGCTAGATGCAGCTGCAAAGAATCATCGAAGGTGGCAGATGAGCTTCGACAATCGACCGGAAGAACGAGTGGCTGATTGAATCTTCTTCATTAGTTATGTCTCCATATGATTATGTATGGCTTTAGACATCTAGCAGATATGCAATTGATGATTTATACGCTCGATTCATGATTAAATCGACCAAGAAGATTACAATTAGCAAATCAAATAATGTGTTTCTAGGAAACGTGTAACAGCCAAAGTATAAGAGATGGAAGGCGATTTAGGGGAAATTCTAGGTGGATCTTGTGGAATGAATGGGTATGCATCTGAGATGGATGTTTGAAGATCCTAATTATGTGCTTAAATGGGGCTAATTGAGGCATAAATATCAAGAAATAAAAGCATAAATGACGGAGGAATACTTGGGGGTAGCTAAGTGTAAGACTTTGTTGGTTGTCGCTCGATGGGGCGGCTTCCCAGATCTCTACGTTGTGGTGGCGGCGATGCAAGGCCAATATGGAGCCTTAGAACCTTCCTCCGATGATCCTTCTTCCACGCGATGCTCGCCTGAGGCCCTATCACAGTTGGAGATAGGTAGAGGACAGAGGTGAAAGTGGGGGTTCGGCCAGTTAGATTTTGGAAATTGTTAGTTTAGGAAGAGTTAGTTAGAGATGGAGATTTGATGGGCTTTTATAGAATGAATCAAAGCGAGTTAGGTACAAATCAAGGGATGGCGTGGATGTAGGTGGTTAGGAGTATAAGATGGAGGACGAAAATCGAAGGAAGAAGTTATGAGGTGGAAGGTAAAATTAGTTGAATGTTGGTCTCTAGAATATAACAACAGATGGCCTTCTTGAGGAAAAAGTGTTGACACGTGTCAACACCTGGTTGGCCAGAATCAATAAATAGATTAATAAATAGGGAATAAATAATAAATAATGGAATTTTAAATAGGTATAAAAAATAAATATAGATAATTAAATTATCTAAATTATGGTATAATTAATTTTGATAAATAGAAAATATTTCACTATCTATAAATATTGTATTAATAAATAAGTATAAATAATACTTAATAAATACGTTTTATATTTTTAATTTAATAAATTAATATATAGTAGATTGTTTTTATATTTTATTAATTATTAGGATAATAAATAAAGTAATATTTTAATAAATTAAATAGAGTATATTAATAAATATGGATATAAGTGATGTAGTTCAAATTTACCTATAACTTACGATTTTTGATTTATTTAAAATAATAAATATGCTCTAAAAATTATGATATAAATTAGGGTTAAAATACAATATTAAGAAAATAATTAGAAGTTATAAAAGCATTAAAACGATAAATAATGTGTTTTTATTAAAAAATAGACCAGACACCCAGTTGTGGTTTGGTCCCAAAATTGAGTTTTTGCAAACGGACTCTGATTTTAGTGAAATCACATCATTAATTAGCGAATATTATTTTATGAACTTTAAAAGTCAGTAATGTGAAATTGGAGCTCGTTTGAGAACGTTATTATGTTCGAAAGTTGAGATTTTGATAAATTACAAGTTGGATTTCTTGGCATAAATACAACGCAATATTTTTACTTATTTTTATATTTTTCAATACATTTTTAGAAATAATTAGGAAAAGAATTTGATGAAAAGTATGTTCATATGAATTAATTAAAAAATATTGAAGTTTTGGTATTTATTGGATAATTAATGAAGATTGTGTAAAGTGTGAAATTAATTATTTTTATATGTTTTCTTCCTTACCTCCCCATACTTATTTATTTGTCGACCAATCCATGCTGACTTTGTCTCGGAGATTAGGTTATAAATATATCTTTCAACTATATTTAATTTTTACAAGTCATATTGTACATATATACATACTTACAATTTGCCTTCTTTTTGTTTTCTTTATTTTTATTCATTTCTCTATTTACATGATTTTAATGAATAAAAGTGCATTTTTATTCATTAGTTGAGTTTTGTTAAAAAGTGGAATATAATGGATATTTACATGTATTTGTTAAGGGTTTAAGAGAAAAATGCAGACATAATGTTAATGAATCATGGATTCATCACCCGACAGAAGAATTGGTTGCAGTTGGTGGACTTATTACTTTGGGCCTATCGGACCGCGTACAAGTCACCATTAGGAATGTCTCCCTACCGCCTAGCATACGGCAAGCCATGCCATCTACCCATGGAACTTATTCACAAATCATTATGGGAAATCAACATATGTAATTTGGATTCGAAGAAGGGAGGACTAAACATAAAGTTGGATCTGAATCAGCTCCTTGAATTCCACGAATAGGCATATTACAACTGCATGATATACAAAGAAAAGGTCAAGAAGTGGAATGACAAGCACATTCGTCGCAAGACCTTACAACCAGGATAAAAAGTTTGGTTGTTCGATGTAAAGCTCAAACTATTCCCAGGGAAATTGAAGAGCAAGTGGACAGGGCCTTTCATAGTAAAATAGGTGCGTGACAATGGAAGTATCGTCATATCCAGTCTATCAAATGATGCACAACCATTTTTGAACAACGGACAGCTTATGAAGCCTTATCTTGATCATGACACATTTCTGTCCATGGTCGATTCAATTCAAGTGGTCCTAGATGGAGAACTCACTGCCCAAGCATCTACTCATCAAGGCGAGGCTGGAAAAAACATTTTCTTAATCATTTTCTTCTTTTCTTTTTTTCTTTTATTCATTCATTTATTCTTCTTAAAAGTCGCATTCATCCCATACATCATTGTTATACTTAGGATATGTTTTTTCATTCTAAGTATATGGAGATGAATGCGTTCGGGTGCTCATTCTTTGATCCCTCACCTGTCTCCTCAACTTTTGACATTCTTTCTATACTTAGGGATATTTTATCCCAAGTATTGGGGGAGACAGGTCGAGCCGTTGAGTTATTCATTTATTCATTTCAGACCCTCGACCCTCCCTGCTTTGGTATACATACTACTATACTTAGGATTAATTAATCCTATGTATGGGGGGACAACTAACTTCCTATTCTTTAGTCGTTATAGTATAGACTTTTTTATACTTAGTACAACCTTTCTCTTTGATCTATGAGGACATAGCTCAAGCAAAGTATGGGGGGGTCAATATATACTCTATAATATTTTAGCCATAACACGTATTTACGTATTTTCATTAAATGAGGATAAAACACTATATATACAAATATTCATTAAATTAACATAAATGATGTTTATTATTCCTCAAATTCCTTTTTATATGTACTGATTAATAAATCAGGTGAAAATGCTTTGCAAAATGTTTGGAAAATAGTTTGAAAAACCAATTGAAAAATATTTTGAAACTGTTTGAATTTTTTTGTAAAATTTTTTCAACGTTTGTAAAATATTTATTTGTAAAATTTCTTTTCTTTGCATGAAATAAAAATATTTGAAAATTAGTTTGCAAATGTTTGCAAAATGGTTGTAAAAATATTTTGAAATATCTATATATATTGTTCGAAAAACCTTTGCAAAATGATTTTCAAATATGTCTAAATGTTTTGGACTATAGTTTTTCAAAACCATTTGTAAAATGATTTTCAAATAAGTTTGTGGAATATACACATCACATTAAAATTCGTTATCAATTGTACATACGTATCTATAAGAAGATCAATTATCTTTTGTAAATTCTTTAAAACCCAACTCTTATAAATATAAGATGCTCCCCCATGTAAATAGTTACCTATTTTATTGGCTAAATTTGTTTAAAAAACCACAAAAACATTTGCAAAAATTATTTAAAAAACCTCTGCATTTGCATCATCTTTTCAAAAATACATAAAAAGATCAAAAGCTTGAAAATTGCTTCACAAAAATATTTTCCTTCATTGTGCATATCATGAGCATTTTTCAGAATAATATAAGCGATTGAACAGGTCCAAATAAAGTCAAAAGATTGGAGCTTATTGTAAACCTTAATACACATAATTTCAGAGGAACCCGTTGAGGACTAGAATTGGAGATACTTCATGTCACCTTGACTTAATTCTTTAGATTCTATAAGACTATGTTCATGAGTCAATTCAATGTGCCTAAAAAGAACCCTTCATATCATCCATACGACTCGAGACAATGACTTGACTGGAAACCTCACACCTAACACTTAGCTCAATCTAGATGGACTGTTGAAAAATCTTGGGGTCTTTGTCGGGACGATGCAAGGTCGCTTCATCAAGGGTGGATCAGGAACCATTCTTGGAGATTGCTAACATCGGTACTCTATCCCACTTCTTCTAATAACAATGATATCTAAAAACTGGAGATGGATTAAAATAATGCTTCGGTACCGGTGCAACTTTTTCTAAGACCCCAAACCAGTGGGAAGAACAAAAGATGCTATATCCACCGAGACACAAACAAGAATGCAGATGACGCGCAAAATCAAAGAAAATATCCAAAGAAGCCTTCTACCAAAAATTCCACAAATATGAGCTTCAGAATAAAAAAACCTACTTCTTGGTAAAGATCCGGTTACACTGACCGACTTCACGTGGGAATGAAGACTACACAGGTACATTCCCAATTCTCTTCCCATTCTTCTAACATCTTATCCCATTCGGTTGTAAAGACCGGAAGTACCTGACCTTGGAAGGAAATATCTGACTCCACGAGGACGAGTTATTAGAAGAGTAGACACCTTAATGGTTCAATGGTTTTTTCTGGGGAGAGATGAACAATTTCACACACATGGTTCTATCATTACAAGTTAGCAAAAGTATGTGACTGAGAGGATGGTTTTGACATGGCTGTGAATTTGATTGAATAATAGGAGTATGGAAACTAAAGGCTGTTGTGTCAAAAATCCTAACCTCTAAGTGGTTCTGAACACATCATTAATACAAAGGCCTTCTCTGAGCTCCAAACTTTGACATTATTAAGACAAGTTTAAAAGTCTAAAATTATTCCAAGTTCTTTCTTTTTCCTGTATTTATTTTCTTCTCGGCACTTATAGGCATAAATGTTTGCTAGGGACTAGAAAAGGCAAGTATAGGGGGTGATGAATCTCTATTTCATCACCTTTATTCTTTCACTTTGGCCTTTAAACCCTAGCTGAATGCATGCATATATCATTAATTTGTTAAAATAAATGTTCATTAATTTATATAAAATACAATATGAAATATTGTACATTTATTGTATTTATCGCCAAAATAAAAGAATAAAAAAAAGAAAAGAAAAGGAGAGAAGTGTAAAGGACACTGAAGTGACTCTAGCCCCTGAGACTCGGTCATCATGATGACTTATTTGACAAGGAATAAAGTAGGGGGAGATAGGGCGGCTAATTGTACAGAAAATATAGAACATATCACTCTACAAAATGGGCCAATAGTTACTTTTTGGGACCTATTGCATTCTTTATTAATTACTCCTCAAATAATGAAACTTTGTACATAAAAATGTAGCTAAAAATATATATAAAATTACAAAATTTATTTCATATAAAAATAACACACAATGGAGGAGTGATCCTATGAGATGAGATTTTGTTAGATGGTGAGATGGGACATTCTGGACCACAAGTTGATGTATTCTCTCTACTGCCTTTCTCTCTCCTGGTTGGAACTAATGGTCCAGAATGCCCCATCTCACCATCTCACCAAAATCCCATCTCATAGGATCTCCCCTCACACACAATGTACATTTTATGCACAGAATAAAATCCTGAAACCCAAAAATCACATACCCATATCTCCCAAATAAAAACTCAAAATATTCAAGGTCACCTTTAATTGTATATAACTTGTCATAAGCTATTTAATCAAGGCGGCTTCATTTTTTTTGGAGTTAAGGTGTGGAAGATAGGTTTGGACCCCTGTTGTATAATATACCTGATTAAAATATTCCTTTTATTTATTCCTTGTTATATTTATAATTTTATATTTTTATAATTTTGTAAATATTATTTATATTGTATGTACATATTAAAACATAAATAAAAACACAAAACATTAAAATAAAATACTTATATAAAATGAACAGGTAAAATACCTATACTTATACCTATAGATATCACACTCCTATCTAATTAAGTATATATAATACTTCATAAAAATATCATAAAAATGTATTTATATGTATAAAAATAAGTTATAAATATATAAAATAATAAACTAATATAATAAAATTTAAAATACAAAATAAAAATAAAATACCTAAAACATAGGTAAATATAGCTATTTATACCCGAAAAAGTAACTTGTAAATAAACACCTCTAATATATATATATATGCATGAAATAGTATAGAAAATTAGAAACATTTTTTGTTTTATAACCTAAAAATTAAAAATTTAATTACTATTTATTATCTTTTTTCGAAGGCATTTTCGCCTTGGAATTTCCTGGTTGGTTCGGACCAACCGGGCGCGACTCTTTATTGACCGTTGGTCAACTATCCAGCCTACCCTCTGACTCCTGTCAGAAGCCACACGGCCGCACCTTCGCCATTTTCTCCACATCGCCTCCTTCACTCAATATCCTCGAGACCACCACCATTTTGTAGCCACTTCGTCCTAGATCCACGCCCATCCTCGCATCTCCACCTACCACCGCTCGATCTCACACCAGTGCTCCTCGAAAACCCTTGAAACTTCGCTTATAAATTAACACCTTCTTCCCTTTTGATTTTTGATCCCTCTTTTTCGAGCTTTAGCCCATCAGATCACTCCTATGGGTTTCACCATGGTGATAACAAGGAGGAGCCCTTGATTTGCAGCGAGGAGAACAAGGGAGGAGGTGAATCCAACCAAACGTTGGAGCACCGCCGACTAGTTTTGCTCCTGGCCTATAAGGTCAGTTGAGCCCTTTGTTCCTTCGTTCCTAGGTAATTCTCTAGTGTAATTTTCTTTTCACGTCTTTAATTCATAGTTAAATCGAGCAAAATAGCGCTCCAATAAAAAATCCCAAATTCCTGGAGCACGTACTCCAACTCAAAATTGTCTCAATCTGACCTCGATTCGCCCCAACTTCCATCCCATCTCATTCTTCTTCATATTCTCCAATTGATCCCTCTCAGAACCCCCTTGAATCAAGCCTTGATTCAAGGAGTTGGAGCTCCCTCCGCTGCCTTCACCGGAGCTCCCCCATCCACGCCATTTACCTCGCCATTCCGAGAGAACCCCAGGTCAAGGAGATAGCCCTTGTACCCGGGGTTCTTTTGGTGGTTGTTTGTAGGACTCACGATGCGTTTGGGACTTCAACAACCACCTGGAGCTGCTCCAGGTGGTTCAGCCTCACCGGAGAACCCTGCATCTTCGCCGCCACCTCGGAACCTACATGCGCACACGGAGGAGGCCCAACCACCTGCTGGTCTCGTTGGAGGATAGAAAGAGCACTAGAGATCAGAGAAACAAAGAATTGAAGTTCGTCGATGAGCAGTTCTTGCCTGTTCTTACAGCACCCCTCCGCTTCGTTTGATCAATAATAGCAGTCCAGATCTAATCTGGACCGTTGATTTCCGGCGAAGGGGTACATGAAGAGAGCCGCATGATAAAACACGTGGCAGACCCTGAACGATTGGATCCTAGTGCTTAAGTGGGTAAATTACATTTACTCCCTCTATACTTTTGTATTTATTAAAAATTCCTGTAAATATTTTAGGTGGTTTAAAAACTAGTGGATAAATTGCATGTAACCCCTTCAACTTTTCGAATTACAATTTAGTTAATGCTAGAGTCATGTGTAGGCACGCATTTTATTTTGTAAAATTTGCATGTAAACCCTTGTGGGTTACTTAAATTGTCGTTTAATATATAAAGTTAGGATTTCAATGTTGTAAAATTGTATTTAGCCCCTCGCCTTTATTTATAATTATAATTATAATTATACTCCTACTAGGCTGAACATTTTTGTGCTTTGTTTTCTATTTATTAAAAATAGTTGTCATGCTTCAAAATTCACTGAAAAATAGGAGTAGGTACTGGATGCATGCTTGATCACGCTATAATTTTACATTTGTGTTTTATTCCCTTTTCGATTTTCTAAAATTCAAATAGTGCACATCAATACCCTATTTGTCTTCAAATGCCAAAAACATATAAAAAACATTGTAAAAATTTCCCAAAAAATATATAATGCTTATTTAAGTATTTTTAACCTCCAGACTAAAAATCACTAAAAATGGAAAAAGAAAATGCTTAAAAATTGACAAAACACCAAATTTATAAAAATTTCTAAAATCCCCAAGAACTCCAAAAACAGTGACTTCTAATGTATACTTTTCTTTATGTTATTATCTTTATATTAAAATTAATTTAAAGAAATTTTTAAATTATTTGATATTTTTCATCTCCATTTTGATATCAGCCTATTATTTTATCCCTATTTTAGGGTATTTCTGATTTTAAAGATTATAGAAATTAGAAAAATTAACTAAAAAATCACAAAAATAGTAGAAAAAATATCTAAAACCCAGAAAAATTTATTTCTTGAATTATGAGTCTTTTATTATTATTTATATCCATAATGATCGATATTGTATATATAGACTTAAATATATTATATCTTTTTTATTAGAAAAAGAAATATAAAAATCTAGAAAAATATAAAAAAGGAAACATAAAAATAGAAAATAAAGAAACAAAATACAAAAATAAAAAATAAAAATAGAATTTTTTTAAATTAGTTAAAAACCCACATTATGTGATAAGTATTATGCTTAGCTATATATACATTTCTACCTATTTTAGTTATTTATAAATAATATAAGAGTGCTACAGCATGTGTTCCTCATGTTTGACACCCTACTCTGCTTGTCACTTAATAAACATTTTTTGTAGTGTTATAATAAGTTTTGATCCACACTATGTATTTATTGCTTGATATTTAATTATGGGTTGATTGTTGTCTGAATTGGGTTTCTTGCAGGTCACCACAGAGACTGTGTCTCTGCTTGTGTGAGACATATTTCAGACCCTTGAGAAATCCCTCTTTAACAGCAACCATTCGAGATGATTTGTGGTGCGACTAGCTACCTAGGAGTTACACAGGAGGATGTCTGCCTCAAGATCTTCCCCTTCGCCTTAGCAAATAAGGCGCTTTACTGGTTGAGTCATTTAGGGAGGGAGATTTCTACGTGGGATGATCTGAAGTCCACATTCCTATGTAATTATTTTCCTCTAGGATGCACAAACATGATGAGGAGCCAGATCTCTAATTTCATACAGTTACCACATGAATCATTCCATGAGGCATGGAATCGGTTCAAGGATTTGACATAGAGGTGCCAACATCATGAGATACCATTGGTGCTTGTGCAAAATTACTTTGGAGGACTCCAGCTGGACGTGAAGGGCCTGGTGAGCATAGCATGTGGCAGTAGTTAACTGAATAGGGATGCTGAGCGTAGCATGTGACATAGAATTCACACATTGTTGAGTCCACTCAGGCATTCCAGAAGGGCCAACAACCACCACACCACATAGACAATCAGAAGGTGGAACATGTTTCACTATCTGAGTCATAGTCTGATATGGGATTTATTAGTGAGAAGATGACATTAGTCGATGTGATTCAGAAGCAAGATTAGGATTTACAGGCATTGCTAGAGTTGGAGAAACTCTCGTCACTTCCTCAACAGTTGAGTGTTTTTATGAAGAAGGTGACAGAGCTGTAGTTTCAGTACCATCTGTCATGCACTCCTTCTACTTATTAGCATGTTAAGAGATCTTTACCCGCTCCTCCCATATGTCAGATTCAGTTTATTCAGAGTGAGCCGGTTCAGCGTACTGAGATTCTGCAGATTGACTGGCATGAGGATGCGTCCAATGCTAATTTCAGTCAGATCACTAGCCTTGGAGATGTTGATGTTGATTCTCATGCCACTCTTGAGATCAACGGGATATGGTACACCCCTATTCAACCTTCACCACACTTTACTCCTCAGAGAGTACATCACCAACAGTATCAGTAGTATAGTCATCCGTAGCAGGGACTTCCACATTTCCAGCATTGCCATCACTACATGTAGCAACAGTCTCACCAGCATGCATATCAGAGACCACATTTTTTTCATTATCCTGTTACACATTCACATCCACATCATTACCAGAAGCAACAACAGTCTTCCTTCACAGCACATAGATCTCCTCATCCTTACACATCATAGCAGCACACTCCTGGGCAGGAGAGAGTAGATGGACAAGGTCACCACACTAAGTCTGAGATATCTTCACAGGCCTTAGCATTGAATTAGATCATGGACATGTTGAGCACACTCCAGATAGCACACATGACAGAGATGGAGCGGGTTAACCATCATCTGGATGAGTTAACCGTGCCTAAGACCGCTCTCCCAGCCCAGCCTCAGATGAATCCGAACAACGAGCCCAGCCTCAGATGAATCCGAACAACGATTGGATGTACTCAGATCAGGTAGACACCATTACAGGTACGATCTCTTTTCCTGAATTTTTTATCTAACTTCATTCATGTTGAAGAGGAGGACCACCATGATGATGAGGACCATCATGATGTCCAACTTGATGATTTGAGAGAGGGGAGCGATGCCGAGATAGTAGACATGGACACGAGCGAGTCAGATGATGATACCACGCCAGACCATGCAGACACTCCCGATGCATATTTTTCTTCTCATGTTTTAGAGAGTTTTATGCATACTTCTAAGACTCTCAATTTCCATGATGATTCTATTTATAATGATTTGAATAAATATGTTGAATTTGTTGTTTCTGAGTTTGTTCCTTTTCCCGATGCCTTTTATGAAAAAGGAATGAAAAATGTCAAAAAGAATGTTGTTACTCCAGAGACTGAGATATTATTATAAGATCACATTTTTCTGAAGATTCCACTCCATGATGCCTTGGATCACTTCCATATGCTCAAGCAACAACATAAGAATAGATGTGCCACCTGTTGGAAGAAGAGATCGCGTACAGAGAAACATGTTTTGACCAAGGCCACATCCTACGCTATTCAGACTAGATTACCCAAGAAGAAGAAGGATTAAAGAGCACATTATGTTTGATGAGAGATTTCCCATGCAACATTCGATCACACTCTATTAGGTAATGGGTCCTCGATCAATTTCTACCATCTTGTTTACTCGACAAGCTCGAGTTAGGTCCTCTTTACAAATCCAGTGGGATCTTTCATTTTGTTGATAGATCCATAAAAAAGACTTATGGGCATTTTGATGAACGTTATCGTGACCGTGCAGGGCCTGCAGTGCTTAGTGGACTTTACTGTCCTGGACATGGATCGCCCTACATAGTTGCACCCTACCCCGATCATTCTTGGGAGGCCTTTCTTAGAGACCGTGAAGTCCCTCTTCTGTTATGATATAGGGAAGGTGTCTTTTCTCGTTGAGGGCGAGAAGGTACATATTGAGATAGCAAGAGAATCACATACATCCAGGGCTATGTCTACAGCCAATTAAGATGCCTTGAGTTCCTTAGCCACCTGTGATTACATGGATGAGGTTCTCCTTGACGACCTGGAGAGGTACCGAGTAGAGACCCTTGATATCCTAGTAGATAATGGGTTCGAGACTATAGTTGGCAGTTCTTCTAATGGTACATTATATTTCAGCATGGATGATGATGAGCAAATGGAGCAGATACCTGACCATTTGATTGTAGATATTTCAGATTATGAGAGTTCACATGATTCCTCCACTTCAGATGATTTAGAGACTGAGTTATTTTCCTCTAGTCATTCTGAGGATGAGCGCAGTAGAGAGTGATGAATCTCCATTTCATCACCTTTATTCTATCATTTTGGCCTTAAAAACCCCAGCAAATGCATGTAAATAGCATTAATTTGTATATAATAGCATTCATTATTTATTGTCTTATTACACATTAAATAAGGTTTTCAATGCCAAAATTATAGAGTAAAGAGAAGAAAAGAAAAAGGAATAAAATATTGCAAATATTTTATGACCCTAACCCCGAGACCAAGGCCAGCATGGAATTGGTCGACAAGGCATAAAGTAGGGGGAGATACGGGCCAAGAGTACAATAAATACCTCATTTATTTATTCATCCATTTATGCATTTTTGACACCTATTTTGTATATAATTATTTGTTCATCAAATAGAGAAACTTTGTACATGAATGTTGTAGATAATAATGTGAATAAAATTACAAAATTGAGTTTGTACAAAAATGATACACAATGTACATTTTATACCTAGAATAAAAAGCCAAAATCTCAACTTCACAGACCCATATCTTGCAAATAAAAACTCAAAATCACCCAAACTCACCTTTAATTGTATATAGCATTTCAGAAACTATTTTATAAAATTGGTTTCATAATTTTTGGAGTCCATATGCAGAAGTTAGGTTTTTGGCCTTTCTTGTATATAATACCTGATTAAAATATTCATTATATTCACTATTTATTATTTTTATAAACTAATATTTTTAGAATCTTGTAAATAATGTATATAATTCATATACATATTAGCCTTAGAATAAAACCAAAAAGAATTTGTAAAATAAAAATAAGTCTATGTAATATATAGGTAAAATACCTATAAGTATACCTACTTATATATGCACCTATTTATTTAAATATGTAAATAAACTCATAAAAATTAAACAAAAATATATCTACATCACAAAAATAGGTTATAAATTTATAAAATAATAAAATAAAATAAAAAAATAAAAATACACAAAATAAAAATAAATACATATAAATATACTTATAAATACATTATTAAAATAAACTCATAAAAAAATACATTAAAAAATAAATAAAAATCATAAATAAATACTACATTAATTAATAAACATTTTTTATTTTATAAGCAAAAATTAATTAATTCATTTACTATGTCTAATAATTGAGTCAAATTCGGGCTGACATGGACCAATCACAGCCCTGCCAATGTTGACCGCGGTCAACTGTCCCCTCAGCTGCAGCCCGTCAAATCTGTTCAGACATGGCGTTTTCTCCAAATTTTCCCGATCGACCCGTAGCTCCAATGACATCGGTCCCTTCACGAAGATTACTCCCAATGCAACCCTTATACACGCCCATAGCGTGTTTCCCCTGTATATTGCTTGGATTCCTTAATTTTGGCCGGTCAATAAGGGCTCCCATTATGTTCAAAAATAAATCAGCCTCCAGCCCGCCAGATCTGTCAGACCCCCCGTCTTCTCCCATTTTTCCCGGCTGCCCCGTCCATCGATTGCCTTTGCTTCCTTCACAAGAAATGCTCATGGTATCTTGTAAATCCACGCCCCCATGTTAAATCTAATGTATATATCACTGATTCCTTATTATTCTCCGGTCAATAAGGGCACATACACATGTTTATAAATAAGTTCCCCCTCCTCCTTGGCTGAATTTGGCCATTTTCATCCCCTTCTTTGAGCTTGAATGAGCTCCTGGCGGAGCCCTCGTGACAGGAGCCGCTCCCCAGCACCTCGATTCGGCCCAAGGAGGTGGGAAATTTTGTCGCGGTGGTGCTCCGGCGACCACCCTGCTCCCTGGCGGCCCCCAGGTATAAGAGCTGCGCTTTTATCAGTTTTAGGTAGTTTTTCATTTATGCATTTCATTCTCGCATTTTATTTCGCGTTTAGATCTGTGGTTTAGCGTAGAATCGCGATTTCGTAGTTCGTCGGAGCTTCGCTCCGGCGAGCTTTTCACAGTGCCCTCGCCGTGCTCCGACCACCCTTTCACCTCCATTTCTATACCCCTTCATTTCCCTATGCCCCAGGCACCTCCGTTCACCCAGATCTCCACCAGACCTGGAGATCAGATCTCCTCCTCCGCCCTTCGCCGGAGATCACCGCCCCGCACCCCTTTTCGCTCATTTTAACCCAAATAAGGCCCCCAGCCCTTTGTTTTTGTGCGCTGAGCTTTCTTGCAGGTGCTGGAGGCCAAAGGACCCCCGTTGGGGTCGATTCGACTCTTCTGCAGGTACCTGGAGCTCTTTGGCTTCATCGACCTCGCTGGACCGTTCCGGTGAGCCTCCGGCTCCCCTGAGTGCTCCAGTCGACAGAGTAGAGCCCCAGGTTGCTTCTTGGACCATCAGATGCCCGAGGGAGCGTCGGACGAGCGAGCAGCATCGGATCGAAGGTCGGAGAAGGGGGAGTTCTTCCCTGTTCTTCGTGCCTTCGCCTTCACCGTCCGATCGTGGTCCCAGCCCAGTTCAGATCCCAGCCGTCCGATGGAGCGATGCTACGGCCGTCAGATCTTACGCGAGATCTAATCTCCTCCGCTCATCGGCGAAGCGTCATCGGCGCACGTGGAGGCGCCACGTGTCAAGTGAACGAAGATCAACCGTCGGATAAAGCGCCTTTTGGGGGTAATTTGCACATCTAGCCCCTGCCATTTTTGTATTTAATTTTTAATCTTGTAAAATATATAGCAAGTTGTAAATAAAATGTAAATTTTGCAGAATGGACCCTGAGTTTCTTGAAATTACATTTAGGTCCTTCCGCGTCTCACGTGCAGTCCCACGTGAGGCGCGTGAAATTTTGCATTTATACCCTGGCGGTTTTGTATATTGTAGAATAGTTCTAAAAATTAAAATAAATGTTTATTTCTGTTGTATTTTTGCACTGATGCCCCTGTAACTTATTTTATTTGCAAAAATACCCCTGCCAGGCTATTTTTTTTTGTCTCTTTATCTATTTATTAAAAATACCTAGAAGTCTTCTAATAATTCACAAATATTAGGATAGATGCTCCATGCCATGCTAGTTCACGCCAACATTTTAGTTTGCATTTTTTGCATTTTTCCTGATTATTAAAAATGAAATAGAAGCCATTTTTGCATTGTCTAAACTAGAAAATATAAAAAAATTAGAAAATATTTTTGAAAAAATTCCAAAAAAATTATATATGGTATAATTATATATATATTGAGTCCAGAAATTAAAAAACCCTAAAAATATGAGAAAGAAAAATAAAAAAAATCAGAAAAACCCAAAACCCACGAAAACAATAAAAGGACATGAACAATGGATTGAATAAATGATACATCACATACATTCCCTTCGCCTCCCAGTGTTCGACCTCTACCTGTACTTACACCTATACACATTTGCATGTAGAGTTATGATAAATTTTAACTCCACATTTTTGGATATTCATTGCATATATTTATTGTGGGTTAATTGTTGATTGATTTTGGGATCTTTTGTCGGTCGCCTCAGCGACATTGTGATCCTGCCTTGTGCGGATAGCTCTAGACCGATAGAAGATCCCAGTCATCAGAGAGTCGGATGATGTTTTATGCATTTTCTATAGTCTGACTTTGGAGCGTACTGAGATGGTGGATAACCATGTTACAGAAACATCTACAACCAGCATAGATCCCATTACACACACTGAAAAGCTTACAACAGAGTAAGATTCTACCTTGCCAGAACTGAAGACATTGCCACCAAAAAGGGGAGAAGAAGCTTCAACAGATGGAGTCGGGTCGGGTCAAGCCTGGATGAGGCGTTGACCCGCGATCAACATCCGGCCCCGACCAATCAGAAAAAAATAATCTACAATTTTTTTAATAAAATGATAAAAAATAGTAAATGAATTCAAAAGAAAAAGTGTATAAAATGAAAAATGTTTATTAACTTTCAAACTAATTTTCTGTAATTTTTAATTATTTTTATGAAAAATAAATTAGTGTATATACAGTATATGGTGTTTTATATAGGAATAATATACTTATGTATTTTGTACAATTATTTTTATTATGTTATTTTTACATAAATACCCTATCTTGTATTTTATTTATTTTCCACATGTTTTTAGGGGTAAAAAATAGTTTTTGTTTTATTTTTTTGATTTATTTACAAGTATAGAATAATTAGGAAGTGAGACATATACACATATTTTGTACATGTGAGAAAGGATTTTATTTTTATTTCTCTAATTTTATTATTATTTTTGTTTTATTTTTAGGACTATATACAAGGAGGTAGAAAGAGTGTTTTATTTTTATTTTGTCAAAAAGAATTATTTACATATATAGGTGATATGTACACATAATGTAGGCCCTATCACACTCTACTTATTTTAATTTAGGCGATCAGGTCAAGGTTTGACCTTCTCTTGGGTTTAGGGTCACTCTATTTATTCTAAATACCTCCTTCCTTTTTCTTTTCCTTTTATTTTATTTTTGCACGAATACATGTTAATTATACAATGTTAACGCATGCATGCTGAATGCTAACTTATTGTATTTATACCTATTTACATGATGATTTCCCAAGATAAATAGCTAAAATAAAAGGGTAAAGAGTGAGGATCAAGGATTCATCAGATTTCCAGGAACGTCTAGAGCCACTTGACAATGACAGAGAAGCTCGAACGAGCCCGCTATTCTAGATCCAAACTCGCCCCATGCGAGTTCCTCTCGTGTTCTTCCGGACTCCTCCTACGTCACCCGATAAAGCGATGCGTGCCAGATGCCACAAGAGCTGCTCGATCAAGCTCGCCTTCGACCGTCAGATTGCTCACCGCGATCTCATCTCAGCCGATGATCGACGAAGCGGTACGAGCCGTTAGGATCGTGCCACGTATATAAGTGAAGTCTTCAGCGCCGTCTAATCGCTCCTATATCGGGGTATATTGGAAATCTAACCCCATCCTTTTTATATTTTATGTTTGGTTCTGTAAATTAAAGTTAGCGTTATAAAAAATTGGGAATTTTACATTTAGTCCCCTGTATTTTTTTATTACATTTTGGTCCTCCCCAGGCGTGTCACGTGTAGTCCCACAAGATAGTCATTTTGCACAATTTTCCCTAGTGGTTTTTGTAATTTTGAAATAGTATATAAAAATTAAATAATAGATGTTTTATTCTGGCACATTTGCATATGAACCCTGATTTATATTTAAATGGTAAATATGCCACTGTCAAGACACACATGTTTATGCTTTTGACTATTTATTAAATACAGTTATTGTGCTCCTAAAAATACACAAAAATTGGGTTAAATGCTTCATGTCTTGTACTTTCATGCCAAATATTCAATTTGCATTTTTGGACATTTTAATCATTTATTAAAAATGAATTGGAGCCCTTTTATTCCATGTCTAACTTATAAAATACCAAAAAATATAAAAATGCATCTAAAAAATCCATAAATATTGTATGTAGTATATCTTAATATTTTAATTATAGACTAAAAATCATTAAAAATAGAAAAACAAAAGCTTAAAAATCGAAAATCCCAAAAATCTTTTATAAAAAGCTAAAAAATCTTTTAAAAATCCCAAAAATTCTTTCCTATTTTATAATTTTCTTTACATAAATATTTATATAATAAAATTGATTTGGGTAATTTTGGGACCTAGTTCTTATTTTTAACATCCAATTCAACTTTGAATTATTGAATTAATCCCTTATTTGGGGTATTTTTGACGTTAAAAATGCATAAAAATTCAGAAAAATTCAAGAAAAACTACAAAAACATTAGAAAAATATGAAAAATCCAAAAACAATTTATTGTTTGTATTTTAGCTTTATTTATTAGTATATATATTACTCTATATTATTTATATAAAGCCTTATATATGCTATTATATATGTATATATTAAAATAAGAAGTAAAAAAATATATAAAAATATAAAAATTTGAAAATATAAAACGAAGATACAAAATTTTAAAACTAAAAATAAAATTAAAAACTATAAAATTAAAAACCCACAAAAACAATAAACTGGACAAGAGATAAAAGACAAGATTTTTTAGCATCTTTTTGCCTCTTTCTACCGTTTGCTCCCTGTGTTCGACCTCTATACGTACTTACGCCTATACACATTTGTTGTAGAGTTATAATAAATTTTAACTCCACATTTTTATATTAATTGCTTTATTCTTGTTGTGGGTTAATTGTTGATTGATCAGGGATTTCATCCGAGGTCACTTCAGTGATTGTCCTTCCACCTTGTGGATTGACACGACTTCGGTTGATTCTCTCAGTTTATTAGTGCCCTACTCCCCCAAATTCACGGGACTCCGTGAACCAAACATCGAGAAAGGGGGAGGGAGTATAAGTTGGGTTGCCCTTATGGGACCCCTTCTACAAAATAGGAAAATGGGAAAGTGCCTTTTTTTATAAACATATTACAAGTAAAGAAAAACAACAAATTCTAACTAATTATGCACCTCTGCAACTGATCCGTGAAAGAAGAGGTCAGTCTCTGCACTTTCAACTGACTCGATTTCCGAAGAAGCCGGTTGATCATGCAGACCCTACAAAATTTCTTAGAAAAACACATAAAAAGCTGTGAAAATAATAACAAATAACAACCCGTAAAGAAATTAATGAAAATTGTAAAAGTTGAAGAAAATCGAGAAAAGCCATAAAAACAAAAACAAACAAAAATCGAAAAGAAATCAGAAAATCATAAAATCAAGAAGATCGAAAAATCTCGAAATGATGTCAAAAACCGAAGTAAAGCTAACGCCTTCCCGGCAACGGTGCCATTTTGATAACACAGCTTTTGCTAGCGGTTAAGGGATGTCGGTTGTAGAAAATCGCCAAACAAAAGTTGGGTTGATCAAACAAAATCCGAAGAAAAAATAAGAGAGAGAGAGAAAAGATGAACAAGTAAGATTCTCTCCTATTTTATTCCTTTAAATTAATTTTTATCCGGGTAAGTTCCCCCGAGTTAAAGTCGAGGAGGCAAAATAATCGTACTGCTGTTTTCGAGGAAAGAAATAATCTCAGGATTATTATTCTCTTCTTGATAATACAACAAGACATAAGAAAGCACTCAAAATTGCATGATTTTACAAAAATAAAATCGAGAAAAATATGCGACAAAAATAAATGAAAAATAACAGGAATCGACGCTAGGGTAGTTGTGTAACTACCCTAGAATATTCGACGAAAAATACAATCAATATGGGGTCCAAAACTACCATATAGTTCAGGGATAAAATTGCAAAGAAAATAAAATAGTTTTGTTATAAATAGGTCCCTAGCAGTGAGTGAATTGCAAGAAAAATTAAAAGCTTTGCATTTAATCCCTGTGCGGGGGCCTAAATGCAATTTCTGGAAACTACTGGAGCGGCTTGTAATTTTTAGAAGTTCATTGGATTTATGTTGTAAATTTCACATAGGTTCACTATAAAGGGCAATGATTAGAAGACACAGGTGATTCTGGATCGTCGGTTCTAGACACCTGGCGGTAATCTGTAGCTTGTGTGTTCTTGAGCAGTTCTTCCCCTTCTCGCGGGTGCAGCGGCATCCCCCCCTTCATCGATTTCGTTCCGATAATCAACGGCGATCTTTTGCCTCCTGCAGGGCCAGAAGGGAGTATCCTTCTCCCTCCGAGCTCGCTTGCAGGTGAGTGGGCTCTGAGGTTGCTAGATGCAGCAAAAAGAATCGTCGAAGGTGGCTGATGAGCTTCGACAGTCGACTGGAAGAATGAGTGGCTGATTGAATCTTCTGCGTTAGTTATGGATCCATATGATTATGTATGGCTCCAGACGTCTAGCGGATCTGCAATTGATGATTTATACGCTCGATTCGTGATTGAATCAGCCAAGAAGATGACAATTTGCAAATCAAATAATGTGTTTCCATAAAACGTGTAATAGTCAAAGTATAAGAGATGGAAGGTTATTTAGGGAAAAATCGGAGTGGATCTTGAGGAATGAATGGATATGCGCCTGAGATGGATGTTTGAAGATCGTAATTATGTGCTTAAATGGGTCTAATCGAGGCACAAATATCGAGAAATAAAAGCATAAAAGACGTAGGAATACTTGGAGGGAGCAAAGTGTAAGACTCTATTGGTCGTCGCTCGACGGAGCGGTTTCCGGAGCTCTACGTTGTTGTGGCTGCGATTCAAGGCCAATATGGAGCCTTAGAACCTTCCTTCGTTGATCCTTCTTCCACACAATGCTCACATGAGGCTCTGTCACAGTTGGAGATAGGTAGAGGATAGAGGTGAAAGTGGGCATTCGGCCAGTTGGATTCTGGAAATTGTTAGTTCAGGAAGAGTTAGTTAGAGATGGAGATTTGATGGGCTTTTATAGAATGAATTGAAGCGAAGTTAGGTACAAATCAAGGACTACCGTGGATGCTGGTGTTTAGGAGTAGAAGATGGAGGATGGAGATCGAAGGAAGAAGTTATGAGGTGGCAGGTAAAATTAGTTGAAAGTTGGTTTGTATAATAGAACAACAGACGACCTTGTTGAGGAAGATGAACCAAGTGTTGACACGTGTCAACACCTGGTTGGCCAGAATCAATAAATAGAGTAATAAATAGGGAATAAATAATAATTAATGGAATTTTAAATAGGTATAAAAAAATAAATATAGATAATTAAATTACCTAAATTATGGTATAATTAGTTTTGATAAATAGAAAATATTTCACTAACTATAAATATTGTATTAATAAATAAGTATAAATAATACTTAATAAATAAGTTTTAGATTTTTAATTTAATAAATTAATATATAGTAGATTATTTTTATATTTTTTTAATTATTAGGATAATAAATAAAGTAAATGATAATTTTTGTGTATTTTAATAAATTAAATAGAGTATATTAACAAATATGGATATAAGTGATGTAGATTAAATTTACCTATAAATTACGATTTTTGATTTATTTAAAATAATAAATATGCTCTAAAAATTATGAAATAAATTAGGGTTAAAATACAAGACTAAGAAAATAATTAGAAATTATGAAAGCATTAAAACAATAAAGAATGTGTTCTAGATAAAATAAATCGTGCAGACACCCAGTTGTGGTTTAGTCTCAAATTGACTTTTTGCAAACAGACTCTGATTTTAATGAAATCACCTTCATTAATTAATGAATACTATTATATCAACTTTAAAAGTGAGTAGAGTGAAATTGGTTCATATGAGAATGTTAGGATTTTTGGAAGTTGAGATTTTGACAAATTACAAGTTTGATTTCTTGGCATAAATACAAGGTAATATTTTTACTTATTTTTATATTTTTTATACATTTTTAGAAATAATTAGGAAAATAATTTGATGAAAAATATGTTCATATGAATTAATTAAAACATATTAAAGTTTTGATATTTATTGGATAATTAATGAAGAATGTGTAAAGTGTGAAATTAATTATTTTTATTTGTTTTCATCCTTGTCTCCCCCTACTTATTTATATTTCGATCAATCCATGCTGACTTGGTCTCGGGGATTAGGATATAAATATATCTTTCATCTATATTTATTTTTTACAAGTCATATTGTACATATATACATACCTACAATTTGCCTTCTTTCTATTTTCTTTCTTTTTATTCTTTTATTTATTTACATGATTTTGATGCATAAAAGTGCATTTTTATTCATGAGTAGAGTTTTGTTAAAAAGTGAAATTTAATGGATATTTACATGTATTTGTTAAGGGTTTAAGACATAATGCAGACATAATGTAATGAATCGTGGATTCATCACCCTACAGGAAGAATTGGTCGTAATTGCTGGACTCAGTACATTGGGCCTATCGGACTGCATACAAGTCACCATTAGGAATGTCTCCATACCGCCTAGTATATGGCAATCCATGCCATCTACCCATGGAACTTATTCACAAATCATTATGGGCAATTAACATATGTAATTTGGATTCGAAGAAGGGAGGACAGAACATAAAGTTGGATCTGAATCAACTCCTAGAATTCCGCGAATATGCATATGACAACTGCATGATGTACACAGAAAAGGTCAAGAATTGGCATGACAAGCACATCCGCTGCAAGACCTTAGAAGTAGGATAGAAAGTCTGGTTGTTCGATGCAAAGCTCAAACTATTCCCAGGGAAATTGAAGAGGAAGTGGACATGGCCTTTCATAGTAAAATAGGTGCGTGACAATGGAAGTATCGTCATATCCAGTCTGTCAACTGACGCACAACCATTTGTGATCAACGAATAGCTTATGAAGCCTTACCTTAGACATGATAGATTTCTATCCGTTTCAATTAAGGTGGTCCTAGATGGAGAACTCACTGCCCAAGCATCTACTCAACAAGACAAGGCTGGAAAAACCTTTTTTAATCATTTTCTTCTTTTCTTTTTTTCTTCTATTCATTCATTTATTCTTCTAAAAAGTCGCATTCATCCCATACATCATTGTTATACTTAGGATATGTTTGTTTCCTTCTAAGTATAGGGGGGATGAATGCGTTCGGGTGCTCATTCTTTGATCCCGCACTTGTCTCTTCTACTTTTGACATTCTTTCTATACTTAGGAATATTTTATCCCAAGTATAGGGGGAGACAGGTCGAGTTGTTGATTTATTCATTTATTCATTTCAGACCCTCGACCCTCCCCGCTTTTGTATACAGACTACTATACTTAGGATTAATTAATCCTATGTATGGGGGGGGGACAACCGACTTCCTATTCTTTAGTCGTTATAGTATAGACTTTTTTATAATTAGTACAAGTTATGCCTTCATTTCTCTTTAACTATGAGGACATAGCTCAAGCTAAGTATGGGGGGGTCACTATATACTCTATATATATTTTAGCCATAACACATATTTACGTATTTTCATTAAATGAGGCTAAAACACTATATATACAAAGATTCATTAAATTAACATAAATGATGTTTATTATTCCTCAAATTCCTTTTTGTATGTACTGACTAATAAATCAGGTGAAAATGCTTTGCAAAATGTTTGGAAAATAGTTTGAAAAACCAATTGAAAAAAATTTTGAATCTGTTTGAATTTTTTTAAAATGTTTTCAACATTTGTAACACATTTGTTTATAAAATTTCGTTTCTTTGCATGAAATAAAAATATTTGAAAATTAGTTTGCAAAATTTTGGAAAATGGTTGTAAAAATAATTTGAAATATCTATATATATTGTTTGAAAAACCTTTGCAAAATGATTTTCAAATATGTCTAAATGTTTTGGACTATAGTTTTTCAAAACCATTTGTAAAATGATTTTCAAATAAGTTTGAGGAATATACATATCACACTAAAATTCGTTATCAACTGTACATACGTATCTATAAGAAGATCAATTATCGTGTGTAAATTCTTTAAAAACCCAACTCTTGTAAATATAAGATGCTCCCCGTGTAAATAGTTACATATTTTATTGGCCAAATTTGTTTGAAAAAACACAAAAACATTTGCAAAATATATTTGAAAAACCTCTGCATTTGCATCATCTTTTCAAAAATACATAAAAAGATCAAAAGCTCGAAAATCGCTTCACAAAAATATTTTCCTTCGTTGTGCATATCATGAGCATTTTTCGGAATAATCTAAGTGATTAAACAGGTCCAAATAAAGTCTGAAGATTGGAGCTTTTTGTAAACCTTAATACACGTAATTTCAAAGGAACCCGTTGAGGACTGGAATTGGAGATACTTCATGTCACCTTGACTTAATTCTTTAGATTCTATAAGACTATGTTCACGAGTCAATTCAATGTGCCTAAATAGAACCCTTCACATCATCCATACGACTCGAGACAATGACTTTATTGGAAACCTCACACCTAACACTTAGCTCAATCTATATGGACTGTTGAAAAATCTTGGGGTCTTTGTCGGGATGATGCAAGGCCGCTTCGTCAAGGGTGGTTGAGGAACCATTCTTGGAGATTGCCGACATCGGTACTCTAACCCACTTCTTCTAATAACAATGATATCAAAAAACTGGAGATGGATTAAAACAATGCTTCGGTACCAGCGCAACTTTTTCTAAGACCCCAAAACAATGGGTAGAACAAAAGATGCTATATCCACTGAGACACAAACAAGAATGCAGATGACGTGCAATGTCAAAGAAAATATCCAAAGAAGCCTTCAACCGAAAATTCCACAAATACGAGCTTCAGAAAAAAAACTAGTTATTGGTGAAGATCCAGTTACACTGACCGACTTCACACGGGAATGAAGACTACACAGGTCCATTCCAAATTCTCTTTCCTTTCTTCTAACATTTGGTAGTCTATCACTGGATCAGATTTCTCGCCATTCTCCAGCTTGGGTCCGACCATATTTTCCCTTGATTTTTGTGCCCAATTATTCTTTGGGATCTGTGATCCTCGTGGATCCCTATATAGAACTGGATCCTCCTAGGGTTTCACGCACACCTTCGATCCTTCTAGACCCAAGAGACACAATATAAATCCATTGCCTCCGCCTCCATTGCGGGGTAGCTCGTCCGCACGCCTCTTTTCCTCTTCTTGCATCTTTAGGATCGTGATAGGGTTCTAGAGGAGCTCTTGGAAACTTGATTTGGTGCTCGATTGGACGTTTCTCACCCGGCGACCGAAGCTCCATCGCAACTAGTCTCTTATGCTCTCCGCCGCAGAATCGAGGCCATGACCTTACCTGCACCTTCATCGCACTCCACTGTTCAATGTAGGTTACTCAGGTAACCTCCATCCCCCTCCATTTTTAATTTTCATCTCGATTTGTGTCGTCAGCCATCCGCTACCTTTCAGCTCCGACCACCGCGGTTAGAGCTCCGTATCACTCATTCACCCACACAGATCAACATCTAATCTCGCCATCATCGTTCTCCCTTAGCCTGACCCCCTAATTGTTGCTCATCAGAGCGAGATTAGGCTAGAGGTTCCTCCTACATCCCTGTTGTTGGCACAAGATATTCGAGGATTGATAATTATTAATGGAGTCGTTGTTGCTATCCCCAAACAATCCCGCGACAAATAAACAATTTTTTTCTTCTCACGCTGCAAAATAATTATAGGAAAATGTGGATCAAGATAAATGTTTTGCTACTTATTTACCTGTATAACGGACATGATCGAACTTAGGGAGGCTATAATTCCTGAGGATTATTCAAATAATCGACGGAAAATCAATTAAGAGAAAAACATGAATCTCAAAGGCAAACTATCCTTGGTTTATTTGGATATTTAATTTTTAGTTTTTTTAATTTTTTTTCTATTTTTTCATTTTCTATTTTTAAAATTTTTAGTGATTTTAATTTTGCAATTTTTTATTTCAAGTAAAGAACAATATGAACAAAATAAGAACTACGTACACCAAACTCTTTTTTTTTGTATTTTTCAATTATATAAGAAATGCTAAGAAAAAACCAGAGAAAATATTTTTGCATTTTAATGATTTTGAAATATTTTTGTGAATTTATATAGAATTTTCAGATGTTTTTGTATATTTCTAAAAATCAAACAGTTGAAAAAATGATAAACAATGCACATCCTAGAGTAATTTGCAACTTAAAAAATATTTAAATTGCCCAAAACTCTTGGTAATTATTTTGGTGATAAAATAGAGACAATTATCTACAAACAGGAACTCAAATAATGATTTTTGGATTTTTGAGAATTTTTTTTATGAATTTTATAAGGCTTTTAGTATTTTCAATTTTTTTGGTTTTGAAAAGAATTAATGCGTGAAATTTGTAAAGAAATTAAAAGATAATAAAATAAAACCACTCTAATGTTTTTGGATTTTTTTGGAGCAATATTCAAATTTTTATGAATTTTTGAATTTCAGGAAGAGAAAAAGACATTGTTTTTTATTTTTTAATAATAAGTAATGATGAAAAAATGCAATGAAAAATTTATGTAAAAAAGATAATCAGATCAGAACATAGCATGATTTTTGGGAATTTTATTGACCAAAGGAAACATTTATTTTAATAAGAAAAGCAAGAAAAATCAAGTCGTTAACACAAGGCCTGAGATGCAGTTATTCACTGTTTGTTCATCAACTAAATAACATAAACAAAATTAAGGATGAAAAACATAAATTACCCAATAGAGATGGTGTGATGCACGCGACTTTCCTGACAATAGGACTTTTTTGTTATATTTAGAACTTTCGAGGGTGTTGAATGTAATTTTCCCAAATTTACACGTGCAAGGCACGTGCTTGATTCAGGCAAAGGCAATTTAGTGATTTCAAAAACTTCCATGGGTCGATGCATATTTTTTACAAAAAAAATTATTTTAAAATGAACCTTAGGGTTCTCTTCCTTCGTTGCTTCACAGATGAGCCAAGGGGATGGCCACCTTCGCCAATGATGTGAGACAAGGGGACTGCGCATCCAAAGTTAGTGGTGGAGGAGGAGACTTGATCGGGCTTCGTGGCTTATCGAGAACGTACGGAAGAGGGTTTGGAATCGACGATGGTGCGACACTAGGGATGCAGTTCCGCCATGCTCGACCGAGGAGGGGTATGCACGGGCAGAGGGCTTCTGGAAGTGGCAGCTACGCGGTGACGGAGATGCCACAGCGAGGGCTGGCCGTTGTGAGCCTCGCACGATGGGACTCAAGGGTTCGCATAACGACGTGAAGGGGCTTCGTTCTTCCAGGCGGTGGTGTATGGGCTGACGCCTCCTGCGTCTGGTAACGAAGAAAGACAACAGAGATCGCCTCATGGCAGGGTGGCACACACATGCACAGGCAACCGGACTCCTTGCGCACGGAGGAGCTGGAAGGTTCCAGATGGAGGAAGCATCGCATGATGGCGGTTCCGCCGCGTCGAGCGGCGGAGGAGCGACAGGCGGATGTCCGATGGGCGTCGGTGGTGCCGCCCCTTTTTATTTTTTATATTTTTTTTCAATTGTAACAATAAATAGTAATAATAAAAAATTGTAATTCTAAATAGAGAAATAAAAAATAAAAAAATGTTTTGTATATTTTGTTTTTCTATAATTTTATTTAATTTTTAGATGATCCTACAAAACAAATGTTAGAGAGTAAGAAAACAAATGTAATTTTTTTTGTTTTTTAAATTTATTAATAAACAAATTAGGTCACGAGCATGATGACTTAGTCCCAAATTAAAATGGAATTCATGAATGAGGATCCGACGAAATGGAAGAATCGAATTTGAGTCTCCGGCCATCGTGCGTGGCCGAAGTTGAGAGATCATGATAGGAAGAAAAGAACACACAGAGATCGAGAAAGTGAGATGAAAAATCGAGTCGGCGACGGATCAAATCGTGATGGGTTTTAAGATCTAAAAAACAACGAAATAAAGATGCGGAAAAATAAAACTAAGATGAATCTAGATGAAAAATAAGAATAAAATGTCGATCTCACCTTAGGAGCGGAAAAGACCTTGATCACCTCGACGAAGGCCGACTAACTGTCACTAGACGGCTCGGAGGCTAGGCACCCTTCTGCAACAAGAAGACTCACGAAGATCGGGCTCCTCTCACCAAAGATTGATCAAGTTGGAAGGAGGGAGAAGGAGCCATGCAAATAGAAAATATAATGGAGTTTGAATTTTTGAATTTTTGGATGAAGATAAGAGGTAAGAGAGAAGGAAAATTGAAATGAGATAAATTAGGAATATTTACAAAAAAATAACTATTTTTTTCTTCACTTTATTTATTTGAAAAATAAATGTTAATTTTTTTGGTTTTTAGTTAAGAAAATTAACTATATACATTTATTATATACATATATGACATTATATACATGGGTAAATAAGCAAATTAGATTTTTTTCTTTTAATAAATTTTTAATTTTTTTAATTTTTATTTTAAATAATTATTAAAATTATTTAAAAATATTTACAAAATACAATATTTATAAAAATACATGGGAAAATTGCACAAACCACCCCAGAAAACTAACTTTTCACCCGTAACTCCAAAAAATATGAAATCACAACCATTTTAAAGATAAGTTAATTTAGAATACAATAGAAGTGAGTTCAGTTCAATTTGAGTTCATATGGAACCGGAATAGGTCTTTTAATCATCTCTTAGTGGCTCTTCCAAGTGTGGTTGCTTTTATTCTATACATGAATTAATTGTGCAATTAATTTTATCGTTTAGCACACATTTTTATTCACAACTTTTGTTTTAAGAATTATTTATTTTGAGGTCAATTTATATACAAATAAAACAGTTTTAGTATACAAATATACACAGCATGCATTTTTTTTGGATTTTCTAGATAAAGACCCTATCTCCCCTACTTTATTCCTAGTTGATCAGGTCAAGTTTTGACCTTCTCTCAGGGTTCAGTTCAGCATGTATCTATGACATATATATACATTCTTCCCTTTTTTAATTATCTTTTCTTTATTTTTCCTTTATTCATTTATTTATTTATTTTAGGTTATAATGTTAATAGGTGTACAATATTTACACACAAATGCAAGTTAGTAAAAATATGGAGTTAGTGTTATATACAGGTGTTTTATAAGGGATTTTAAGATAAAAATAAATGAATAAAGATGACAAATCGCAGATTCATCATCCCCCTATGCTTTACCTTTGTTAGTCCCTTAGCAAACACTTATTCGAAAGAATAAGTGAAGAAAAAGAAAAAGAAAGAGGAAATAAAGAAATTAGGACAATATTGAGTATTAAACTTTTCTTCATAAAATTGTAGTTTGGAGCTCTGTCAGACCTTTGGATTATTAGTGTGTCGGAACCTTAATTGGAAATGGATTTAAAACCTAACAACCTCTAAGTTCCATAAGACTCCGATTCAGGTCTCCTCAATAGTCAAGTCAGAACAAGTCCACATACACCAATTCTTATGACTATGAATCTTTACTTGTATGGTGTAAGTGAGATATAGCTCCCCATCTCAAAAGTAGCAAAGAAACAACCTCCCTCAACATGGTAACTCTAGTTCCCCGGTCTTTCAACTCGTTTATCGAGGAGCGGAGATATTCCCTTCTAAGTAAAAGTACAACCAACTCAAGAAGAGGGGATGGAGAAAAGAATGGACGGTAACCAGTGTAGCTACCTATCCTTGGATGCATGACCAGTGTAGCTACGTCATCCATTGCAAGCTTACAAAAATTTGTCTTTGAAGCTCTTATTGTAGTTTTAATTTTCTATCCTTGTATATACACTCCGACATGCATTTTACTTTTAATTCAGGCCTGTCCACTTTTGGAGATTCTGCATTTTTTCATACTTCTTTTTTTTGAAAGTATATACAAGGTGCATCATGTACATAAGGAGTTTTTCCTCTTGAGCCAGTAGACTACCCCTCTTTTGAAGCATTATTGCAACCCCACAACATCCTGTCTTTAGACATCAACATCGCTAGACCAGGTTGAGACGCACTTCCTTCCCTAGAGGAAGACGAGAGGTTCTGCCTAGATGTACTACCCTCGTATGCTACCCCAAGCCAAAAGTTTCTGCCTCCTCACTCCATCATCCATGAAGAGCTACGTGTAGAGTGCTTGTCAATGATAAGCCACAGTCTGAAAGAATCATGCGTGTGTTTTTAAATGTTCCACTTAGACTAATAAAGACATGTGAACATAGTCTTATGGACGCAAAGAATTAAGTCACTAGGACCTGAAAAGTCTTAACTCCATTTCTTATAAGGTTCCTCTGAAATTAAGTGGATTAAGGCCCAACTAAGCTCCATTCTTCAATTTTATTCCAGACTTAGTTTAAATGTCAATACTATCCTAAAAAATGCACATGCAAATGCAAGAAAATATGAACAACGCAAAGAAAGCTTTTTTTTTGAAAAAAATGATGCACATGTGAAAAGAACATTAAAAAAAACAATTATCTAATTTTAAACTTTTTATGGATTCTTGGAAAAAAATGCAGATGTAAAAGAAAGGGTTTTTTTTTGAATTATGCAGGTTTTTATAGATTTTTAGTTTTGTTGTTTTTTTTTTCAAAAAGGAAAAAGGGTTAATAGTATATATACAAGTATATACAAGAATTTTATTTTGTTTTTTTTTGTTGTTTTTGTTTTTGTTTTTGTTTCGTTTTGTTTTTTGTTTTGTTTTTGTTTTGTTTTGTTTTTTTACACACGTGGATTTTACAAAATTATATACATATCCCTCAAAATAATTATCTTAAAAAGTATGAGTTAAATCTAAAGTATATATATAATATATAAGACACCCCCTATACTTAGCTCGAACTATGTCCTCATAGTGATCAGAGAGCGATAAAGGAAGACACAACTCGTGCTAAGTATAGAAAACTGAAAAGACTCCTATGCTACAACAACTCAAATAAAATATAAAAAGAAAAGAAGTCGGTGATCCCCCTAAACTTAGGATCAAGTAATCATGAGTATAATAGACTGTACAAAAGGGGAAAACTGATGCAGAGAATGTACAGACTCAAAAATAATTAAAAACCGATATGAACAAAATCAACCCCTATACTTAGAGTAGAGTATCCCTAAGTATAGGCAACAACAAGATTGATGAACAAGACGAATATGAACAACACAAATCATTCACCCACCCATACTTAGGATAAAGCACATCCTAAGTATAGCATATATACACACACTGAAAAAGGGGTGAATGATAAAACTGAAGAAGAAAGAGTGAAACGAAAGGATATACAAGAGGAGTGGATGTACAAAGGTCAAGAAGGTCGAAAGCGAACCTTCTTGCAGGACCGCTGAAATATGGATCTAATAAGGTGTAGGTTGATATTGGGGTTATCATTAGATATGAACTGATCAGGATCGACCAAGAATGTATTCTCAGCAGTCTCAGAGTGTTCAAACACGAATTGGTTATTTGAAGTAGTGTGGTCATGTCCTGCCTGGGAAGTCTCACAAATACTAGAGTAAAAAGGCTCAAATTCATTATCCGAAAAAGTAGGATCAATTTGAGCCTGTCGAGCCTCTACTAGATCATCATCTTTATTAAAAGGCCCAAATTCCTTCATAAAAGTAATCAAATCAAATTTGGCCTGATCGGTCTCGTCTAACTCTGGGTTAATAGGAACGGACTCATCAATGAAAGTAGTCAAATCATGTCCGTGTTGTCTAGTCTCAGAGTCTGCCTTCTGCTCTAGGGTGTCTATCGCGTATCCCACGGATGTCATCAATGCATCTCCATATACCAAAAGGGGGAACTCCAAGGTCTATGCTTTCTGAGTCTTCCTCCTTGAAGAGGAATTCCTAGGTTTCATTATCATTCAACATATAACAAGAATCTCTGATATTATCATCGAGGTTTAATTGTTTGGGGTTGACTAACACATGCAGACTCTCATGAGATGCAGGTCTCTGGTCAATAGTGGGTGTAGTGATCAACATATCGCTCCCTGCATCCGAACGGAAGTGAATCTCTCCTGATCCATAATCAATAACGGCTCCCGCAGATGCGAGGAAAGGCCGTCCCAGGATGATTGGAGGGTTCTCTACAGAGGTGGAGGTCTCCATGGGCAATACGACAAAATCAGAAGTGAATTTCATGCCCTTAATAAGAATGACAACATTTTCTATAATACCCTTCGGCTTCTTAATAGATCCATCAAAAAATTGAACTATCATCCTGGTTTTCTTGAGAGGCCCAACATGAAGAGAGTGTACCATAGAGAAGGGTATTATATTGATTGAAGAACCACCGTCAAGGAGAATGTTATATCAAGAATGTTCAGAGATGGAGCAGCTCACAAGAGGTATGGTAGTGTTCCCTTTCTTAAAATGTGGACGGTGAGAGATGGCGTAGGCAGTGGCCATGGTCAAGATGTGACTCTCAACTCTTCTCCTTCGCTTTCTCTTCTTGTGTTGAGAAGTAGATAAATCTGTCATGGCCTATTGAAGTGGGGCTCTAATGATCTCATGAAGTGTGGCTACCACTTTAGGTTTAGTCAACAATTTTTTAAAATTTTTTGGACCTCTTCCATACAAGGGAGGATATCAGAATCAGCATATACATGAGGATTGCCAAGAGCAGTCTATATAATGGAATCCTTGGGGTCAAGGTCGGGACATGTGGTGGATGACTGTTTGGGAAATTGGTTTGGCATGGGTGCCCTCTCCTCACCGAATGAATAAAAAATGTGTCTCTCAGAATCTTTTTGGATTTTTGAAATTTCACATTTTTTGTATTTTGGTCGATTGTAAGATCTCATGATTATCCTCAAGTGAATCCATATCCTCAAACATTAGAGCAGCGTTCTGGCACTCATTTATAATAAATAGATTGCTAATACTCGAATTCATATGCTCCATCATCTGGTTCATTGTCTCAAGTGTGGAAATCATGAAAGGTGACTCCAAAATCCCAAGATCGGGTGGGTTGAATGAGGGTGGGTGAGAATCAATGTCTGTCTCCTGAAATAACGGGTTAGGTGAATATGAACACAAATCAGGAGGAAAGTCCTCTTGGAAAAAGAAAGGTGGATTGTCTGAAGAGTGCGAGAAGTCCATCAAGATCGAATTAAAATAACTTGAGTCAGCCATCTCTGAAACAAGAGACGGGATTGGGAGAGCACGAGGGTCAAGTCCAAAGATATTGAGAAAAAGGTGCAAATGCATAGAAGGATAGGGTATGCACACAAGCAATCAAACACAATACAAACCTCCAGTTCACCAACTAAACTCAATGTGAAGATCGTAAAGGTTCGGTCAATTATCTTTTTAATTTTAGAGTTTGGCGAGAATACAACCTATCATAGAGGTTAGAGTGAGCTGTTAGGAACCCAATGCTCGAGGAGAATAGCCTAATCCCAAAGTTAGATCTTTCCCAGCCAGTATGAAATGCGGACCATTTACCAGCTAGCCGATCAATTCAAGCTGTTAAGGACGTCGCGGGCCGCTTTACCAGCTACCGGAGAGATCCTCACTAGAGACGACTAACCCAAGATAGTAGTCTGAAAAGAGTTCGGGCGTGGTTCTATCCTAGTGCATGGGTCGCTCTCTCACTCAAGCAAACCAAACAATGAAGGGGTTACTCTCCCCAAAACAATGATTTTTCCTTATGTTTATTTTAGAGTCGAGTTTTCTTTAGCAGTCTCGTATTTTAGGAAGTTGTCACTTTGTTAAAAATTTTCAAAGAATCTCCTACCGAGTGTCCAATTTCCTTTTGAACTTATGTGAGTGAAAACAAGAAAGGATATTGGAAATGCCGATGCACGATTAAACACAATGATGCATGCAAGGGTTAGAGATGCGTACCTTGTCACCAGCACTCTACATGCAAGAGATCCGCATAGAATTGAAATACAGAAAAATAAACTAACCTATATGCACATGCAAGTGAGCCGTCCTAGATGATAGCTTCTATTAACGGGCAAGAACAAGTTAATTTGACTAAGTCCAAATTACGCTCTACTCTATAGGTACAGAAATTCTTGTTTAGGATGTTTAGACCTAATTAATCACCTAGCTCAAGCAAATTAATTAATGCAATCAATAGGTAGCTCACGAAATCCACGTGAAACGAAGAAAAATAAGGCGCTGAAAACAAAACCGGTGAGGTCCCCCAAGTGCACCGAAACTTGGCGAAACATGCCTCACAACAAATGAATGTTCGTTTACAATGGTTCAAATGCTAGAAAAAAAAATAAAATAAAAAAGTTTCTTTTTTTCTCCTTCAATTCTCCTTCTCCTCCTCCCACGCTATCCTGCGGCTCGGCGAAGAATCAAGTCGCCTCCACGTCGCTTGGATGCTTCGGCTCTCATAAGATCATCTCCTTCACTCCACGGGCCCTCGCAAGAAAAAGAAAAGAGAGAATGTGTAAGAAACACAATTATCAAATATAAGAAAAAATGAAATGAAACTATGAATATGAACAATGGAGTAATGTGGCAAAATATAGACAGATATTTACAACCAAGAATAGCAGGTCAAAAGAGAAACCTAACTACCCTTGTCGTGCCTCCCCGACAACGGCGCCATTTTGTTGGCACTGGATCTTCGAGGATTGATAATTATAATGTAGTCGTCGTTGCTATCCCCTAACAATCCCACGACAAACAAACATTTTTTTTCTTCTCACACTGCAAAAAAATTAGAAAAAGTGTGGAGAAAGAGAAATGTTTTGCTACTTATTTACTTGTATAACAGACAAGATTGAACTCAGGGAGGCTACAATTCCTGATGGTTATTCAAATAATCAACAGAAAATCAATTAACAAAAAAACAAGAATCTCAAAGGTAAACTATCCTTCGTTTTTGTATATTTTTTTAATTAATTATTTTTTTTCTAATTTTCAAACTTTTATGATTTTAATTTTAAAGAACAATATGCACAAAATAAGAACTACACACAGCAAACTCTTTTGTATTTTTTATTTTTAAAAAAAACCTCAGAAAAATCTAGAGAAAATATTTTGTGTTTTAAAGATTATGAAATGTTTTTGGGATTTTTTATAGAATTTTCAGATGTTTTTGTATTTTTCTAAAAGTCAAATAGTGTTAAAGATGAGAAATAATGCACATCCTGAAGTTATTTGCAACTTAAAAATATTTTAATTGCCCAAAACTCATGGAAATTATTTTTATGATAAAATAGAGACAAATATCTACAAACACGAACTGAAATCACGATTTTTAGATTTTTGCAGAATTTTTATAATTTTTATAAGGTTTTTTGTATTTTAATTTTTTTGGTTTTGAAAAGAATTATATCGTGAAATTTGGATAGAAATTAAAACACAGTGAAATAAAACTAGTCTATTTTTTTTGAATTTTTGGAGCAATATTTCAATTTTTATGAATTTTTGAATTTAGGGAAGAGAAAAAGACATTGTTTTTTATTTTTTTAATAATAAGTAATTATGACAAAATGCAGTGAGAAATTTATGCTAAAAAGATAATCATATCAGGAACAGAACATGGTTTTTGGGAATTTTATTGACCAAAGGAAACATTTATTTTAATAAGAAAAGCAAGAAAAATCAAGTCTATAACACAAGGACTGAAATGCATTTATTCACTGTTTGTTCATCAAATAAATAAGAAAAATAAAATTTAGGATGAAAAACATAAATTACCCAATAGAGATGGCGTAATGCACGTGACTTTCCTGGCAGCAGGACTTTTCTTTTATATTTAGAACTTACGAGGGCATTGAATGTAATTTGCCCAATTGTACACATGTAAGGCACGTGCTTGATTCTTGCAGGGGCTGTTTGGCAATTTCGGAAACTTCCAGGGGCCGATGCATAATTTTTCCAAAAACAATATTTTAAAATGAACCCTAGATTTCTCTTCCTTCGTTGCTTCACAGATGAGCCAAGGGGATGGTCGCCGTCGCCAACGATGAGAGCCAAGGGGGCCGCGCATCCAAAGTCAGCGGTGGAGGAGGAGACTCGGTCAGGATTCGTGGATCGCCATGAACGCACAGAAGAGGTTTTGGAATCGACGATGGCGTGGTGCTGGGGGTGCGGTTCCGCCACGCTTTGTTGAGGAGGGGTGCGCACGTGCGGAGGGCTTCTGGAAGTAGCAGCTACGCGGTGACAAAGACTCAACAGTGGGGGTTGGCTGCCACGAGCCTCGCGTGACGGGACTCAATGGATCACGTAGCAGCGTGAAGGGACTTCGTTCTTCCATACAGTAGTGGATGGGCAGGAGCCTCCTGCGTCTACTAACAGAGGAAGACATCAGAGATCACCTCACGGCAACGTGGAGCACACATGCACAGGTGGCCGGACTCCTTACGCACGGAGGAGCTGGTGGGTTCCTGACGGAGGAAGCTTCGTGCAATGGCAGTTCCGGCACGTCGAGCGGTGGAGGAGCGACAAGGAGGTCGGATGGGCGGCGATGGTGCCACCCCTATTTTTTATTATATATATATATTTTTCAATTATAACAGTAAACGGTAATAATCAAAAAAACTTTTTTTTATTTTTTTTGTAATTCTAAAATAGAGAAATTAAAAAAAATAATTTTTTTATATTTATATATTTTTATTTAATTTTTTAGATGATCCTACAAAACAAATGTTAGAGAGAAAGAAAACAAATGTATTTTTTTAATTTATTTATAAACAAATTAGGATGCGAGCATGATGACTCGGTCCCAAATCAAAACGAAATTTATGAATGAGAATCTGGCGAAATGGAAGAATCGAATCTGAGTCTTTGGCCAGCGTGCGTGGCCGTAGTTGAGAGATCGTGATAGGTAGAAAAGAGCGTGTAGATATCGAGAAAGTGAGATGAAAAATCGAGTCGACGATGGATCAAATCGTGATGGGTTTTAAGATCTAAAAATTGATGAAATAAAGAGGCGAAAAAATAAAAATAAGATGAATCTAAATGAAAAATAAGAAGAAAATGTGGATCTCACCTTAGGAGTAGAAAATACCTTGATCACCTCGATAAAGGACGACTCACTGTCACTGGACAGCTTGGAGGCTAGGCATCCTTCTGCGATAAGAAGACTTTTCGGAGATCGGGCTCCTGTCACCAAAGATTGATCAAGTTGGAATGAGGGAGAAGGAGCTATATAAATAGAAAAGATAATGGAGTTTGAATTTTTCAATTTTTGGATGAAGATAAGAGATAAGAGAGAGGGAAAATTTAAATGAGATAAATTAGCAATATTTACAAAAATTAAATATTTTTTTATTTTCTTCCCTTTATTTATTTGAAAAATAAATGTTAATTTTGTATTCTTTTGTGGTTGTTAATTAAGAAAATTAACTATACACATATGCTCTATACATATATGACATTATATACATCGGTAAATAAGCAAATTAGATTTTTTTATGTTTTCATATTTTTTTAAATTTTCTAATTTTTAATTTTTTATTTTTTATTTTAAATAATTAGTAAAAATATTTTAAAATATTTACAAAATACAATATGTACGAAATACAAGGGAAAATTACATAAACCACCCAGAAAATCAACTTTTCACCCGTAACTCCAAAAATTATGGAATCACAGCCATTTTAAAGATAATTTAATCTAGAATACAATGGAAGTGTTTGGTTCAATATGAGTTCATATGGAGCCGGAATTGTCTTTCAATTATCTCTAAACGTCTTTTTCCAAGTGTGGTTGCTTTTATTCTGTACATGATTTAATTATACAATTATTTTTATTTTTTAGGACACATTTTTATTCACAACTTTTGTTTTGAAAATTATTTTGTTTGAAGTCATTTATGTACAAAAAAATAGTGTTAATATACACATTTACACAACACACGAATTTTTTGGATTTTCTAAATAAAGACCCTATCTCCCCCTGCTTTATTCCTGGTCAATCAAGTCAAGTCTTGACCTTCTCTAGGGGTTCAGGTCAGCATGTATCTGTTACATATATATACATTCTTCTCTTTTTTCTATATTATTTTCTTTATTTTTCCTTTCTTTCTTTCTTTATTTATTTAAGTTAAAATGGTAAGAAGTGTACAATATTTATACACAAATGCAAGTTAGTAAGAATATTGAGTTAGTGTTATATATAGGTGTTTTATAAGGGATTTTAAGCTAAAATAAATGAATAAAGATGACGAATCACAGATTCATCACCCGCCGGACATTAACCACACTTCCCTACCGATTCCCTTTATTGTTTTTTGCAATAACCAGATCGGAGCTACGCCTCCGAGTCGTCGACCCTCTATGTAGGTTCAGGAGCACAAATCACATCCGCTCTTTCGCCTCTCCATTAGAGCCACCCAATCAACGCACATCACCACCTGGAGTGTGTAGTACGTGGTGGTGCTTCCCTCACAACTGCGGATCGTCTAGAATCCACAATTGAAGTTCGCCCAACAGACCTATCTTCCATGTTCTTCAACGTGGCCACTCTACCATTAGATCAATAGGTCCCCCACTAGATTTGATCAGGACCACACGATCACATCCACAATAGGTTGTTGGATAACAGAGCAGCGCCAGATCCTTAGCGTACATCCTAGCCATTCTCTGGGATGTCACTTCCTTTTCAAGAGCAAATCAGAGTTGTACTCTAATGTCCAGCTCCTAGTCGTCAGATCCATCCACTGAAACTGCGTCCCACTACCCTTGTTAATTCGATCAAATTAATGGTCTATTTAATTAATAACGTTCGTTGCAGTCTGATAATGAGAGCAGATCAAAAACAACTTTTAATTAAAGCAAGTTAATCTCGAACGACAATTTTTTTTACTTGGGCAAGCCCAAGGTCGAACTCAGAGAGGCATATGTCTCCTTAGGTAAATTTTTAACAAAGTCAAAGGTTTGATTTTTAGAGAGTTTTTTTTGGTCTTTTTCGGTTTTTTATGCAAGACACATGCAAAGTCCAACCAATTTACAAGTTAATTCAGATAAGTGATCAAATTAAGTCCAAAAATTATGAAAGTTGGCCAGATGATGAAATGCAATGAAATTAAGGTCCTCTAATTTTTTGGAATTTTCTGACAATAATAAATTTACTACGAATTAAAAATGAATGCAAAGTGATTTTGACTAAATTAATTTTAATAAATATCAAATCACAATATTTTAAGAAATAAAAATTACCCTAGATATATCTGAAGGTGAGGAATCCAGGAAAATTATTAAACCTAAATTTCTATGTGAAATGTACCTATTAAAAATTAATTAAGAAAATCACTAAATGAATTATCTAAGCCTCGGGATGCATGTAATTGAGATGAAATTTTTTTATGCAATGTAAACCTAATTATCCTAGATCTAATGCGATTTTTTTGGGGATTTTTGGAGTCACAGAGAAATTATTACAAATTAAGAGGCATAAATGGGCAAAATATAGCAAAATTGTACCAATTAATTAATAGAAAAATCCACTGATATTACAAAAATATGCCAAGTGTCACATAATGAATAAAACAATGTAAGCTACACAATGTAATTTTCCAAACTGAAAAATGAATTAAGATGAATGCCTAAATATGCGTGCAAAGACATGGGTATAAATGCAATTAAAGGAATAAAAATTGCTAAAAATAGAACATGCTAATAGGGACTAGTATGCAATTACCTATAATGCTGAGGGGGTGGATGCAATCCCTCCACTGAACACGTGCTCCTCACATGGGGTCTCTTGGCAGAGACTGAAATGCAATTCTGGAAACCTCTAGGGGCCTCAATGCAATTTCCCCAGGACACACATGTAGATCACGTGGGGGTACCAAGCTCGGTGGTCTTTGGAGGCTCGGAGCGAGGCTCGGGTGTCTCTGGAGGTTCAGATCTGGCTCGGAGTAGCTTCGGGTGATCCGAGCCTAGGGGTCGGGGAGGAGGCTCGGATTGGGCGACGTGGCTCGACGTGGACCATGGGATCAAGGACGATCCAACGACAGCTGGATGCGGACGCGTGTTATGTCTGGGTCCATTAGATCAATGATCGATCCAACGGTGATGGGCCGCTCCTGAGGTGAGGACGTGGTCGATCAGTGACCGTTGGATCTAGATTGATCCAACGACACCAGGAGCGGGCAAGAGCGGTGACGTGGCATGATCTGGATGTGTAGGATCCACCTGATCCTACGGCTGCGGGGCGTGGCGACGTGGATGACTCCTGACCGTTCGATCAAGAGGATTGAACGGCTGCTGGCTGTCGTCCCCAACGGTCCTCCGCCTCCTGCGGCGGAGAGGGCTGGGCTCCGGCGAAGCTGGCCTAGCTCTGCCTTGTCCTCCCGTCGTCGGTGAAGGGTGCTGGAGAGTCTAGCGTAGCTCGGAAAGTTCGCGGATGGCTGGCAGAGCGTCCGGTGGTCCCAGGCGTGGAGGAGAGGCTCTGGGGCGCGGTGGCGGAGGAGCTCGGAAGCATCTTCGATGAGCCTCCGACAAATCAAGGAGAAAGTACCTGCATGGGTTAGCGATATAGCCAAAGCATGCGTTGTGACCGTGGAGTGATGCAGAGTAAGGTGTAAGGCCTGTGATGCGGTGAGGGTGATCGGTGATCGAGCTCTGCCTAGGTGGCGGAGCTGGTGTCAGTGAGAAATGGAGTACGTCGTCGGAAGGAACGGAGGAGCTCGCGAAGATTAGAGCTCTCTTGCGGAGCTCGGGGAATGATTGGCAGAGCGAGATGATGCTCGTGGACGGCGAATAAAATGGGAGAAGGAAAAGGAAAAACAAGAAGAAGATCGGGGAAGAGATGAAGGGGTCTACCTAGGAGCAGAAGCTCAGAGGGAGCTTCCAGGTCGTCTCTTGAAGGCCGGTAGGAGTCCTGAGCTTGTGCAACGCCTTGGAGGAGCTGCGACACAACGATGTTCTTCTGTGGATCTCGTTGGAGGTATTCTCGGTCTTTGCTCGACATCGGGTCAAATTGTTGTCACCAATCTGCAGGTGGGAGCTCGGAGACACTCTCCGTGTGGCGGATGGGGGTGAAAGTGGACGGAGGTGACTGATTTATAGGATGAAGGTGACGGGGTAGCTGGTGACGAGGTGGTGTTCGTGTATGTCGTGGAGCGACTTTGAGGGTCGTCATGGAGGTCGAGGGGGCTGGCGAGGATAAGGGACGAGTGGCCGACGTCGTGGTGGTGTTAGGTGGCTGAGAAGGCGATCGGTGTGGTGCCCAAAATAGAATGGGGGTGCCCCCTTACGCACGGTGGAAGACGTGGGCGCGGGGCATGCGGAGGTTCACGACGATCTCTTGGCCGTTGGATCAGGCGATCCAACAGCCCAGAAGGAGGCGCAGCTCGACGCCTGGGATCAGATCTATGGCATGAGATCGGAGGGCTAGGATGTTGCCATGTGGCGTACTGGAGGCGAAGTGCCAGCGGATGGATGAGATGGACTCAGGAGTTTGATCGAATGGCCGAGAGAACGAAGTTTTTGAGCAGTTATGATGGATTGAATCAGATGGATGAGGTGATGCCACGTGGCACGAGCTTGATGAGCCACTAGCGGGCGGTGAAGATGCGATCCAGGGATTGATCCGACGGTGTGGGATTAAGGCATACGTGGAGGTCCTTGGGTCGTTGGATCTGGATTGAGATCCAACAGTCAGGGATGCAGGCGGACTAGTCAAAGGGGCGGGCTGCGTGGCGCAATCAGAGGGCGCCATGTGGCCAGCTCTGAGTGGCTGAAAAGAAAAATAAGATTAGAAGGATAAGGAGGCCAAATTTGGAAAAACTCAAAACATGAAAGTTGTAGATCTCGATGAGATCAACGAGTTTCATGTTGACCAAAAATGGAGATGAGGTCAATTGTGATACAAAAATACAAGAATACAAATATACATATGTATAGTATACAAGGAGGCCCAGAAACCCAAGTTTTGCCTACGAGCTCCGAAATGAATGAAATTAGTCTCATTTTAAAGGTCTCTGGATGAGGTGAGTAAACCTAATTCGGAGTTTGTAAGAGAGAGATATGGGCATTCTAAGGTCCAGGAGGTTTGGGGCTTTATTGGGTATTTTACAAAAGAGGAACCCTGGCCTTCTTCCCTATATTATTAACTAATGGTGTACACACTATAAGGAAGGTGTTATTTTATTTTGGAGGGGATAAAATACAAATAATTAGGTGGATATTTTACATGTGGATTTCACACATGGATTGGCTTCTTATTTAAATGCAAATATGAATGCTAAGATGCATATCTTGTGGATTGATGCATGAATGCTATTTATGCAAGATAAAGGGAAATATGAAGCTAAATACCCAAGGATAAAGCTTTATTTTCAACTTTAAGAGTGATGAATCACAGATTCATTAACACCCTATACTTAAACTTTGCTCGTCCCTGAGCAACTAAAATTAAATGCAAAAGTGAAATGATTTTGGGTTCCATACCAAGGTCATGAACAAATGTTGATAATGGAGCTTGACTCAACCTTTGGATTAATTGTGTGGTGGAACCTCATTGGGATCTGAACTTAAGACCTAACAGACTTCAAGTTCCAGAAGTCTTCTATTCAAGACTCCTCAATAGTCAGGTCAGAACAAATCCTCAAACGCAAATTTCTGATGACTATGATTCTTACTTGTACTGTGTAAGTGTGAAATAACTATCAACATCAGAAATGGCTCAGAAATAGCCTCCTCTAACAAGGTAACTCAAATAATCTGGTCCAGTAACTCTTTCCTCGAGGAGCGGGGTATTCCCTTCTAAGTTCAAGTGCGACCAACTCAAGAGGAGGGGGTAGAGAAAAGAATGGACGGTAGCCAGTGTAGCTACCTATTCCGGGATGCCTGACCAGTGTAGCCAAGTCATCCAGCTGCATTTCTTTGCTAATATACATACTCCGACAAGTATTTTATTTTCAATTAGACCTGTCTGATTTTTTTGGAGTTCTTGCATATTTTTCTCTTTTTTTTCTGTTTTTTGTTTTCTTTTTTTTTTGAACTATATACAAGGTGCAGCATGTACAACAACAGTTTTTAATCTTGAGCCAGTAGACTATCCCTCTTTTGAAACATTATTGCAACCCACAGCATCCCATCTTTAGACGTTAACACCACGCGACTAGGTTGAGATGCACTACCCTCCCTAGAGGAGGATGGATGTTTCCACCCGTGTGCTACTCCAAGCTAAAGGATTCTACCTCCTCACCACCTCATCAATGAAGAGCTACGCGCATTGTTCTTGTCAAAGTTAGGTCACTGTCTATAAGAATCATGCGTGTGCACGAGATATTCTACTTAGACTGATCAAGATTACATGTGAACATAGACTTGCGAACTCAAAGAATTAAGTCGCTTGACCTGAGAAATCTTAACTCCAGTTCCTATAAGGTTCCTCTAAAATTAGGTGGATTAAGGTCAAATCAAGTCCATCCTCAATATCTACTCATAACATGGTTCAGAACCCACTACCTTTTTACCTTGCATATGAATGATATGCGGATGAGATGCAGATGTCATGCTATGAATGAAATGCAAGACTCATTTTCTTTCTTTTCTGATGTGGAGATGATATGCAAGAGTAAATAAGAAGCCTTTGAAATTTTCACTTTTTTTAAATATTTGGTATACCTCCTTTGTTACAACAATTTACAAGAGTTTTGTTCAGATTATACAAGTGTATTTCAAAAACATTTCTCCAAATTTTACCCAGCCCGTAACTATTACGTAAAATATACAAAGATACGTGAAAGTACGAGCTATGGGTAAAGTATATATGTAATATATACACGCTCCCCTATACTTAGCGTGTGCTATGTCCTTAGAGCACAAAAAGCAAGGAAAAAGACATAGCTCGTGCTAAGCTTAAGAGAGCCAAAGAGAACGAAAAATGTAAAGAAGTCGTCCTTCCCCCCTATACTTAGTCTCTGGCAGCCTAAGTGTAGAAGAAGAACAAGAATGGGGCGGATGAGGTCAAGAGGAGAAATGGATGAATCTATAATGTGGGCATCGGTCCCCCCTATACTTAGGCTTAGGTCAGCCTAAGTATAGGACGGAAGTGAGTGTGAAGACCAATGTGATCTGGAGGATATACAGGCACCCGACTCAAGTGGCTCATCCCCCCTATACTTAGGATCTGGTCATCCTATAGTCCAAGATGGTGATCAATGAAGCTGGGATGAGTCACTAGAGTTGCGGGGGAGAAAGGACAGAATGTACAGGAATGATAGGTATATACAAGTGAGTCAGTCTGAATCTTTCAAGATGTTGCCGATGGCTAGAGCTCACTGCTGCAAGGTCTCATGCGTGGCTCGAGGTGTATCTGCTGAATCTGTCTCACGCATGAATACAATCTCCTCAACATGGACTAACTGCTCATTGGATTCGACGAAGTGCTTCAACAGTTGTCCATTCACTAGGAATGTCGGTGCATTATCTGCGAGATCTGAAATCTCGACACATCAACTATCATGTACCGTACGAATGACAAATGGACCTGTCCACTTGGACTTCAACTTGCCTTGGAAGATCTTCAGCCTAGCATTAAACAACCATACTTCTGTCCATGAACAAAGGTCTTTCGTCTGATATATCTATCGTGGCAACGCTTAACCTTATCCTTGTACACCAAACTCTTGTCATATGCACGGTTTCTGACTTCCACAGGCTCATTCAGATCCATATCTCTCTGCTTCTGCCCAAGGTGCGTGTTCCAATTGACCTTCTTGATTGTCCATTCTGATTTATGCACTAGTTCTGTGGGCAATTGGCACGGCTTTCCGAATACCATTCGGAATGGGGAGGTTACTAACGGTGTCTTGTAAGTTGTCCTATGCGCCCATAGGACCTAATCCAAGATCTGAGACTAGTCCTTCCTGTCTGGGCGGACAAGCTTTTGCAATATAGTCTTCACCTCCCTATTCGACACCTCAGCCATACCATTAGTCTGTGGGTGGTAAGGACTAGCGACATGATGTTCGATGCTGTAGTCCTTCAGGAGTTTCTTCACCTCCCGATTTACAAAGTGGCTACCCCCGTCTGATATCATCATTTTGGGGATCCCTAACCTAGAGATGATATGCTCTCTAATGAATTTACAGACAGTTCTGCTGTCTGCGGCTCGCGTTAGGATAGCCTCCACCCACCTGGATAGGTAGTCTACCACAAGAAGGATGTATTCGAATCTGTGGCTCACAAGGAATGTGCCCATGAAATCGATGCCCCAGGCGTCAAAGACATCACAAATGATGACAGGCTGCATAGGCATCTCATCCTTGGAACCAACGGTTCCTCCCATTCTCTGGCATACTGGGCACGACTTCGCAAAGGTAATGGCATCGTGAAACAGAGTCAGCCAGTAAAAACCACACTGAAGTACCTTCCATGCGGTCCTCTTCCTTGAGTGGTGTCCTCCTGCCTCCAAGCTGTGGCATAAAGAAAGAACACTCTGGCATTCCTCCTCAGGAATACACCGTCTCCAGACACAATCCGGTCCTTCAAAGAAATGGATCGGATCCTCCCAATGGTAGTGTCTCGCATTCGACTTCAGTCGGTCAATGTGGCTCTTGGGCCAACCTTCGGGAACCTTCTTAGAGACAAGATAGTCCACGATGTTAGCATACCATGGAAGTGAGTCGATAACAAAAATGGACTCGTCAGGGAAGGAGTCTCGAATTGGTGAATCCTCAGAAGTATTGATATCTTAAAGATTAGAGAGATGATCGGCTACTACATTCTTCTTTACAGGTTTATCACGAATGTCCAAATTAAATTCCTGGATAAGCAAAATCCACCAAATAAGATGCGCCTTCGCTTCCTTCTTCTCCATCAAGTATCGTAGTGCTGTGTGGTCAGTGAACACAATTACCTTGGATCCAATTAAGTGAGATCTGAACTTGTCCAAGGCAAACACTACAGCAAGTATCTCCTTTTCCGTAACTGTATAGTTACACTTAGCGGTATCAAGCACTTTGCTTGCATAGTGGATTGCAAACGGGACACCATCCCTTCTCTGTCCTAACACAACCCCGACAGCAAAGTCTGAGGCATCCATCATGATCTCCAAAGGTAGAGACCAATCTGGGGCTTTAGGATAGGTGCGTCCATGATCATTCCTTGCAATAGCTTAAAGGCCTCAAGACATTTTTGATCAACAACAAACTCCATGTCTTTGCCTAAAAGCTCAGTTAGCGGTCGGGCAATCTTATAAAAATCCTTGATGAATCTCTGATAGAATCCGAAAAGCCCGGGGAACGACTGCAACTGCTTGATGTTGGTTGGTGGCTGGAGTCGTCTGATCACATCCACCTTGGCAGGGTCAACCTCTATTCCTCTCTTAGAGATGACGTACCCCAACACAATGCCCTCTGTCACCATAAAGTGACTTTTCTCCCAGGAGAGCACCAGATTAACCTCACAACAATGTTGGAGTACTTGGTCCAGATTCCTAAGATAGGAATCGAAGGAATCACCGTGGACCAAGAAGTCATCCATGAAGACTTTCAGAAATTCGCCTACCATTTCGGCGAATACAACAATCATGCACCTTTGAAAAGAACCTGCAGCATTGCATAACCCAAAGGGCATGCACCTGAAAGCATAGGTACCAAAGGGGCATGTGAACGTGGTCTTTTCCTGTTCCTCCAGAGCTGTGGCTACTTGATTGTAGTCCGAGAACCCATCTATGAAACAAAAGAACTCTTTCCCTGCTAGTCTCTCTAGGATCTGAAAAATGAATGGTAGGGGGAAATGATCCTTCTTCGTTGCGGCATTCAGGCGTTTGTAATCCACACAGATGCGCCATGACGTGGGCACTCGCGTCACGATATCCTTTCCGTCCCCATTGGTGGTCGTCTGAATTCCCGACTTTTTCGGTACCACATGGATCGGGGCCACCCATTTCAAGTCAGAGATAGGATAAATGAAACCTGCGTTGCATTATTTCTCTATCTCCTTCTTCACTACCTCTCGTAAATTTGGATTCAAATGACGTTGGAATTCACGAGAGGGTTTGGCTTCATTCTCCAAGTAGATATGGTGCGAACACAAAGCGGGATTTGTCTCGTGAAGATCGAAAATGCTCCAGCCTATTGCCTTGAGGTTTTTCTCCAGGATCTCTAGCAAGCGAGATTCCTGCTCCTTGGTCAATCGCAAACTGATGATGACCGGATATTTCTTCTCTTGATTCATGAGGAAGGTGTATTTCAGTGTTGTGGGTAAAGTTTTGAGCTCAGGTAAGGTGTGATCGTGTAGGAAATCTGGCTCAATCGAATTTGGCTCAGTGTTGGAAGTGGCTAGATCTTTCTCTATAATTGCTGCCACCAAGTTATTCGGCTCTGGAGTCGGATCGTCAAAGGTCTCTATGCAATTGACAAAAGCCACGCCCGACTCATCATACTCATCTTCCGATTGTCCTAATGATAGAAGGACTGACATGACCAATTAGGCCTCTAAGTCATCGAAGATGTAGGGGGATGCAGGTTCTGAGCTGTACTCGTTTCTGAGGACCTCGCAAACTGACTCATGCACGGGATCATCTCCTGAGGGGAGGGACTCATCGGTGCTGGATGGGTTCTATCTTCATGGCCCAATTGTCTCTACATGGTCATAGTCTGCATCGGTTGAAGAGTACTCGGTGCTGGATTCAGAATCTGGTCTCTGCCATCTGGTCTTCTTCATCTCAAGTTCCTCATCTCTTCCTGGAGTTTGGAACTGGATCTTCCCGATCTTATAATCAAACAAGGCCCCCGCTGTCATGAGGAAGGGCTTGCCTAGGATGATCTGGGAATCTCTCCACTTACGAGGGGTTTCCATATCTAAGACAGTGAAGTCCACCATGCATTCTTGACCCTCAACTTTGATGACAACATTCCTCAATTCTCCTTGGGACCTCTTGGTTGATTTATAAGAGAACTACAAGAGGGCTCTAGATTTCCTAAGAGGTCCGAGATTAAGCTGCTCATAGAGGGTTGTAGGCATTAAGTTGATTGAGGAACCGTTGTCTAGGAGAGTGCATGCAAACGCAATGTCATCGACATGACTCACCACATAATGTGCACCCATGTCTCTTCGTTTCCTTGGAAACGAGTTATTTATTGCACAAGTCGTGGCTACTGACAGAACATGTTTCTCAACACAGCTTTTGGTCTTCCTACTAACCCTAGTAGGTGTGCATCTCACCTTAAGGTACTTCTGAAATGTAGGAGTCATTTCCACGTACTTGTCAAAGGGGATTGTGACCTTGATATATTTGTTGCATAACTCTGCCATGTCAGGGTCAATTTTTTGGATTTTTTTAATTTTCTTCATTACACCCTTAGAAGCTCGGGGGAAAGGTATTATTGACTCTAACTCAGGTTCTGAAACTAACATGTTTTCATTGAAGGCTGGAACTGAGTTTTGTACAAGACTCAGACTCTGAAACAGACTCGGACTCTGACTCTGACTAAAAGGAAAATGCTGTGGTGAAACTGGTGATGCGTCTTCCGCGACTTCTGGACTGTCCTCCTCAGATGGAGGTGCGGACTCTTCGTCGGTTTCGTCGGACTCTCTGCTGGTGTGGGTTTGTTGCTGCTTCGAGGACCCAGAAGTCCTCTTCTTCTGCCGATGGTGGTGATCGTGGTGCTGCTCCTCTTCTTCCTCCAAGTTCTCCTCAGGCAGAGACTTGGCGGCTCCTTCCTCTGATGCCCGTGCCTGATCAGGCATGATCACGGTCCTTCTGCTCCTAAGGGACATATGGTTTACATTATCATATGAAAGGATCTCATGTTCAGATAAAGAATTATCTGAATAATATACCTGATCATGAGGTCGGTTCTGACTTTGGGTTAAGCTGTTCGGGTTGGCCTGAACCTGGGCAGGAATTGAGGTCTTTGGTGCCATTTGTTGATCCTGGGTACGAGAGATACAATTTAGATCGGTTCTCATATCCAGATAGTCATTCTGGATCTGTTGGACCCTATCAGACAGCGTTTGAATGGACAAGGTGAGGGACTCCAATTCGGTGGGCTGGGCTGGCTGCTGCTGACTTGAGGACGAGGTTCTGTACTAGCCCTATAGGCCATGCCGATACTGCTGCTGCTGATGGGACGGTGATGGGCCCTGCTGGCCCGAGTGGAATGTGCGCTGCTGCCGATACTGCTGAGGTTGGTACCCTCGTTCAGACTTGAACTGAACAAAGCGCGTTGCAGGGAAGGAGCTAGTTTCCTGGTAAGCTGGGGAAGGTCGGTGAGGCTGACCGTTCCCCATCCCCGATTGTCTGCTGACGGGGTCATGACTGTACCACAGCCCGTTGATCTCGAACACCTGCGGAGGCTCCTCGTATCAGGTGTCCACTTGTGGGGGTACATGCTGGTCCTGTTGGGTGTAAGTCTGATCCTCTACGCAACCACTCTGAGGCCCCGGTGCCTGTTCCTGTACAAGATGGACTCGGTGTACTGGTGCAGGTGGTGCAGAAGGGGCAGGTAGCTTCATCTTAGCTACCTTCTCAGTATGTTCCTCCACTTGCTTCGGCAAACACAAGAGAGACTCAAGGTCAGTGACCCTCTAGTAGATCTGCTCGACCATGGTTAACTTGTCTGCTATCATCCCCATGCTGGGGATGAGGTCCTCTGTCATATCCGCTACAATCCTCCTAGTTGTCTCGTTGGATAAGATTGAGGCAGAGAACTGATAGGCCCTGGTGGCCTACGACCTGCCTGTTTCCTCCATCTTCTCTAGTATCTTGCATACAACATTCTCATTCTTGTTCAGATAGATTCCTCCATACACAACACTGACTAACCCCTGCATCTCCAGGTTCATGCCATAGAACAAGGTCTGGACTAAGATCGCCTTAGAAATGCCATGGCAGGGACATTTCTGAATTAGGTCATTAAACCTATCCCAGGCTTCAAAGAATGGTTCACTGGGTCCCTGGGAGAAACTACCGATCTTTGTTCTCATTTGGTTAGTTCTTTTGAGAGGGTAGAACTTCTTCAGGAATAAGTCCATGAACTGCATCCAGGTTTTACATATCAGCCCTAGGTTCTTCAGCCAATGCGCTGCCTTATCTCCTAAGGCAAATGGGGTGGCCTTCAGTCGAATGTAATCCTGCCCAACCTTAGGATGACTAAGGTTGTTGCAAACCAGCTCGAAGTCTCTGAGGAAGGCATATGGTTCTTCATGGTCATTTCCGTTGAACTTTGGTAGCAGGCTAAGGAAGTGGGGCTTGAGCTCGGATGCTTCGGGGAGAACCGCTGGTGCCAACCAACTGTGCATCCCGTTTTCCTCTGGGTTGTAGGCATCAACCATTGGTCGGTCGATTCCTCCTGCCGTAATGATCTGTCCCATTCTAGCTTTGAGATCTGCATTTTGCTGTTCGGCAGTGGCGAGGAGATTAAGGATCTGTCGCAACGGGTCCTCATCTGATGGCTGCTTAGGTGTCATCTTGTCCTCTAGTCCTGGGTACGAAACATGGTCTGTGTTAGAGGACAAATCATGGAAGGGATTCTTATCGAGACGATGGTCATCCTCGGTAAGCTCAGAGGAGAGGAAAGGGTTGGTTTGAGAGTAACCACCCTAGTTGTGAGGGAACCAGAACTCAAGAGGGTCATGAGTCCAGGGTGGTCCAAGTTGCGCTTGGGCCGGTGAAGAAGAGTTTCGTGGGGGGCTCAGAGAGAGATTGGAGAATAAGGAGTTGATATCCCCTCAGTTACTCATCTTGGTTTGGCGAGAAGATTCGGGAGTTCTAAGTGAAGATAGGATTTGACTCCTACCTGAAGCAAACAATTCAATCCAAGACCTTGGTTTCACACTCAACACAATGAAGGACCCGAAACCGAGTCCAATTAATCTTGTTTATTTTAAATGTGATTTTTCAAGAAAGATAAAAAGGATTACGTGGCCTATAGGGAAGTCAGCTCAAAGCTAGATGCATCTTCCCTGTTTAACCTGTCGCCTAAGATACCACCGATCCTTCCTTTCTTCACTCCTATCCCAAGTTGATGGATTCAAAGACCTACCCCTATTTCCCTGCAAGCAGGAGGAGGCTGACAAGGCTGGAACTTCACCCTGAGATGTTACTGGCAACTTGTCATGAAGTACCGTAATTTCGTCCCTATCTACCTGAGACAGGCGGAGGCTACTTGGTACTAGTCAGTAAACCTTAATAAATTCAACTTGTGATATTTGCTAGGATTAGTCAGAACGTGATATGGAAGGCGGGGATTTGGGCTCTACCTTAAGGTGTTCACACACACACTCAAGTACCCTCACTCAGCCTGAAAACAAGGTCGGGGATTAGTCTCCCGTAAATAGATTTTCCAATTTTATTTATTTATTTTGGTCAATAATGTTAGCCGTCCCGGTTATAAGATCAGTTTTCACTTGTTAGTCCAACCACACAGCACGCCTATCGTCCAATCCCACTAAGTTTGAAAAATAGAGGGGGAAATCGAGAAAAAGCCGATGCACAAAAAACAATGATGTATATGCTGAGTGGAGAATACTTACAGTGATCCCTTTGCTTTATGCAGGATGTAAAACAGAATTGAAATCTCTTTTTTTACACTAAATGCAAATGCAAGCAATAAAATCCGCTCCTAGACAAGCAGTTCTATTAGCGAGTGAAGCAAAGGTTATTTTGATTAGATCTGCGGTCTAAGTGCGTCTTTTTAGTGTATTGTATGGTCCTAAAAATTTACGAGCACAAGCAAGTCCTAGAGTTGCTCGAGGAGCCGCTAGTGCAAGCCTAATCTACAATTCAATCCACACAGCACACGGGGACACAGTTCCACTATCTTTACACACGTAAGAACCCAGACGGGAACCGCTGAAAATGATGCGAAAAAATAAATAAAAAATAAAAAATACAAGTTCTCTCAAATCATTCAAGAAATTAAAATGCAGGTTCCTCGAAGCATCTTCGACTCCTCGCGTTCCTCGCACAAAAAACAGACTGAGATCACATAGAGAACGACACAAAAAATACAAAAATTAAAGGACAGAAAATATTCACAAGAAAACCGGGGGTTAGACTACGCGGGGATTAGAAAGTCAAACACTTAGAAATTACTGCAAATTAACCTAAGATGTGCCTCCCCAACAACGGTGCCATTTTGAAACTGCGTCCCACTACCCTTGTTAATTCGATCAAATTAATGGTCTATTTAATTAATAACGTTCATTGCAGTCGGATAATGAGAGCAGATCAAAATTTTTTACTTGGGCAAGCCCAAGGTCGAACTCAGGGAGGCAGCTGTCTCCTTAGGTAAAATTTTAGCAAAGTCAAAGGTTTGATTTCAGAGAGTTATTTTTTTGGTCTTTTTCGGTTTTTTATGCAAGACACATGCAAAGTCTAGCTAGTTTACAAGTTAATTCAGATATGTGATCAAATCAAGTCCAAAAATCATGAAACTTAGCAAGATGATGAAATGCAATGAAATTAAGGTCCTCTATTTTTTTTGGAATTTTCTGACACTAAATAAATTTACTATGAATTAAAAATGAATGCAAAGTGATTTTGACTAAATTAATTTTAATAAATATCAAATCAAAATATTTTTAGAAATAAAAATTAACCCAGATAGATCTGAAGGTGAGGAATCCAAGAAAATTATTAAACCCAAATTTCTATGTGAAATGTACCTATTAAAAATTAATTAAGAAAATCACTAAATGAATTATTTAGGCCTCGGGATTGAGATGAATTTTTTATGCAATGTAAACCTAATTATCCTAGATCTAATGTGATTTTTTTAGGGATTTTTGGAGTCACAGAGAAATTACTACCAATTAAGAGGCATAAATGGGCAAAATATAGCAAAATTGAACTAATTAGTTAATAGAAAAATCTACTGATATTACAGAAATATGCCAAGTGTCACATAATGAAGAGTACAATGTAAACTACACAATGCAATTTTCCAAACTGAAAAATGAATTAAGATGAATGCCTAAATATGCGTGCAAAGACATGGGTATAAATGCAATTACATGAATTAAAATTGCTAAAACTAAAACATGCTAACATGGACCAATATGCAACTACCTATAATGCTGAGGGGCTGGATGCAATTTCTCCACTGAATACATGCTCCTTACGTGGGGTCTCCCATCAGGGACTAAAATGCAATTCTGGAAACCTCTGGGGGCCTCAGTGTAATTTACCCAGGACGCACTCTGGATCACGTGGGGGTCCCAGACTCGGTGGTCTTCGGAGGCTCGAAACGAGGCTTGGGTGGCTCTAGAGGTTCGGATCTAGCTCGGAGTAGCTTTGGGTGATCCGAGCCTAGTGGTCGGGGAGGAGGCTCGGATCGGGCGATGTGGCTCGACGTGGACCGTGGGATCAAGGATGATCCAACGGCAGCTGGATGCGGACGTGTGTTGTGTCTGGGTCCGTCAGATCAATAATCGATCCAACAGTGATGGGCCTCTCCAGAGGCGAGAACGTGGTCGATAAGTGACTGTTGGATCTAGATTGATCCAACGGCACCTGAGCGGGCAAGAGCGGTGACGTGGTGCGATCTGGACACGTAGGATCCACCTGATCCTACGGCTGTGGGGCGTGGTGACGTGGATGACTCCTGATCGTTTGATCAAGAGGATCGAACGGCTGCTGGCTATCGTCCCCAACGGTCCTCCACCTCCTACGACTGAGAGGTCTGTGCTTCGGCGAAGCTGGCCTAGCTCCGCCTCGTCCTCTCATCGTCGGTGAAGGATGCTGGAGAGTCTGGCGGAGCGTCCGGTGGTCTCAAGCGTAGAGGAGAGGCTCTGGAGCGTGGTGGCAGAGGAGCTCGGAAGCAGCTCCGACGAGCCTCCGGCCAATCAAGGAGAAAGTACCTGTAAGGGTTAGCGATTTAGCCGAAGCGTTCATTGTGACCGTGGAGTGATGCGGAGTGAGGTGCGAGGCCTGTGATGCGGTGAGGGTGACCGGTGATCGAGCTCTGCCCAGGTGGCGGAGCTGGCGTCAGTGAGAAATGGAGTACGTCGTCGGAAGGAACAAAGGAGCTCGAGAAGATCAGAGCTCTCCTGCGGAGCTTGAGGAATGGTTGGCGGAGCGAGATGATTCTCGTGGACGGCGAATAAAATGGGAGTAGGAAAAGGAAAAACAAGAAGAACATCAGGGAAGAGATGGAAGGGTCTACCTGGGAGTAGAAGCTCGGAGGGAGCTTCCAGGTCGTTGCTCGAAGGCCGGTAGGAGTCCTGAGCTCGTGCATCACCTTGGAGGAGCTGCGACATGGCGGTGTTCGGCCGTGGATCTCGCCATAGGTATTCTCGTTCTTCGCTCGACCTCAGGTTAAATTGCTGTCACCAATCTACAGGTCGGAACTTGGAATCACTCTTCGTGGTGGCGGTTGAGGGTGAAAGTGGCTGGAGGTGACTGATTTATAGGATGAAGGTGATGGGGTAGCTGGCGACGAGGTGGTGTTCGTGGGTGTCGTGGAGCGACTTTGAGGGTCGTCATGGAGGTCGAGGGGGCTGGCGAGGATAAGGGACGAGTGGACGATGTCGTGGTGGTGTTAGGTGGTTGAGAAGGTGATCGGCGTGGTGCCCAAAATAGAAAGGGGGCGGCCCCTTGCGCACGGTGGAAGACGTGGGCACGGAGCGTGCGGAGGTTCACGACGATCTCTTGGTCGTTGCATCAGGCGATCCAATGGACCAAAAGGAGGCACGAATCGACGTCTGGGATCAGATTTATGGCGTGAGATCGGAGGGCTAGGATGTTGCCATGTGGCGTTATGGAGGCGAAGCACCAGCAGACAGATGAGATGTACTCTGGGGTTTGATCGAATGGCCGAGAGAATGAAGTTTTTGAGCCATTATGATGGAGTGAATCGGATGGATGAGGTGATGCCACGTGGTGAGATCCTGATGAGGCGCTAGCGGACGGTGAAGATGCAATCTAGGGATTGATCCGACGGTGTGGGATTAAGGTTGGGCCGTTGGATATGGATTGAGATCCAACGGTCAGGGATGCGGGCGGAACGGTCAAAGGGGACGGGCCGCGTGGCGCAATCAGAGGGCGCCACGTCGCCAGCTCTAAGTGACTAAAAAGAAAAATAATATTAGAGGGAGAAGGAGGCGAAATTTGGAAAAACTCAAAACATGAAAGCTGTACATCTTGATGAGATCTATAAGTTTCATGTAAACCAAAAACGAATATGAGGTCAAATGTGATACATAAAATACAAGAATACAAATATGCATATGTATAGTATACAAGGAGGCCCAAAAACCCAAGTTTTGCCTACGAGCTCCGAATTGAATGAAATTAGTCTCATTTTAAAGGTCTCTGGATGTGTATTAATCTTAAGGTGAGTATACCTCATTCAGAGTTTGTAAGAGAGAGATATGAGCATTCTAAGTTCCAGGAGGTTTGGGGCTTTATTGGGTATTTTACAAAATAGGAACTCTGGCCTTCTTCCCTATATTATTAACTAATGGTGTACACACTATAAGGAAGGTGTTATTTTATTTTGGATGGGATAAAATACAAATAAATAGGTGGATATTTTACAAGTGGATTTTACACATGGATTGGCTTCTTATTTAAATGCAAATATGAATGCTAAGATGCATATCATGTGGAATGATGCATGAATGCCATTTATGCAAGATAAAGGGAAATACGAAGCTAAATACCCGGGGACAAAGCTCTATTTTCAACTTTAAGAGTGATGAATCACAGATTCATCAGCCACGTGTCACTCTATTCCTATAAGGGCATATTTCCCTTCCACCCCCGCATTTCCTTTGTTTCATTTTAGTACAATAATTATATTAATTAGTTAAAACCTTCTTGCATTCAAGACCCTATGTTTCCTTTATTTGCACTTTAGTCTAGCCGAGTCTGAGCCACATGTAGATTCACATTTTTACCGGTGTATTTGCACATTTTACCCCACACTTTGAACAAGTTATTAAATGAATTAAAAGTTTTGATTAATTACATCTATGCCCCTATGAGCACTGCTTCACATGTTGCACAAGTTTTTCCTGGATTAATTGCATAATGGCCCTTAGACTTCAAACAATTGTTATTTTACAGGCCCTAAAACTTAAAATATTTGCATATTGTTTTTCTTTGCACTGATTTCAACTATTGTCTTTCATTAATTGTAATAAATAGCTAATTAACTGCAAAAAATGCCTAAAAATTACCTTTAACTCGTGCTTATCTATTTTGTTTGTGGTAATTTACGTTTGTTATTTTGTTATTATTTTATATTATTAAAAAAATCCAAAAACAATCGATAAATTCTCTATTTTCCTTAGAAAAATTAATAAAAATTAGAAAAATCCTTCAGAAATTCTATAAAAGTTTTGATAGTTATCTTTTATCATCTTTTAGCTTATGTATATATTTTGTTGGAAAATACTCTATAAAAACTTAAAATTTTGCAAAGGGTAAAAAACTTATAAAAATAATATAAAATCAAGATAAAAAATTAAAAAATTGCATTTTCTGTTCCTGTTTGTAGATATTTCTTTATAGTTTTCCCTAAAATACATTTCCAGTAGTTTTAGATTTTTTAACAATTTTTAAATTAGAAAATACCCATGGTTGTGCACTATTTGATTGTTTTGTCACTGTTTTATTTTTAGAAAATCATAAAAACATCTGAAAATTCCTTGAAAATTATCAAAAGCACTATAAAATATATAAAATCTAAAATTATCTTTACTTAATTTTTCTGAGCATTTTGACATATTGGAAAAATACAAAAAGAAGACTTGTGCATTCTTATCTTAGTTTCCTTATTTGAAAAAAATAAAAATTTGAATAATTAAAAACCATTAAAAAGACAAATAAAAATCATTTGATTTTCGAACCATCTACTTAGTTTTTAATTGTGCTCCTTTAGTTCAACCGTGGTCGCTATACCATGTTAATAAAAGTAGCGAAACCGCTTGTTTTCATTGCTTGATTTATTAGTGGTTAATTAATTTTATCATTGAATACGAATCTGATTTGAGTCTCAATGACTTCTAATTAATCAACTTAACTCGAATCGGTTCTGCCCTCATCACTTCTTTTTGTATGAATTTAATGAAGCATTTATAAATGTTGAAATACTCTTACATTGAAATATCTTGAGTTCAACATAAGAGATTTTTTGCCTTAAGTAATGGTTGCTTATAGAAGAAGGAAGTGTATTCGAAGCATGGGTCTAACCCATGTGATAAGGAAAGTCAAACAGTTGATTGTACTTTTGTAATTTCCACACATATGACATCGAAAGAGTAGGATGATTACCAATATTGCAACAATCAGATGTATTGGTGGTATGACTATCTAGACTATGTAGCATCCTTAGAGAAGGAATCTGATAGTGCATTGACATATTATACATCTACATATAATCATTGAAGTTGACTTGCTTACTAGATAAGATTAAAGAGTAATAATTGTATCTCATTATTCTAATAACACTTCCAATTGGTTGCATATGTTCTATAAGATTGGAAAATTTGATCTTAGTGTTTAATATTCATCTACATGGATGTTAATGCAATTGTTGCAACAATCTCCATTGGATTGACGAGCTACATATTTTAATTGGGAGAGCCCTTAGTCTTAGAGAATGTCTCTATGACCTAGATATTAGAATACATTCATTGTTTATTTCTAAATGTTGGAAATAAACATGCACTCTGGACTAGACCTATCATAAAGAGTTATGATGGATATATTTCATATAGTAATCTAACATATAGAGGACTCTATAAATTATAATATTAATGAATGGTTCATTAACGTTTCTAATACTGAAAATTTAAACATGAAAAGATCAATAGAAGGATGAAGATCATTTGATAATGATCTAGCACCAAGTCTTGGACATATGTCTATTGATGAGATCGATAGAGTAGTAAGAGATGAAACTCTAGATTGCCTAAATTTTCAAATCTAACATACATGTGAAATTGTATTCAAAGTAAAAATATCCAATACAGCCTTCTCTGGAAAGGGTGTTAGATGCCAAGGTATTCAAGATATCATACATATTAATGTATGTTGATCATCTATATCATAATAAACATTAATGATATATATATATTGATGATTCTTTGTGATTTGAGATTTCTTCCCTTCACCTTAGAAATCATCGAAATGTTCAAAGATTTCACTTTTGGGTTTAGAACCGTAGTTTGAAGGGAGATGAAATGAATTTGATCTAACCAAGGTAGCAGGTACCTATTAGATGAATTCAAGGAATGCCTTATGGAGAAAGGAATGTCATTCCTATCTCACTCCTCCTAATAGGACTCAACTCAATAGAGTTGTAGGGAGATTCAATTGGATAATGTGTGATATAATTTGATCAATGTTGAATATTAGAATAATTACCTCTTAGCTTCCAGGTATATATGTAATAAAGACTACAATATATATCCTTAATAACATTCCATGGAAATTTAAACCCGAAAACCCTCATAAGGTATGGTTTGGAACCTATCTTAGTTTTGGACACTTGAGGATTTTGGGTTGCTTGGTTCATAATCATGCCACGGATGAAAGTAAGCTGGAATCTAACACAAGAGAGTGCTATTCATTTGGAATATAAAGGATGGTATTGGATTCCTACTTTTATGACCTTGAGATTCTTAAAAAAATTCATCTATAAGGATATGATTCTGAACGGATGACTTTATTGTGAATCAAGATGAAAATAAAGTAAAGGAAGTCATTCAATCTTGAGAAGATAATGAGGCTCCTAAAATTGAAAACTAAAAGGACAATTAAAGATGAAACACACATACATCTTCAAATTATTTGAGGGTGGTTAGATCACCTAAAGGTTATGAATTCCACATGTGAAACAAGTTCGACAATGATCTAACTTCATATAATGAAGCTTCCAAGGATAGTGACATGGAGAGATGGATCTAAACTCTAAAGTATACTTCATATAAAGGTGTTGTATATGGACCCTCGAGGATCCACGTATAAGGGTAAAACCTGTTAGGTATAAATGGATCTTCAAGAGAAAGAAGGAACCTGGTGAGAAGGTAGAGACCTTCAAAGCACAACTCCTATATACAAGATACACACGAAGAGAAGACATCGCTTGCGACGAGACTTGATCTTAAGTGATCATGCTTAAACCAATGAGAATATTTCTAATTATAGCTACACAACTTGACTATCACATCTACAAGATGAAAGTTAATATTGCATCCCTCTATGAGTACCTCTTCGAAGATATTCCTACGAGTAGTCGTAGGACTTCATAGTTGAGGAAGGTAAGGTGTGCAAGCTTAAGGAACTCCATCTATGGACCAACTAAGTTTCTAGCAGTTGGAACATCAAATTTAATGAAACTATAAAGGTTATGATTTCATACAGAATCTTGATGAACCACGTAAAGCTTAGTGGGGCTGCAATTGTTTTCATCATGTTAATTGTAGATAAAGTCTTAATCATTTGGAATGATATAAGGATGATAATGAGTGTTTTATAATATGGTTTTTCCATGCCTTGAGATGAAAGATCTCAAGGTTAACTCTTAGATCATAGTTATGAAGATGTTCAAAAGAAAAGAGAAGAGGGTATTGGGACCGTCACATTAGTGGTACACTTTAGACATTCTCCATTTAGAAAACACCAAGGAAATCTTCTTTCCCATAAGATATGATACTGACCTATCTAAAGGAATAACACCTTAAGGAGTTGAGGATGTGAATGTAAAAGCTAAATGCCCTAGTGCATTAGTTATGGGAAGCTTAGTGTACACTAGATGTGTACAAAAGCTAAATGTCTACCATGTTGTGGGAGTAGTAAGTTGTACTGGTCCTTCTACGGAGATAAAATATTTAGTTGCAGTAATAACAATATTTTCAAAGAGGACAAGACTTTTGAGATACGTATCTTCAAGAACATAAGACTTTATAAATAGCGATCTAAAAGGTCTAAACTACATATGCTTTATAAGATGTAAGACTGGGTCCTAGTCATAGGAAATAGAGATATATGGGAATAACGCTATTCTGATAAGGATAATAGAATTGTCATACTGGTTGTAATGATTAGTGAGCTGTAGTGTCAAAGATAACTTACTGCTTTAACAAGATTGAGTATTGGTTGCATAGGATGCAACATTCTCATTGGATGTGAGGATTGTTACTAGGAGATATGCCAGTACCGTAAAAGGACTTGGCCTAGTCTCTCAGGAATAGAGTGACTAGTGAACTTACCAATCTATTTCTCTAAATAGCTTATGATTAGCACTTGAGTGGGTGCTTAAAACATTATCCCATTAATGGTTCTTTAGGAAAGAGGGAGATTGTTGGACATGCGAGCTCACATCGAGCCATTATGTAATAAAAGTTATTGCAACTCATTCCCTAATCTGAAAAGATGATAATCAATTTGCATAATAGATCCCTTAGTGTAATTAGGATTATGTACGATGGTCATCTTAATCATCATAGAACTGTTGATTCAAATATTTAATCTTAGAGGCTAGTGCTTAGCTGATGTCGAAAGAGCTAGATTGAGGACTGATAAAGCACCGATAAGTGATTGTTAAGAGAGGATTTCTAACCTGAGAGGAAGATAGCAATTCTTCTCTATAGGATGACATCGAACCGATCTCTTGATGCAGGTCCTCTTCATATGAATAGAGATTCAGAGGCATTAGATAAGTTAGAACAAAGAGTTGACTTAATGAGATCGAGATAACCAAGACCTATGTCATATACTGTCATGATATAGAAACACATCCTCTGACCGAAGACAGATGTGTTACTATATGTTTAAGTATGTACATTTGGTAAACCAGTAGGTTGATGATCTAGTCAAGTTCTGTATACTGGCAAGCCATTGTGCATACACGGGTATGAGTAATATGATCTCTGAAAGGGATCATACAAGTTCGTTACTAAATCAGAAGACATGGGCTCACTCATGAGATATTGGAATCAAATTCTGCGCACGGTCGTGTCTCTTTGGATGCTTGATTTTTTAGGTTTAATATATGATTTTAGAAAGTATAAGATCAATAACTAGGTATGATATGTACTTTTCAAAGTATATGATTGATACCAACTCCCAATGATTGAATCAGAAAGTTAACAATATAATAAGATCTATATCTTCGAGTTTATTCTAGATCTTTCGATATGCAGGATGTATGGGTATTAGGAATAATCAAGGGTGATGTGATCATAAATGATTTTATAACCATGACGCCTCCATTCCAAGCGAGTGATTAAACAAGTTTGTATTTTAGTGACTCCTCTCAATAGATAAGTGATCTAATCTTACTCCAAATGTTTGACATTGGTCTGAATATGATTCATATGCAATGAGAATATTAGATCTACGACTGTGATTTAATCTACGTATATGAGAGGTCACTGAGTTCTGGATTTAAGATATGATCACAATATTCATTTCACTCTACATGGAATGTACAATCACCATGTCCTTATCTCCAAGTATCTGTGGAGAAAGCGTATTATTCTTGAAAGAGCTCAAGGATAATTTCATTAATTATAATGTATTTGAGCATTGAGGAAAATTGATTGTTAAATGTGATTTAATTATCATGAATAATATGAATATGATTCATATAATTTGCACATATGATAAGAGTTATCTAAGATAATTAAATGTGATTTAATTATCAAAGATGTGAATAGTGTGAATCAGATTCATAATATTTGGGAACATGAGAATGGACATCCAAGATAACTAAATATGATTTAATTGTCAAGAATATGAATAATATGGATATCACTATCCATATTGATCACAAATATTAAAATGTGATTTATAATATATTCGAGAGAGTTAATTGTAAATAAGATTTACTAATTAAATATTTATATGAATTGCATTCAATTGTACATTTAATGGTAAATATAATTTATGTTTTTATTGGGTGAATGAATTTAATTCATAATTGTCAATGGTTTTGTTTGCAATCATAAAAAAAAATTTACAATAATTATTTGGTGATATTTTTTTGACAAAAGATTTCATGAAATAAGATTTAATGAAATGAGATTATATTAGGATTGGAGAGAGATCTTCTCTCTCTAATCAAGGTGGTCGTCAACGATGAATCTGTGATTCATCACTCTTAAAGTTGAAAATAGGGACTTGTTCCCAAGTATTTAGTAGCATATTTCCCTTCATCTTGCATAAATAGCATCCATACATGCATCCATAATACATGCATTTTAGCATCCATATTTGCATTAAATAGAAATCTCTATTTCACTCGTAAAATATTCACCAATATTCTCCTAATCAGCTGTATTTTATCCCCCCTCCAAAGTCAATAAAACTGGCCCTATACTGTGTATATTACTCTTTAATACAAGGTAAATGGGCACGTTCTTCTTCTTGTAAAAATACTCAATATAAATCCCAAACCCAATTGGACACCCCAGACCTTAGAGAGCAAATACCTACCTCATAAAACCTCCGATCTAGGTCCACTCACTTTCAGATTAATACACATTCATACACCTTTAAAATGAGACCAATTTCATTTAAATCAGAGCTCGTATGCAAAACTTGGATTTTTGGGCCCCTTTGTGTACTATATGTATGTATATTTGTACCCTTGTATTTTTGTATCTTATTTGACCTCATCTCCATTTTCTTCAACCTGAAACTTGTAGATCTCATCGAGATCTACAACTTTCATGTTTTGAGTTTTTCCAAATTCGGCCTCTTTCTCTCTCTAAATCCATATTCTTTCTCAACTATTCAGAGTCGGCCACATGGCGCCCTCTGATTGCGCCACGCGGCCCGCTCCCTTGCGTGCCACGCACACTCCATTTCCCTCCATCCGATCTCGTCCCCTCTCTCTTGATCTGGGCCATCCAAGCCACAACACATCTTCGCCCTTCAATAAAACCCTGGAATCAATCAGAGCCGTTCGCCAGTGTCGCGCCCTCCTTGCACCACGTGGCGACATCCACACCCTTCGATGCTTCCTCTTCTTGCTTCATCACCGCCATCCATCTCACCTTTAACCTCTGCCGTTCGATCGAAGCTCAAGATCTCATCACATCCACATGCCAGCGCCTTCACCTCTGCCCGCCATGTGGTGCGCTTTGCGCCATCGATCTGAACTCCCTAGATCTAATCCCATCCCTCCTCCGACGCCCTTCTCCTGATCGTTGGATCACTCGATCCAACAGTTCAAATGTCGTCGTCTACCTCCTACAGCTCCCACACCCACGTCGCCAACCTCGCCAATACATCACCCCCTTTCTATTTTGGGAACCACTCCAGCCACCCTCTCCAGCCTCTAACACCTCCACCTTGAAGCCCACTTTTCCCTCATCCTCGCCGACCCCCTTAATCACCATGAACTCCACCCACGTCATCCCACGACCTCTACCAACCTCGCCCTTCATCACCTGTCACCGTCACCTTCCACCTATAAATATTCCTACTCCGACGACCGTCAAACCCATCCGCCACTACGGAGTGAAACCCCTAGCTTTGACCTTCCTTTTGGTGACAACAATTCGAAGTAACGTTGAGCGAAGACTGAGCTTCTTCTCCGGCGAGATCCATGTCCAACCCCACCGTGCTGCAGCCCAGCCCATGAGCTGCACGAGCTCAGGAACCTCTACAGGCCTTCGAGCGACGACCAAGAGCTCAGATCCGAGCTCCATTCCCCAGGTAGCAACCTCCTTTACCCCCTCCGATCTTCTTCTCTGATTTCTTCACTTTTCTCGGATTTTATTCGCCTCCCACGATCGAATTCACGTTCGCATAAACATCCTCCGAGCTCCGCAATGGAGCTGTGATCTTTGCGCCATACTTCATTCACCCCGAAGACACCTTGCACCTCACTCTGACGAGAGCTCTGCCACCTTGGTGGAGCAGCTTCATCGGACGATCTTCATCGCACCTCAGGCCTCTCATCACACTCACGATCATCCCACAAACACTTTGCATGTTTCGACTATTCGAGCTAACCTTGCATGTACACTCTCTTTGATTGTCCGGATGCCTCATCGGAACTCCCTCGACCTTCATCGCCGTTAGCTTCCAGGCCACCTCAGACTCAGCTAAGACCCTCGGACGCTCCGCCACGCCTCGACGAACGTTTCGAGCTGAACCAGCGTCTCTAGCACCCTTCACCGACGACGAGAGGAGGAGGCTGAGCTAGGGACGCTTCGCTAGAGCACTGCCACCTCTGCCGTAGGAGGCGGTAGACCATTTGAGAAGGAAGTACAGTAGTCATTCGATTCCCATGATCCAAAGGTTCTGAGAACAACACGTCACTGCTTCCCCCGAGCTCCAGATGCCATTGGATCGATTCTGATCTAACGGTCATTGATCGTCCACATCTTCATCTCCGATGAGCTCCAGATACCGTTGGATCGATCTTGATCCAACGGGATGCATCACGCCATGTGCCAGCCATCAGCAGCCGTTAGATCTCCACTTGATCGAACGGTCCCAGGTACGCCACGTCACCTCCTACGAGCCTCGTCCCCGACCTTTAGGCTCGGAGCCCCCGAAGCTCTCCCGAGCCTAGTCCGAGCCTGAAACGCCCCCAAGCCTCTATCCGAGCCTCTGAAGTCACCCGAGCCTGGTACCTAATGTGTCTCTCACGTGCGGTCTGAGCATTTTGCACTGAGGCCCGTGGATGTTTTACAAATTACATTTCTGTCCCTGCCGGGAGCACCACGTGAGGCACATGTGTATCAGTGGGCATTTTCATACATGTCCTCCACATTATAGGTAATTGCATTTGAGTCCCTATCAGCATGTTTAATTTTTAACAATATTATATTCTGTATTTGCAAATTGGTCCCTGTCTTTGCAATCATATTTAGGTACTCAATTGGCATTATTTTTCAAGTCTAAAAATTGCATTGTGTCGCTTAACTTGTCCTCTTTTGTATGTGACACTTGTCTTATTTTTATGACATCAGTGGAATTTATTATTATTAAATTAGTAAAAATTTCCAAATTTTGCTTATTTGATGCCTTTTAATTTGTATTAAATTCTCTGTTGCTCCAAAAATAACCAAAAATTCACATTAGACTTAGGATGATTTATGTTACATTGTGCTAAAAAATCTTTGCATTTGCACTTATCTCGAGGCCTGAATAAATTAAATTGTGATTTCCATAATTGATTTTTAATAGGTCTAATTCACTTAGAATTTTAGGTTTATCAATTTTACTTGATTCTTCATACTTAGATCTTTCAAGGATAATTTTTATATCTGGAAATATTGTGATTTGGAATCTATTAATTTGGTAAAAATCACCTTACATTTACTTTTAATTCGCAGTAAATTCATACAGTGTCAGAAAAATACAAAAAAATTAGTGTAGCTTAATTTCATTGCATTTCACATTCTGGCCAAGTTTCATAATTTTTGGACTTAATTTGATTACTTTTCTGATATAACTTGTAAACTGGCATGAAAATTACATTATCTTTTGTTTTAAATGCATAAAAATTGTTGAAAAATACCAAAAAGAATCTTCTGAAAATCCGACCTCTGAAATTCGCTTAAAATTTACTTAAGGAGACATCTGCCTCCTTGAGTTCCACCTTGGGCTTGCCCAAGTAAAATAAATTTGCTGCTCGTAATTAACTCACCAGTAATTAAAAGTAGTTTTTGATTAGACCGTATTACTTGACTACAACGAACGATACGACATTAATTATAATCATTAATTTGACGGAATTAACAAGGGTAGTACGCGACTCTTCAAAATGGCACCGTTGCTGGGGAGGCACGGCTTAGGATAATTTCTAGTTAATTGTTGAGTGCTTGATTTTCCATCCCCGAGTAGTCTGACCCCCGATTCTCTTGTGAATATTTTTCTGTGATTTAATTTTGAATATTTTTGTGTCGTCCTTTATCTGACCTCAAATTTTTTTGTGCGAGGAATACGAGGAGTCTGGAGGCGCTTCGATGAGCTTACATTTTTACTTTTTGAGTGATTGAGAGGACTTGTATATTTTGTTTCCATTATTTTTGCATTATTTCCGACGGTTTCCGTTTGGGTTCTCGCGTGTGTAAAAAAAGTGGAACGTGTCCCCGTGTGCTGTGTGGATTGAATTTTTACATTAGGCTTGCACTAGTGGCGCCTCAAGCCACTCTAGGATTTGCTTGTGCTCGTAATTCACTAGGACCACACATCACATAAAAGACGCACTTAGGCTGCAGATCTAGTGAAATCAAACTTGTGCTTCACTCTCTAATAGAACTGCCTGCTAGGAGCGGATTTTTTCTTCTGCATTTGCATATTTTATAAAAGATTTCAATTCTGTTATGCATCCTACATAAAAGCGAAGGAATCACTATAAGTGCTCTCAACTCAGCATAAGCATCATTGATTTATCGTGCATCGGATTTTTCTCGACTCCTTTCTCTTAGCTTTTTTACAACTTAAGTAAAAAGGAAATTGAGACTGGACGATAGGCGTGCTGTGTGGATTGGACTTAATCAGTAATAACTTAACTTAAAACCGGGACTGCTAAACGTTATTGACCAAAAAAATCAATAAAAATGGAAATTCTGCATGCGAGAGATTAACCCTCGACCTTGTTTTCAGGCCGAATGAGGTTACTTGAGTGTGTGTGTGAACACCTTAAGGCAGAGCCCAAATCCCCGCCTTCCATATTACATACCAACTGATCCTAGCAAATATCACAAGTTGAATTATTCAGGTTCACTGACTAGTACCAAGTAGCCGCTGCTTGTTCACAGGTAGATAGGGGCGAAATTGCGGTACTTCACGATAAGTTGCTAGCAACCCCCCATGGCGAAGTTCCAAGCCTTGTCAGCCTCTACCTGCTTGCAGGTATATAGGGGCAGGTCTTTGAATCCATCAACATGGGATAGGAGCGAAGAAAGGAAGGATGCAGGTATCTTAGGCGACATGTTAAATAGGAAAGACGCATCCGGCTTTGAGCCAACTTCCCTATAGTCCACGTAACCTTTGCTATTTGCATGAAAATCACACTTAAAATCAACCAGACTAATCGGACTCGGTTTCGGGTCCTTCACCGTGTTGAGTGTGAAAATACATGGTTTGGATTTAATTGCTTTCTTCAGGGAGGTGTAAAATCCTATCTTCACTTAGAACTCCCGATTCTTCTTCTTCTCGCCATCCAAGATGACTAACTGGGGGGAGATCGAATCCTGATTTGCCAATCTCTCTTTAGCCCCCCCACAAAGCTCATCTTCACTGGTCCAAGCGCAACTTGGACCAACCAGAACTCATGACCCTCTTGAGTTCTGGATCCCTCAAACCTAGGGTGGTTACTCTCAAACAAACCCTTTTCTCTCCTCTCATCTTACTGAGGAAGACCATCGCCTCGGTAAGAATCCCTTCCTTGATTTGTCCTCTAACCTAGACCATATTCTTTACCCAGGACAAGAGGATATAATGCCGAAGAAAAATCCTGAAGAGGAGGAGAACTGAGAGGACCCCATGATTCAAGTCTTAGCCCGGCTGGCTAGAGCCGAACAATTGAATGCAGAATTAACAACTAGACTGGGACAGGTGATTGAGGCTGAAGAAATACACCAACCGATTGTAGATGCCTATAATCTAGCAGAGAACGAGATACATAACTGCCTAGTACCCAAGGTCCCCCCTAAAGCTTTCGAGCTGAAGCCCCACTTCCTGAGCTTGCTGTCGATGTTCAATGGAAATGCGAACGAATAGCCATACACCTTCCTCAGAGACTTCGAGCTGGTTTGCAACAACCTTAGTCACCTTAGGGTTGGAAGGATTATATTAGGCTGGAGTTTGCTTTAGGAGATAAGGCAGCACATTGGCTGAAGAACCTAGGGGTGATATATACAACCTGGATGCAATTCAAGGACCTTTTTCTGAAGAAGTTTTACCCACTCAGTAGGACTAATCAATTGAGAACCAAGATAACTAGCTTCTCCCAGGGAACCACTGAACCATTCCATGAAGCATGGCATCGATTTAATGACCTCATTCAGAAATGCCCATGCCATGGTATTTTAAAGGAGATCTTAGTCCGAACCTTGTTCTGTGGCATGACCCCCGAGATGCAGGGGTTAGTCAGTGCCGCCTGTAGAGGAAGTTATCTGAACAAGAATGAAAATGTTGTATAGAAAATCTTGGAGCAGATGGTAGAAATAGGAAGGTCGCTGGCCACCAGGGCCTATCAATTGTCTCCATCAATCTTATCCAACGAGACAACTAGGAGGACTGTAGTGGATCTGACAAAGGACCTCATCCCTAGTATGGGATGATAGCTGACAAGTTAACCATGGTCGAGCAGATTCACAAGAGGGTTACTGACCTTGAGTCACTCTCGAGATTGCTGAAACAAGTGGAGGAACTTACTGAGAGGGTAGCTAAGATAAAGCTACCTGCCCCTTCTGCACAACATGTACCTGTACACTGAGTCCACCTTGTACATGAACAGGCATCGGGGCCTCAGAGTAGCTAGGTACAGGAGAAGACTTACACTCAGCAGGACTAGCATGTACCCCCACAAGTGGAGACAAGATACGATGAGCCTCTACAGGTGTTCGAGATCAACGGGCTGTGGTACAGCCATGACCCCGTCGGCAGACAGTCAGGGATAGGGAACGATCAGCCACACCGACCTTCCCTAGCTTACCAAGAAAATGGCACCATCCCCGCACTACGCTTCGTACAGTCCCAACCTGAACGAGGGTATAAGCCTCAGCAGCACCAGCAGCAGCAGCGCGCGTTCTACTCGGGCCAGCAGGGCCCTCCACCATCCCATCAGCAGTAGCCGTACCGGCATGGCCAGCAAGGGCAGTATAGGAACTCGTCCTCAAGTCAGCATCAACCAGCCCAGCCCACCGGTGAATTAGAGTCCCTCACCTTGGCAATCAGACCCTGACTGATAGGGTCCAACAGATCCATAATGACTATTTGGATATGAGAACCGATCTGAATCGTGTTTCTCATACCCAGAACCAACAGATGGTGCCAAAGACCCCAATTCCCGCTCAGGTTCAGGATAACCCGAACAACTTGAATCAAGGCCAGAACTGAACACGAGATCAGGTATACTATTCAGATAATTCTTTATCTGAACATGAGATCCTTTCGTACGATAATGTAAATCATATGTCCCTCAGGAGCAGAAGGACCGTGATCGTACCTGATCGGGCACAGGCACCGGAGGAAGAAGCCGCCAAGTCTCTACCTGAGGAGAACTTGGAAGCAGAGGAGCAGCAACATCATCACCACCATCGGTAGAAGAAGAGGACTTCCGAGTCCTTAAAGAAGCAAGAGAACCGCACTAGTAGGGAGTCCAACGAAATCGATGAAGAGCCGCACCTCCGTCTGAGGAGGATGATCCAACAGTCGCGGAGAATGCATCACCGGATTCGTAGCAAGAATTTTATTTTCGTCAGAGTCAGAGTCAGTCTCAAAGTCCGTGTCCTGTACAAAACTCAGTTCCGATTTTGAATAAGAATCTTCCAGTTTCTGAATCTGAGTTGAAGTCAATAATCCCTTTACCTGAGCTCTTAAGGGTGGAAAGAAGAAATCTAAAAAAATTCAAAAAGATGACCCTGAGATGGCATAATTCTGCAACAAACACATCAAGGTCACGATCCCCTTTGACGAGTATGTGGAAATGACACCTGCATTTCAGAAATACCTTAGGGTGAGATGCATACCTAATAGGGTTAGCAGGAAGACCAAAAGCCTTGTTGAGAAACACGTTCTCTCAGTAGTCACAACTTGCGTAATAAAGAATTCGTTTCCAAGGAAACGAAGAGACATGCGTGCACAAGGAAATGAAGAGACATGGGTGCACATTATGTGGTGAGTCATGTCGATGACACTGCATTTGCACACACTCTCCTGTACAACGGATCCTCCATCAACTTAATGCCAACAAACCTCTATGAGCAGCTTAATCTCGGACATCTTAGGAAATCTAGAGCCCTCTTTCAGTTTGCAGATAAATCAACCAAGAGGCCCCAAGGAGAATTGAGGAACGTTGTCATCAAAGTCGAGAGTCAGGAATACATGGTGGACTTTACCATCCTTGGTATGGAAACCCCTCGTAATTGGAGAGATTCCCAGATCATACAAGGAAGGCCCTTCCTCAGAACATCATGGGCCTTGTTTTATTATAAGATTGGAAAAACCCAGTTCCAAACTCCATGCGGAGATGAGGAACTTGAGATGAAGCAGACCATATGATAGAGACTGGATTCCGAATCCAGCACCGAGTACTCTTCATCCCAAGCAGACTGCATTCACGTAGACACTGTTGGACCATGGAGACAGAACCCAGCCAACACCAATGAGTCCCTCCCTTCCGGAGAAGATCTTGTACATGAGTCAGTTTGCGAGACCTTTAGAAACGAATATAGCTCAGAATATGCATTCCCCTACATCTTCGATGACTTAGAGGCCCAGCTGGGCCGGTCAGTCCTTCCCTCTTTAGGACAATCAGAAGATGAGGATGGCGAGTCCGACGTGGCTTTTGTCGATTGCTTGGAGACCTTTAACGATCCGACTTCAGAGCCGAATGACTTGGTGGCGGCAATTTCAAGGACAGATCCAGCCACTACCAATACTGAACCAGATTCGATTGAGCCAGATTTCCTCGATGATCACACATTACCTGAGCTTAAACCCTTACCTACAACACTCAAGTATGCCTTCCTTGTGGGACAAGAGAAGAAGTATCTGATCATCATCAGCTCGCGATTGGCCGAGAAGCACGAATCTCTCTTGCTAGAGATCCTGGAGAAAAACCGCAAGGCAATAGGCTGGAGCATCTCTGATCTCCACGGGAAAAATCCCGCTCTATGTTCGCACCATATCTACTTGGAGAATGAAGCTAAACCCTCTCGTGAATTCCAACACCGGTTGAATCCAAATTTACGAGAGGGAGTGAAGAAGGAGATAGAGAAATGGTGCAACGCGGGATTCATTTATCCCATCTTCGACTCCAAATGGGTGGCCCCAATCCATGTTGTACCGAAAAAGTCAGGAATTCAGACGACCACCAATGAAAACGAAGAGGAGATTGTGACGTGAGTACCCACGTCATGGCGCATTTGTGTGGATAACTGACACTTGAATGTTGCAACGAAGAAGGATCATTTTCCCGTATCATTCATTGATCAAATCCTAGAGAGACTAGCGGGGAAAGAATTCTTCTGCTTCTTGGATGGGTTCTCGGGCTACAATCAAGTAGCCATAGCTCTGGAGGACCAGGATAAAACCACGTTCACATGCCCCTTTGGTATCTATGCTTTCAAGTGCATGACCTTTGGGTTATGTAATGCTCCCGGTACTTTTCAAAGGTGCATGATTGCTGTATTCGCTGAAATGGTCGACGAATTCCTGAAAGTCTTCATGGATGACTTCTCGGTCTACGGTGATTCCTTCGATTCTTGTCTTAGGAATCTGGACCGAATCCTTAAACGATGTTGTGTGGTTAATCTGGTGCTCTCCTAGGAGAAAAGTCACTTCATGGTGACGGAGGGCATTGTGTTAGGGCATGTCATCTCCAAGAGAGGAATGGAGGTTGACCCTGCCAAGGTGGATGTGATCAGACGACTCCAGCCACCAACCAACGTGAAACAGTTGCGGTCGTTCCTCGGGCATGTCGGATTTTATCGAATATTTATCAAGAATTTTTCTAAGAGTGCCCAACCGCTAATTGAGCTTTTAGGCAAGGACATGGAGTTTCTTGTTGATCACAAATGTCTTGAAGCCTTTAAGCTATTTGAAGGAATGATCATGGATGCCCCTATCCTACAAGCCCCAAACTAGTCTCTATCTTTTGAGATCATGACGGACATATCAGACTTTGATGTTGGGGTTGTATTAGGACAGAGGAGAGTGTCCCGTTTGCAATACACTACGCAAGCAAAGTGCTTAATACTGCTCAGCGTAACTATACAGTTACGGAGAAGAGATGCTTGCGGTAGTGTTTGCCTTGGATAAATTCAGATCTCATTTAATTGGATCCAAGATAATTGTGTTCACTGACCACAAGACACTACGTTATTTGATGGAAAAGAAGGACGCGAAGGCGCGTCTTCTTAGGAGGATTCTGCTCATCCAGGAGTTTGCCTTGGACATTCGTGATAAACCTAGAAAGAAGAATGTAGTAGCTGATCATCTCTCCCGTCTCGAAGATCTTAATGCTTCCGAGGACTCACCGATTCAAGACTCCTTCCCTGACAAGTCGATTTTTGTTGTCGACTCACTCCCATGGTATGCCAATATCGTGAATTATCTTGTCTCCAAGAAGGTTCTCGAAGATTCGCCCAAGAGCCACATTGACCGACTAAAGTCGGATGCTAGACACTACCATTGGGAGGATCCGATCCTTTTCTTTGAAGGACCGGATTGTGTATGGAGATAGTGTATTCCTCAGGAGGAATACCAGAGTGTCCTTTCTTTATGCCACGATCTGAAGGCAGGAGTACACCACTCCGAGAAGAGGACGGCATGGAAGGTACTTCAGTGTGGCTTTTATTGACCGACTCTGTTTCATGATGCCATCACCTTTGTGAAGTCGTGCCTATTATGCCAGCGAATGGGAGGAACCGTTGGTTCCAAGGATGAGATGCAGATGCAACCTGTCATCATTTGTGATGTCTTTGACGCCTGGGGCATCGACTTCATGGGCCCATTCCCTGTTATCCACGGATTTGAATACATCCTTCTTGCGGTAAACTACTTGTCCAGATGGGTGGAGGTTATCCCAACCCGAGCCGCAGACAACAGGACTGTCTGTAAGTCCATTAGAGATCACATCATCTCTAGGTTTGGGATCTCCAAAATGTTGATATCAGATGGGGGTAGCCACTTTGTAAATAGAGATGTGAAGAAGCTCTTGAAGGATTACGACATCGAACAATGTGTCGCTAGTCCTTACCACCCACAAGCCAATGGTATGGCTGAGGTGTCGAATAGGGAGGTGAAAACCATATTGCAAAAGCTTGTCCGCCCAGACAGGAAGGACTGGTCTCAGATCTTCGATCAAGTCCTATTGGCTTATAGGACAACTTACAAGACACCGTTAGGAACCTCCCCATTCTGGATGGTATTCAGAAAGCTATGTCATTTGCCCGCAGAATTAGTGCACAAATCAGAATGGGCAATCAAGAAGGTAAACTGGAACACACACCTAGGGCAGAAACAACGAGAAATGGATCTGAATGAGCTTGTGGAAGTCAGAAACCGAGCATACGACAACAGTTTCGTGTACAAGGATAAAGTAAAGCGTTGACACGATAGATATATCAGACGAAATACATTTGTTCCTAGACAGAAGGTATGGTTGTTCAATGCAAGGCTGAATGTCTTCCAAGGCAAGTTGAAATCCAAGTGGATGGGCCCATTCATTGTCCGTGCGGTGCATAATAGTGGATGTGCTGAGATTTCAGATCTCACAGATAACACACTGACATTCCTAGTAAATGGACACATGTTGAAGCACTTCGTCGAACCCAATGAACAGCTAGTCCATGTTGAGGAGATCGTATTCATGCGCGAGACAGGTTCAGCAGATACACATCTAGCTACGTGTGAGACCTTACAACATTGAACTCTAGCCATCAACAACATCTGGAAAGATTCAGACAGCAATCCGTGTATATATCCATCATTCCTATACATTCTTCCCCTCCCTCCCGCGACTCTATTCACTCACTCCAAATTCATTTATTTTCATCTACGACTATACTTAGGATGACCAAATCATAAGTATAGGGGGGGGGGGGAGTCACCTGAGTCCATCCACTGTACATCCTCCAGATCTCAACGATTCTCACACTCATTCCAGTCCTATACTTAGGTTGACCCGAGCCTATGTATAGGGGGAACCGATGCCCGCCTTGTACATATATTCATCCACTTCCCCTCTTGACCTCGTCCACCCCATTTTTGATCTTCTGCTACACTTAGGCTTCCAAGAGCCTAAGTATAGGGAGGCAGGATGACTTCTATACATTTTTGCTCCTTTGGCTCTCTTATCTTAGCACGAGCTATGTCTTCTTCCTCTGTTTTCATTCTCTAAGGACAAAGCACACGCTTAGTATAGGGGGCGTGTATATATTACATTTATACTTTACCCATAGCTTGTACTTTCACGTATTTTTGTATATATTACGCAATAATTACGGGATGGGTAAAAATGGAGATTTTTTTTTTGTAAAATACATGTATAATACTTGTATAATCTGTATAATACTCATAAAACACTTGTACCATAGGAGGTATACCAGAGCTTAATAAAAAGCAAAATCAAAGGCTTCTTGTTTACTCTTGCACATCATCTCTGCAAAAGAAAAGAAAGAAAAAGAGTCTTGCATTTCATTCATCAACATAGCATGTCATCCTACATCTCATATGCATATCTTGCATATGCAAGGTGAAAAGCTAGTGGGTTCTGAACCAAGTTATGAGTAGATGTTGAGGAAGGACTTGATTTGACCTTAATCCACCTAATTTCAGAGGAACCTTATAGGATCTGGAGTTAAGATTTCTCAGGTCAAGTGACTTAATTCTTTGAGTCCGCAAGTCTATGTTCACATGTCATCTTGATCAGTCTAAGTAGAATATCTCGTGCACACGCATGATTCTTATAGACAGTGACCTAACTTCGACAAACACTATGTGTAGCTCTTCATTGATGAGGTGGTGAGGAGGTGGAATCCTTTAGCTTGGAGTAGCACACGGGTGGAAACATCCATCCTCCTGTAGGGAGGGTAGTGCATCTCAACCTAGTCTGGTGGTGTTGACATCTAAGGTCGGGATGCTGTAGGTTGCAATAATGCTTCAAAAGAGGGATAGTCTACTGGCTCAAGAGGAAAAACTCCTAATGTACATGTTGCACCTTTTATATAGTTCGAAAAAAATGCAAAAACTCCAAAAAAATCAGTCAGGTCCAAATTGAAAAAAAATACCTGTCAGAGTATGTATATTAGTAAGAAAATGCAGCTGGATGACTTGGCTACACTAGTCAGGCATCCCGGGATAGGTAGCTACACTGGCCACCGCCCATTCTTTTCTCTACCCCTCCTCTTGAGTTGGTCACACGTGAACTTAGAAGGGAATACCCCGCTCCTCAAGGAAAGAGTTACTGGACCGGGTAACTAGAGTTACCTTGTTAGAGGAGGCTGGTTCTGAGACATTTCTGATGTGGAGAGCTATTTTACACTTACACAGTACAAGTAAGAATCATACTCATCAGAAATTTGTGTATGAGGATTTCTTCTGACCTGACTATTGAGGAGTCCTGAATAGAAGACTTGTAGAACTTGAAGACTTTTAGGTCTTAAGTTCAGGTCCCAATGAGGTTCTGCCACACAATTAATCCAAAGGTCGAGTCAAGCTCCATTTTCAACTTTTGTTCATGACCTTGGTATGGAACCAAAAATCATTTCACTCTTGCATTTCATCACTCTTAAAGTTTTAAGTATATGGGGTTGATGAATATGTGACTCATCACTCTTAAAGTTGAAAATAAAGACTTGTTCCCGAGTATTTAGCAGCATATTTCCCTTTATCTTACATAAATACATGCATCCATAATACATGCATTTTAGCATCCATATTTGCATTAATAAAAAAATCCCTATTTCACTTGTAAAATATTCACCAATATTCTCTTAATTAGCTATATTTTATCCCCCCTCCAAAGTCAATAAAACTGACCCTATACTGTGTATATTACTAAGTAATACAAGGCAAAAGGGCACGTTCTTCTTCTTGTAAAAATAGTCAATAAAAATCCCAAACCCAGTTGGAGACCCCAGACCTTAGAGAGCAAATATCTACCTCATACAACCTCTGATCTAGATCAACTCACTTTCAGATCAATACAAATTCAGAGACCTTGAAAATGAGGCCAATTTCACTTAAATCGGAGCTCGTATGCAAAACTTGGGTTTTTGGGCCCCTTCGTGTACTATATGTATGCATATTTGTACCCTTGTGTTTTTGTATCTTATTTAACCTCATCTCTGTTTTTGGTCAACATGAAACTAGTATATCTCATCGAGATCTACAACTCTCATGTTTTGAGTTTTTCCAAATTCGGTCTCTTTCGCTCTCTAAATCCATATTCTTTCTCAGCCATTCAGAGCAGGCCACGTGGCGTCCACTGATTGCGCCACGCAGCCTGCTCCCTTGCGCGCCACGCGCCCTCCATTTCCCGCCGTCTGATCTCGTCCCCTCTCTCTTGATCCGGGCCATCCAAGCCACAACGCATCTCTGCCCTTCGATAAAACCCTGGATTCAATCATAGCCGTTCGCCAGCACCGCGCCCTCCTTGTGCCATGTGGCGACATCCACACCCTTCGATGCTTCCTCTTCTCGCTTCATCTCCACCATCCATCTCGCCTTTAACCTCTGTCGTTCGATCGAAGCTAAAGATTTCATCACAGCCGCGCGCCAGCGCCTTTACCTCCGCCTGCCACGTGGTGCGCTCCGCGCCATCGATCTGAACTCTCTAGATCTAATCCCAGCCCTCCTCTCATGCCCTTCTCCCGACCGTTGGATCACTCGATCCAACGATCAAAACGTCGTCGTCTACCTCCCGCATCTCCCGTACCCACATCGCCAACCTTTCCAGCACACCGCCCCATTTTTATTTGGGAACCACTCCAGGCACCCTCTCCGGCCTCTAATACCTCCACCTTGCAGCCCACTCTTCCCTCATCCTCGCCGACCCCCTCAATCACCATGAACTCCACCCACATCATCCCACGACCTCCACCAACCTCTCCCTTCATCACATGTCACCGTCACCTTCCACCTATAAATATTCCCCTTCCGACGACTATCAAACCCATTCGCCACTACAGAGAGAAACCCCTAGCTCCGACCTTCCTTTTGGTAACAACAATTCGAAGCGACGTTGAGCGAAGACCGAGCTTCTTCTCCGGCGAGATCCACGACCAACCCCACCATGTCGCAGCCCATCCCGTGAGCCGCACAAGCTCAGGAACCTCTACCGGCCTTCGAGCGACGACCAGGAGCTCAAATCCGAGCTCCATTCCCCAGGTAGCAACCTCCTTCGCCCCATCCGATCTTCTTCTCCATTTTATTCACTTTTCTCAGATTTTATTTGCCTCCCATGAGCGATTTCACGTCCGCCTAAACATCCTCTGAGCTCCGCAATGGAGCTCTGATCTTCGTGCCATACTTCATTCACCCGAAGACACCTCGCACCTCACTCCGACGAGAGCTCCGCCACCTTGGTGGAGCAACATCATCGGATCTTCATCGCACCTCAAGCATCTCATCGCACTCACGATCATCCCACGAACACTTTGGATGCTTAGGCTATACGAGCTAACCCTGCAGGTACACTCTGATTGGCCGGACGCCTCGCCGGAGCTCCCTTGACCTTCGTCGCTGTCGGCTTCCAGGCCACCTTAGACTCAGCTAAGACCCTCAGATGCTCTGCCACGCCTCGACGAACCTTCCGAGCTGAACCAGCATCTCCAACACCCTTCACCAACGATGAGAGGAGGAGGCTGAGATAGGGACGCTTCGCCGGAGCACAGCCACCTCCACCGCAGGAGGCGACGGACCATTTGAGAAGGAAGTACAGTAGTCATCTGATTTCCATGATCGGACGGTTTTGAGCACGCCACGTCACCGCTTCCCTCGAGCTCCAGATGCCATAGGATCAATTCTAATATAACGACCGTTGATCTTCCAGGTCTTTATCTCTGGTGAGTTCCAGATACCGTTGGATCGATCTTGATCCAATGTGATGCATCACGCCATGTGCCAGCCATCAGCAGCTGTTAGATCTCCACTTGATCTAACGGTCACAGGTGCGCCACGTCACCTCCTCCGAGCCTTGTCCCCGACCTTTACTCTCAGAGCACCCGAAGATCTCCCGAACCTAGTCCGAGCCTGTAGTTCCCCTGAGCCTCCGTCCGAGCCTCTGAAGTCACCCGAGACTGGGACCTCACATGTCTCTCACATGCGGTCTAGGAATTTTGCACTGAGGCCCCTGGAGGTTTTGCAAATTACATTTCAGTCCTTGTCAGGAGCACTACGTGAGGTACACGTGTTTCAGTGGCATTTTGCATATATGTCTTTCACATTATAGGTATGTGCATTTGAGTCCCTGTCAGCATGTTTAATTTTTAGCAATTTTATTTTCTGTATTTGCAATTTGGTCCTTGTCTTTGAACACATATTTAAGTACTCATTTGGCATTATTTTTCAAGTCTAAAAATTGCATTGTGTAGCTTAACTTGTCCTCTTTTGTATGTGACACTTGTCTTATTTTTGTGACATTAGTGGAATTTATTATTATTAAATTCGTGAAAAATTCCATATTTTGCCCATTTGATGCCTTTTAATTTGTATTAAATTCTCTGTTGCTCCAAAATCACCAAAAATTCACATTAGAATTAGATAATTTAGGTTACATTGTGCCAAAAAATCTTTGCATTTGCACGCATCCGAGGCCTGAATAAATTAAATTGTGATTTCCTTAATTGATTTTTAATAGGTCCAATTCACATAGAATTTTAGGTTTATCAATTTTCTTGGATTCTTCATACATAGATCTATCTAGGATAATTTTTATATCTGGAAATATTGTGATTTGGTATTTATTAAAATTAATTGTGCAAAAACCACCTTGCATTCATTTTCAATTCGTAGTAAATTCATACAGTGTCAGAAAAATCCAAAAAAATTAATGTAGCTTAATCTCATTGCATTTCACATTCTGGCAAAGTTTCATAATTTTTGGACTTAGTTGGGTACTTTTCTGATATAACTTGTAAACTGGCCTGAAAATTGCATTGTCTTTTATTTTAATTGCATAAAATTGTTGAAAAATACCAAAAAGAATCTTCTGAAAATCTTACCTCTGAATTTCGCTTAAAATTTAGGGATTTTTACCTTGTAGACCCTATAAACGTTGCCAATCACCTCTACGACCTTTGAAACAATCTAATTCCTCCTTCGACCCGTAAACTTGCCAACTCTTACCTCATGAACCCTCCAGCTAATATGTTTTAAGCCCGTGAGGGTTCTTAGGGTAATTTACAGGGTCGATGGGGTAATTACATTGTGCAAAAGGTCGTAGAGGCATTTTAAAATGTTTATAGGGTCTGCTGGGTAAAAATCCCTAAAATTTACCTTAGGAGACAGCTCCCTCCCTAAGTTCGACCTTGGGCTTACCCAAGTAAAATAAATTTACCTCTCATAGTTAACTGGATAGTAATTAAAAGTGGTTTTTGATTAGTCCGTATTACCTGACTACAACGAACGATACATCATTAATTCTAATCATTGATTTGACGGAATAAACAAGGGTAGTACGCGGCTCTCTCAGTCGACCATGTATAAGGGGGGGAGGCTATCTCCTTCCCCCTTACTTGGAAGGAGGCTCTCTAGTCCTATTTCATTTGAGAGACTTTTGATTCAATTTATACTGAATGGTTTAATATTATTCACAATACATTTTATGTCTTTTAAATTAAATCAACTGTTGTTGTATTTTTTCCAATAAAATATCAATCATTGATTTGAACTTGGAGTGCATCTACACTATCTAATTTAGTGTATAAGAATGGGTAGACCTAGCCTTTTCTTTTACACATTAATCAGACAACAACTCTCTCTCTCTCCCTCATTCTCATGGTCTTGCCCACTCTCTCTCTCTCTCAACATGTGGTCGTCCATATGTACTATAGAATCCTACAGTCGTTAGGATGACATTGTGCTTTGCTCGTGGACCTCCACCTTCTTTGGTGTGCTTCAATCATTGAGATGACCTCGGATTTCGTGAGAAAAAAATCGATAGACTCCTCGCTCCGATCATCAACGTGGATTGCGGGAAGCACACTTGTCATCTACGCACCAGCAAGTGTGACCTTCATTGGATCGGACTTTAGATAGGAGAATCTCTTACTTTTGAGATTGACAATTGCAACCACACTTTGAGATATTCCTATGAACTCATTTGTTATCTTGATAAAATGATTTGAGAAGTGTTCTCGAATCATTTGGTTTCATCATTTGAAAATTTTTTAGTCCACTACTCTAAGAAACTAATATGACTAGTCGCTCACGATCGCATATGAGCCCATCTTCACGCTTCTGTGATGTGCTTAGGGTTTTTACCATAACTTTCACAAGCCCATATAATCCATACAGACGCATCGAGAAGTAGGTACTCTATTTGAAATCTCCTCTCCTTTGACGTCGTGATCCCGGATTTCATGGGAACAACATGCAATAGACTTACCCATTTTGAATCGAATATGGGAAAGCGAAATCCCACATCACACCATTTCATTATATCTTTCATCACTAACTTCTGATGATTTGGGTTCAACCTATGCTGAAACTCACAGGAATGCATGTAGTCATCTTCCAAATATATACGATGCATGCACAATGGAGGATTTATCCCATGGAGATCTAAAATTTTCTAGCCAATATCCTTGTGGATTCTTTCTAGAACCTCGAGTAAATGAGAATCTTGATCCGCAGTAAGTTGATAATTGATAATGATTGGGAACATGTTTTCCTCACCCGCAAGGAGGAGTACTTCATTGGTGATGGTGATTGAACCGAGCCTCACGAGGGTCTGAAAAATTATCCTCACTGAAAAGTAAAGATAGAGTGTCAATGAGGTGACCACTCATGAAGTCCGATTCAAAAAACAAGTGCCCACAATATATGATTAATCAATAAATGACAAAAATTGTGGAGCACAGATTATTATACTCTACAACCAAAGATGTCTAGCATGTACGCATGTAGAGGTCGAACCACTGAGAGGCTGATGATTATGTACAAAAGTACCTTTTTTATGTGGGCTTTTAGTTTTTAATTTTTTATTTGATTTTTTTATACTTTTACCTTTTTTATTTTTGTTTTAATTTAAAATTATTTTAAATATTATGTAATAATGTATAGATATGTATATATGGAGATATACATATATATATGTAATAATTTACATAAGATCTACGATACATATATGATAAACAAACAATAAATATATAAAAAGCAGATAATGTTAATTAATATAGCCTTAATTATATCATATATATACATACATATTTTTTTAAAAAATATTTATACAGTATTTATATTTATAATAGTAATAATATAAACTAGATATATATACATATATATATATATTAAATATAGGGTATTAAGTTACATATACAGATAAGAAAAATCAAAACTAGCAAAATATAATGTTTTTGTTCTTTTCAAGTTTATCTAATGTTTTTTGTGATTTTATGGGTATTTTTTCTCATTCTTATGTATTTTTAAAGTAAAAAATATCCCAAAACAGGGATTAAATATGTAGGTCGAATTGTTTTAGGATTTCAATATACTAAATGTAGTTAAAATTTCCCAAAACTATTTTTGATATGCAATAACATATATAAGTATTAAACAGAAATAAATAATTTTTGAGTTCTTGTATAATTGTTATATTTTTCTAGGATTTTGGATCTTTTTAAAAAAATTTATCATTTTCTTTTTCTATTTTAGCCATGTTTAGTCTTAAGCTAGAAAATACTATAATAGGAAATTATATTTTTTTGGATTTTTATAAACATGATTTTATATTTTTTGGAATTTTTAAGTCAAACAAGGGAAAAATGTGTTTTTTTATTTTAAGTAAATAGGTAAAATGCATAAAATGCAAAAATAAAAATATAGCGTGAACGATCACACATCCATGTATATTATCCTATTAATGCATGGTTTTCGGAACACATATGATATTTATAAAATTATTGAAATATGCATAAAATATTGTAGAAAGAAAAGGACATTTTTGCAATTAAAGTATAAAGCAGGGGGTACATGAAATAAAAGAGAGGAGACTATAAACGAAGACTAAAGCTACCTAAAAATGGGTAAAAGATGTGCAGCTCATACCTAGGAACCAGGGAGCAGAGGCCTCACCGGAGTAACGCCTTGGATCGCCTCTCTTCCTCTTTGTTCTGCTCCAACACCTCGGTGGTATCCTCGTTGTCACCGGGAACACACTTACGCACATGGTTGAGGGATTAGGGCTCGAAGATGGATCAAAATTAGGAAGGAAGGAGGAAGAGGTTATTTATAGACACGAAGAGGAGGGCTTATTTGATTTGGGTTTTTGCTTGAATTTATTGAACTTTGACTTTGAAAAATTTCTAGATCGTAGAGGATTTTTTGTAAAGAAGTCGAGAAGAGAAAATGAACATATGGAAAGGGGAATTTGGGAGAAGATGGTTTGATTGGCAAGTGGCACGCCAGGTGGCCAGAGGCAAGGGAGTTTACCGCAGTCAACTAGGGTTTGGTTCTAGTTGGTCCACGTAAACCAATTAGAAAATTCTAAGGGAGAAATTAATGGTAAAATCGATAATAAATATGTAATGAATTAATTAATTTTAAGATTCAAAATAAAAAATATTTGCTATTTTATGTAGTATTTAATAATTATTTTTATTTATTTTTAGGGATCTATTTATTACGAGTTAGTATTTCTATGTGTAGTGATAAGTATATTTACCTTTATGTAGCTTTTTATAAAAGTTTAGTATTTCATATAATTAATTTATATATTTATAACTTATTTATATATACACAAGTATGTTTGTATTTTATTTTTCTTATATAATATGTATAATTAAATAGATATATTTATTATATAGGTATAAGCATACATAATTGATCTATATAATTTATACAATTTCTTATTTTTAGTATATTTTTAATTGTGTTATTATATTTTTATTATTTACATATAATGTAAATAATATTTACAAAATTATAAAAATATAAAATAATGAAAATTATGAAGAATAAATAAAATGAATATTTGATTCCAGTATATTGTACAATAGGGGTCCAAAACCTAAATTTTGCATGTTAACTCCAAATTACATGAAGCCATCATAATTAAATAACTAATTAAAAGTTATATACAATTAATGGCTATTTTGATGCATTTTGAGTTTTTATGGAGAAGATATGTGCCTATGAAGTTTGTGTTCTAGAATCTTATTCGGATTGTAGAATGAACACTCTATATTATTTTTAGAAGAAGTTAAACATTGTATTTTTCTTTATATTTTTATATACGAATTTCATGTACGAAATTTATTGATTTGAGATGTAAATAATAAGATATGTCTTAGAAATGGATTAATGAAGAGTAAAAATGTGGGTTTTATTGTGTCTTTGACCCTTTTTCCCTCTACTTTATTCCTTGTCGACCCAGTCATCACAATGCCTAGGTCTCGGGGTTTAGGGTAATAAAATACTTTTGGCATTTTATTTATTTTTCTTTTATTTCCTTTATTGTTTTATTTTGGCTTTAAATAATGTATTTTATACAATATTTATTTAATAAAAATCAGTGTTAATTTAGGCAAAATAATGATATATGTATGCATTTAGCAACGGAATGAAGGCCAAAATGAAAGAATAAATTTGATGAAATGGAGATTCATCACCCCCCTATACTTGCCTTTGCTAGTACCAAGCAAACACTTAAGCCTATAAGTGTAGAAAAAGGAATAAAGAAAAGAAGAAGAAAGAACTTGGATTGATTTTAGTTCTTAAACTTGTCTTTACAAAATTCAAAGTTTGGAGCTTAAGTCGGACCTTTGGACATTTAGGTTTGGTCGGAACCTTATGTTGAAACATGACTTGAAACACAACAGCCTCTGAGATTCACAAAACTCTGCCCAAGTCTCCTCAATATCCATGTCATAGTATGTCATACGCAAACCGTTATGATTATGAATATATCTTGTATAGTGTGAATGATACGTAGCTCTCCTCGGTTGAAGCGGTAAAAGTCAGTCTTCTACAACATGATGACCCTAATTTCCCAATCCAACAACTCTTTCCTCAAGAAGCGGGGTAATACCTTCTAAGTTCATGTACAACCGGCTTAAGAAGAGGAGGTGGACAGAAGAATGGATAATAGACAATGTAGCAATCTACCCTAGGATGCTTGACAATGTAGCCATGTCATTTAGCTGCAGGATCATAAATATCTAACTTTGAAGCTCAAGCTTCCTTATTGGTTATACAAATGTATACATACTCCGGTGGGCATTTTATTTTCATTAAGGCTTGTCCAATTTAGAGATTTTATTGCAATTTTTTAAATATTATAGACAACATTAACATATGGACTTTTTCCTCTTGATCAAGTAGACTATCCTTCTTTTGAAGCATTATTGCAACCCACAACTTCTGTCATTAGACCCCATGGCTAATGGATCGGGTTGGGGTACAATAGCCACATATATGTGACTTCCAATGGTTCCATTGGCTTGTGTCTCATGTCAGCAAATCCATCCCTCTACTACTTCAATTGAGGTGAGCAAAGTGTAAAGTGCAGGTGTGCAAGTTAGGTCATTATTAACAAGAGTCGTGCGTGTGCTTTGAGATATTCTAGTTAGGTAGTCAAGATGACATTAAATCAAGTCTCGTGTTTTTAGATAATTAAGTCTAGTAGACCTGAAGTCCCTCAATTCCAGTTCCCATAAGTTCCCTGTGATTAAGTAGATTAAGGTCCAACCAAGCACCGATCTTTGGATTTTACTTAGACTCATTCAATTATAAAACTCAATCCGAAAGAATGCATATGATATGTATAATGCAAGGGAAAAAAATTGATGCAATTTTATAATTTTGAACTTTTATGGTTTTTGAAAAAAAATGCAAATTTTTATGTACTTTTTGAAAAATATTTTTGCAACTATTTTTAGGATTTTAAATTTTGCAAAATTTTCAGGATTTTTTAAAACAAAAAGTTTTTAAGGAACATGTGCAGATATTCACATGGGAGTATGTCTTGTTATTTAGAAGAGTTAGAGTTCACGAATTTTCAAAGTTGTATATACAAGGTTTGTAAAGGCTCTTTATTTGCTTGAATTATGTACATACTTCTTAAAATAATTTGAAAAGATTTTTGCAAACATTTTGAAACCTTTATTTTTGCAAACTAGTTTGACAAGTAATTTTTACAGACATTTACAAAATTTGAAAATCATTTTGTATAGAATTTTCAAACGGTATGCGTGGATTTTTCAAACTATTTTTGAAACCATTTTCCAAACCATTAGAAAATAGTTTTTCAAAACATTTTATTTCAAACAAAGAAAATAAATTTTTTACAAACAAAACATTTTTACAAAGGTTAAAAACATTTTAGACATTTTTCAAATGATTTTCAATAGATTTTTCAAAGCGATTTTACAAACCATTTTTCAAACATTTTGTAAAACATGTTTACCTAATTTATTAATCAATAAATATAATGAATTTTAGTATGTTCTTTAAAATTAGTTTATTGTATTTTAGCCATACTTTTTTGAAACAAGAAAGTATGAGTTATGGTTAAAGTATATACAAAGTATATATGACCCCCCTATACTTAGTTTGAGTTATGTCCTTATAGATCCAAAAGAAAAAAAAGACAAAACTCGTACTAAGTATAAAAGAGCCTATACTAAAATGACTGTAGAATAAACAATGAATCAATGAGAAGTCAACTGTCCTCCTATAATCCTAAGTATAATAGGCCTTATCTGCATGTAGGGAGGATTGTGGGTGGGAATGAACAGATCAACGACTCGTCCAGTCTCCTTCCATACGTAGGGTAAAATATCCTTAAGTATGTACTGGAATATCAACAAGAGAGGAGACAGTTGAGGGATCAATGAATTAACAATGGGACCCAGTCATCACCCCATACTTAGGATGGAGCATAACCTAAGTATAATGGTGATGACTAATAGTAATGAAATAAAGGAAGAAGAAAGTAACAGAACAAAATAACATAAGAAAAGAAGAAAACTAAAGAAAGAGTTTTATAGGAGCATTATCTGAATCTTTGGATGTTGTTGTAGTTGTATAGGTTGCATCATTATAGATCACTTTAACTGAGTCGACAACGACCAAGAAAGTGTCATGCTAGAGGTAGAGCTTTAGTAACTGACCATTGACGATGAACAGTTGTGTGTCAGTTGACAACTCTGATATCACAATGCTTCCATAGTCACGTAGTTCTTTCACTCTGGATGGCCAATGTCCATTTACTTTTTAATTTTCCCGTGAATATCTTTAACTTTGAGTCGAATAAACACACTTTCTGTATAGTCTCTTAGGTATTCTGTCTGATGTGCTCATCAATCCAATGTTTAACCTTATCCTTCAACATCAAGCTATTATCATACGCATAGTCTCAGAATTCTAGGAGTCGGTTCAGATCCACTTTTCTCTGCTGACCACCTTTATGTGAGTCCAAGTTGCAACGATTCAATGGCCATGATGATTTATTAATTAATTCAATGGGATGATGGCATAGTTTTCCATACACAAGACGATAGGGTGACTTGCCCAATGGAGACTTGTAGGTGGTCATGTATGCCCAAAGGACGGAGTCCAAGAGTTGGGACCAATTCTTTCTATCTGACCACACAAGTTTCTACAAGATTGTCTTGATTTCATTGTTGGATAGGTCAGCCATGCCATTGATCCGAGGATGATAAGGAGAAGCAACTCGATGCTCGATGTCATACTCCTTCATTAATTTCTTGACCTCTATATTGATGAAGTGACTACCTCCATCTGATATCAGAATCTTTGGTATCCCAAATCATGAAATGATGTTCTCTCGTAGAAACCAACAAACATTGTAGAAATCTGGGGCTCATGAGGGAATAGCATAAACCCAGCGACTCACGTAATCAACAACAAGAAGGATGTGCTCGAATCCTTAACTATTTGGAAAGGGTCCCATGAAATCGATGCCCCAAGCATCGAATACATCTGAAATCTAAATGAATTTCAGGGGCATCGAGTCTTTCACTGTGTGGGTTCCTCCTATTTTCTTACAATTAATGCAGCCTTTGTCATATGTTGTTTCATCCTTGTATAATGTAGGCCAGCAGAGGCCACACTACAATACTTTTGCTGTCATTTTGCCTCCAAAGTAGTGACCATAGAATTTGAGCGAGTGACAATACTCAAGGCCATTGTGATGCTCCTCCTAAGGGATATACCATTGCCAAATACAATATGCTCCTTCCTTGAATAAGAGTGGTTCTTTCCATTTGTAGAAATGGATAGTGGACAATAATTTGTCCTTCTTGATTTTCGTCCAATCTAGTGGGTCTACACAAGAAACGAGGTAGTTCATAATATCGACATACCAAGGGAGGGAGTCCACGGTGAGAATCGACTCGTCAGGAAAGGTGTTTGTGATAGGGGCATCGTCCAGTAGAGGTTCTTGATGCTTATTCTTGGAGAGGTGATCTGCACCACATTTTGAACTCTAGGTTTGTCTTTGATTTCCAAGTAAAACTCTAGAAGGAGAAAGATCCATTTGATCAATTTATGCTTTTCATCCTTCTTATGTTGTAGGTACTGCATAGCAGAGTGGTCAGTATAGATGATGACTTTAGATCCAAGAAGATAGGATATGAACTTATCAAGGGTGAAAACAACAGCCAACAACTTTTTTCTTTGTGACAATATATTTATATTGCGCTTCATCTAATGTCTTGTTAGCGTAGTGAATGGCAAAAGGCACTTTATCTTTTCTCTATCATAACACAACCCCAACTCTAAAATCTGATGCATCCGTCATGATCTCAAAGGGGAGAGACCAATCTGATGGTTGTAGGATTAGATCTTGAATGATTAGCTCCTTCAGTTGATTGAAAGAAAGGAGAACCTGCTGATCAACATGAAACTTGATCTCCTTGCATAATAACTCAGTTAGAGGTTGGGCTATGTGGCTAAAATCTCTGATGAATCTTCTTAGAGAAACCCACATGCCCCAAGAATGATATCACATTTCTGACATTCTGAGGTGGCTCCAGATTGGTGATCACATCCACCTTTGTTGCGTCGAATTCCATGCCGCACCTGCAAATGACATGGCCCAGCACAATCCCTTCAATGACCATAAAGTGGCTCTTTTCCCACGATATTATGAGAGTGACTTCTCATCATTTCTGAGGTACTCTATCTAGGTGCTCAAGACAAGAAGCAAAGATGTCACCATAGACAAAGAAGTCATCCACGAACACTTTGAGAAAACTACCAACCATATCAGCAAAGACTGTAAGCATGCACCTCTAGAATGTGGTAGGTGCATTGCACTAACCAAAGGGCATTCTCCTGAAAGCGTAGGTGTCGAACGAGAAAGTGAAGGTAGTCTTCTCTTAGTCCTCTGAGGTAATTTCCACTTGTTTTTACCCAGAATACCCATCCAAAAAGCTAAAGAACTCCTTGCCAGGCGATCTTTCTAGAAATTGATCAATGAATGGCAAGTGGAAGTGGTCCTTCTTTGTTGCAGCATTGAGGTGGTGGTCATCAACACACACATGCCCGGATGTTGGTACCTGAGCGGAAATCTCCTCTCCTCTTTCAGTTGTAACCATGTTGAGCTCATATTTCTCGGGAACTACATGCAAGGGGTTCACCATTTTAAGTCAGAGATGGGATAAATAAACCCTGCGTCACACCATTTTGTGATCTCCTTCATGATGACGTCCTGCAAGATAGGGTTCAGTTTTCTCTGAAATTCTCGGGATGACTTGGCATCATCTTCTTAGTATTTGTGGTGTGAGCATAGAGATGGATTTATCCCACGAAGGTCTGATACGTGCCAACCAAGATTCTTGCAGTTTTTCTCTAGAACCTCGAGTAGTCGAGATTGCTGATTTGGGGTAAGCCTACTACTGATGATGATTGGATACATGTTTTCTGCACCCGCAAGGAAAGCATACTTGAAGCCTGCTGGAAGTGGCTTTTGTTCTGGTACTGATCGAGCATGTTTCTGATTCACTTATAAACTGAGCTGATGGGTGGACGATCTGTCATGATTTTGGAGGTGTTGCTTACCTCAGTTACAAGTGTCTCTGGTTATAATGTGCCAAACAAATCATCAATAAACTCATCATGTTCGGTATGGCATGAATCTTCTACCTTAAAAAAGTTCCACCAGCAATTAAGTATCTGTCTCCCAGTTAGCATCGAAGCCTGTGAAGGCTGTGCTTTCAAGGTCCTCCTCTAGAAAGAGGATTTCTTGAACCCATGTGTCATTCAAAGAAAATTATGTATCTCTGATATATGTAATGAAGTCACAGTCTGCTTCAGACAATTCTGTATGACCTTCATCAGACACGACTTTTTATTCAATGATCATGTCCATTATCACTTTGTCACTATTCGAGCAGAACATGATCTTCACGAACCCATAATAAACCACGACCTCTATAGAGTGTAGGAATAGCTGAAAGACTGCGATTAAGGGCGGCAGTCTCATCTGTCTCTATGTCTTTTGGAACTAGTCTCAACCTTTTCGAATATCTTCTTCTCGTGGTCTCGAATCTCTCGTGCAATTACGACTGAGTGGATCATGGGTCTGAAGGCACTTCACTTTAAAGCTCGCTCGACAACTAGACTATTAATTTGAGCTTATAAAGCAACTATGAATTTCTTTATTGATTTTAGAGACCATGATAATATATCGCGTAGCTATTTTCTCTCTATAAAATCTTATACGTATCTTCTTGCAGGTCTTTCTCTCTTATATATTCATAGGTATTCTCTTGATTTCACGGGGCCCCTATACTTTTCAATTTCTATCTATTTATTAACCTCAAAATTCTCTCAATCATAATATTATGTTGCTTTGAATAAGATTATAGCCAGTTAAAGAAATGATATATTAAAGAACGTCTCGCACCCCTCCTCGGTCTGGTTCTCCGCAACTGAAGTAGGATGGAAGTAACTGCCCCCTCTCAAATCATGCGCATTGCATACCATTCTCCCATCAGACGTCTTGTGGGAAAAACCCACGCACGCTTTCTACAAGTCTCTATATGATTTCGATTCTCCTTTTGAGTCGAGGGGCAGGACGTCGGAGAGAAGAGATAAGAATATGATGAACCCTGTACTAGAATGGCTATTCCTCACAATCGCTCCTTGTGACGCTGCGGAACCATGGCAATTAGGATTTCAAGACGCAGCCACACCTCTCCTGCAAGGAATAAATGACTTACATCACGATATCTTTTTCTTCCTCATTCTGATTTTGGTTTTCGTATTATGGATGTTGCTTCGCGCTTTATGGCATTTCCACGAGAAAAAAAACCCAATCCCGCAACGGATTGTTCATGGAACTACTATCGAGATTATTCGGACCATATTTCCAAGTATCATCCCGATGTTCATTGCCCTCCCATCATTTGCTCTGTTATACTCAATGGACGAGGTAGTAGTAGATCCAGCCATTACTATCAAAGCGGTGGGACATCAATGGTATTGGACTTATGAGTATTCTGACTATAACAGTTCCGATGAAAACTCCCTCATTTTTGACAGTTATACGATTCCAGAAGATGATCCAGAATTGGGTCAATCACGTTTATTAGAAGTGGACAATCGAGTGGTTGTACCAGCCGGCCATGAATAATTGGGTTTTGGAGTAAGGTTGCAAGGGAGTCCATCTCAAGGTCTACAAAATCAATAGGAAAATGCATGTCCTACATAGTTACAACTACGTCCTCTAACAAACCTCGGGGTCACTTGATTGATCGATCATCGAACTAAAGGATCATGTGTGTTGTTTTGAGTGATCCCAGCCCGAATTCTACGAGCAATGAGGTGGGCATAAGGTTGATTGAAGAGCTTCTATCAAGCAAAGTTCAGTCGAAGAATTGGTCGAAGATCTCACATCTGATCAAAGATGCCCCTTTGTCTGGTTTCTTCTCTAAGAGATTGTTCATGGCTGCAACTGTAGACATGGTGAGGATGTGCTTCTCTACTATGTTGTGTTTGCTATTGCGGTTTGACTGACACTTGCTCGTGCATGCTTCTTTCAATCCCTTCTTTACAGTGAGCATATATTCCTTGGCTTTCAACAAAAGCAATTCAACAGTCAAGTTCTTAATAATATCTACAACACCTGGATCAAATAATGCATTTTTTCTTTTTGAATTTTTTTGGATTTTTCTATTGCATCAGGAAAAGGAATATGTATAAACTGAAGCTAGAAATATTGTTCTTATTTACATCATAATTCATGTTTACCACATTTTGTACAACTGAGCTGTAAAAAGGTGTACAATCTGGAGCTGGGGGTGGACATCCAAAAACTGGTATCTCTGCTCCGTCAACTAGCGCTGGATCGACTATGATGGTTTGCTCCTCCATGGTTGGCGTGACTTCACTTTGATTGCGAGCATCTTTTTGGTCTTTTATTATTTTGTTATTTTTTTTATTCTTTTCGTTGGGGATGGTGGTGGCTGGCAGCTAGCATGGCTCCTCCTTCATATTATTCTTAACCCGAACATGTAGCTGGCATGACTAGTGCAGAAGATGATGATTCACCAGATGAAGCTTTATTCTTCCCCCTAATAATAGCAGACGGAGGCAAGGTCCTACCGCTTCTGAGAGTAACAACACTACATAAAACGAAATCACAATCATTTGACTCTACAAGCACAAATGTGATTTTACATTCAACCTGCTCTTTTCGCTTAAAATTATTGGGGCTGGCTTTGACTTGGGCTAGAATTGGAGCTTTTGTGGATGTCAGGTCATCAAAATTCTGAGTCATCTCTGTTAGGCTCTTGACTAACTAGGTCAGGCAATCAAGGCTTGGGTTCACAGGAACTGCCTTGGAAGGTTCAACGTGCTGACACATTGTGGCTGATGCTGTAGAGGATGAGAAGAGTATTGCTGATACTATTGTTGAGATGAAGGAAGCTGATATTGATGTTGAAAGGGAGGAGGAGGATATTGATGGTGAGGTGCAACTGCGTACTGATGGTACATCTAATGCTAGTAGTATGGTGGCTACGGGTACAGCTGATTTTGTCCCTAATTATTATGATATAGTGGAGACTGTTGTACTAAGGTAGTTGGAACTAGGACATATCAAATCTCCCTCATTGATGCTGAGGGAATAGACGTGAGTTGGAAGGCTGACCCTATTGAGGAGTGCATGGACGGGCCAATTATGTATCATTCAACCATACTTCATTCACCTCTTGAATGAGAGGAGGTGGAGGACAGAATGGATCATATAGAGACTGGAGTTTTGGTTGGTAAACCACCAACTACTACTGTTGCGTTGCCTGGTCGGGAGTTGGCATATAATACACGTGTTGGACTATCGGCTGCTGCTTACTATGCTGAGGTTGTTGTGGCGGTGTTGGCTCATCATTCTTCTCAGCTAGAGTCCCATAAGATGGTGTTGCAGACTGGCATGCATTGATGGTACTCACGAACAACTCCAGTTGCTTGGTTATCTGAGCCAATTTGTCCAAATTCTATGTTCTTCATTCGGTCACAATTAATTTTTCGAGATACTGTGATCGCTTCACGATGATATCAATCTTTGAGAGATGGCCTCTAATGATGCTGAGGTTGGAGCTCTCATCTCTCTCTTACTCATGGGATGCTGCCATGTATATTGGCTTCTGGAGGACCTGGGGAAGTCTCTGATAAGCACGGGATGAAGAGAGGGCGGCCTCTCCCTTTGCTATTTCTTTAAAAATCTACCAGACTACATCTTCATCCTTGTTGAAGTGTGATACCCCCAAGCAGCATCAACTAATCTCTGACTCTCAACAATAGTCCCCGAAAGAAATGTTGGACAAAGCTGGTCCTCGGTATGTCATTGTGGAGGTACTTCTCCTGCAGTTCAGTGAATCGCTCCCAAGCTTCTTGAATGGACTCGTGACTAGCCTAGGAGAAGGTGCTAATTTTGGCTCGCATCTGGTTAAGCTGATCGAGAGGGTAAAACTGGTGAAAGAACACAGATTTAAGTTTCTCGCAGGTGATCACAACCTTTCCCCAATGGTTGACCCAATATAGGGCCTTGTCTTGGAGACTAAAGGAGAATGTTGTCATCTTGACTACACCTAACAAGATATTAGGGTAATGGGTAGTTTTGCAGATGCGAGGGAAGTGTTGCTGGTGAATGTATGGTTCCTCGTTGATATTCTCATGAAAGGTGGGCAAAAGAGAAAGGAACTGAGTCTTTAGCTAAAAGTGAGCATGTACCAACGGGATGCGAATCCACTTGGTCATCTAGTTGTCTCCAGGGTTATATATCTCTTTCAGTGTAGGTTTAGGGTTCTCATTCGTTGGATTCTCTTCCTCCTCCTTGTCATCGTGGGGTTGTTTGTCATTTCTTCTTCCTCCTCCTACTAGTCTATTCCTCAGATCATTCAACATATCTTGGAATGCAGTATGTACTAGTGCCTGCTCAAGCAGTTGCTTCTAGATGGCATGGATGGAAGCTAGCAACTGAGCATTCACTTGATTATGATCGGGCACTAGGCCCTGCTTTATCTAGGGTGGCAGTTGTCCTGAGCCTATCCCTTTCATACTGAGAGGAGCCATGTCAAGGTTTGAATCTAATGAAATGAACTCCAGATTTGGATCCAAGACTTACTTCTATCTGTAATGCAAAAGGAATCCTAATCAGATTACCTGTGAATTTGGCAGCTAGTGACGGTGATGAACTTGAGATTAGGGTCAATCCTAGGTAGTTGTGAATCGAGTAAAATATGTAGACGGAAATTGACCTCCATTTACAACGGGCGGACATGGGAAAAGAGTGGACTCGATTTATTAAGAAATATACTAGAAGTGGAAAGAAAACAAGGAGTCTGCAGATCATTTCGCAAGCTTTAAACCGGGTTCTCAAGAATCACCTCGAATATTTGATGATGTCAAGTCCATGGACTCGATGTAGGTGTTGGCAGAGTCCCGACTAGACCATCCATGGATCGAAATCATAGAGAAAAAGAAGGATCGATGTAGGAGGAAGGATACGATGGTTAAAGGTGAATAAAGGAGTGTAAAATAGTAGAAAGACTCGAAATGAGCATGGGGTAAAAGAGAAAACACATATGACAAAATTTGCGCAAGTGCGTGGGACTTGATCTCTGAGCCTTAATCTTGATCCATACAATACACAATTCAAAAATTGGATTCATCAACTCTACACATGTGAAGACATAAGAGATCATCTATTTTTATCTTTTCATTTTCAGAGTTGTTATTTCAGATATATCTTCTAACAAGTCCTTAGACGCTAACCCTATAGAAGTGAGAGTACTGTCCGAAAAATATCCCGTACGTGTCCTCCTCCTTTGTAACCTGTAGTGTGTACTTTTTGAGGTATTTGTAACCCTTCCAGTATCCCTACTCAGATGAGAGAGGAAGACGAAAGGTGAAACCACTATTTCTTACCCTGCTCGCAACAAATCACCCATGAGCGTGCAAGGCCCTACTCAGACACGAGATGATGAAATAGATACCCCTGTGAGGTCATGCCCTAATCTCAGTACTTCAGATAGGGTCGAAGTTCCTTACAAGGCATGACCACTATCGTTGACCAAGTTCTACTCTTCCACGTATGATAGAACCACCAATACTTCGGAAATCCAGGTGATATACAAGACATTTATAGACTGGGATTTAGGCTCTAATACTTAGTAGGTCGCTCCTCATTGGAGGGGTTTTGGTCCCCTCCTAAGATACCTGAAGACAACGAAGGCTTTGTGAACCCCAATCAATGTTATCCATTATAAATTTTAATTAAGGTGAAAGTTTACTAGCAACCCCCTTATTTTAGTTTTTTGGGTTTTCACTTTTCTTGCAGACAAGTCTCTAACTATTTTATGAATTTTCATTAAGTCCTAGGTGCTCATAATCAATGGGAGATAGTGAAAAGTTATGTAAGTTGATTCAATGATGGAAATCTAATCATAGAATCTAATGATGCATGTAGAGTTTGAGGATTTACACTGCTCCCAGCTCTCTCCATGTGGTATGCAAAATAAAATTCTTAAACCTATCTACATGTCAGTGTGCAATCGATAAAATTGCCCTAAATAGTAGCTTCTATTAGTCGTGAAGAACCATAGTTAATTTTTTAGAAATGAACCGTAAATTCTGGTCTTGGAGACACCTCAGTGCCTTCCATAACAGGTCCTGCTAGCACTGTATGGTGCCTCTCTCGGTGCGTGGGTTCAAGTCCAAATAACTAACAATTATTGATTTTGAGTTGATCCAGGCGTAGAAGTCTATAGGCACATGATTCTTTTTAGTGTTAGGACCTAACTGAGACAACAGTCCTGAAATCTAGGAACTTCTTGCACAAAAAATAGAAACAAATACAGAAACCCCAAAACATCGAAAAATAAATATAAAGTGATGAAATCTCGAAAAACCATGACGAGGCCCCCAAGTGAACAATCACTCGAGCAATGGACATCAATAAGTAGCGTAATGTCCAAGTTCATGTATTATTAGAAATAATAAATTTTAATAAATAATAAATCACTCTCTCACAAAAAATAAATTAAAAATCCTAAGCTATCTTCTATGCTAAGTATCGTCCTTGTCATGCTTGTTGAATTTCCTACTAGCTAGGGTAAGAAGGTCAGTCTCCACCATGCTTGACTGCCTCGACTACCTAAGAAGTCGTCGTCACATTGAGGACCCTCACATCAAACATAAAAAGAGAGATATGAGCACAAATAATCAAATAATTTGTACAAAGAAATGAGATCTATGACATGCACAAGTAAGAGAAATAAAGAAAAACAATGTATAAGAAAAATAAAACAAAGGAAAATTTGGCACAAATTAGGCTACACTACATCGCTCCCCGATAATGGCTAATGAATCCTTGATTCATTAACATTCTATCCGTATTTTGTCTTAAAAACCTTAACAAATACATGTAAATATACATTAATTTCCATCTCTTATCAAAACCACACTCATGAATAAAAATACACTTTTATGCATCCAAAACATGTAAATAAGTAAAAGAACAAAAATGAAGAAAACAAAAAGAAGGCAGATTGTAGATATGTATATATGTACAATGTGACTTATAAAATATAAATATAGCCGAAAGATATATTTATATAACCAAACCCCCGGGACCAAGTCAGTATGGATTGGTCGATAAATAAATAAGTAGGGGGAGATAAGGAAAGAAAACAATAAAAAGAATTAATTATACACTTTATACATTCTTCATTATTTATCAAATATTTATAAAATCTCCATTGATCTTTAATTATCCATATGTACATATTATTCACCAAATTCTTTTTCTAATTATTTCTAAAACTATATAGAAAAATATAAAAATAAGTTAAAAAAATAATATCTCTTATACACACCAAGAAATCCAACTTTTAAATAGACAAATACTCAACTTCCAAAATTCACAACTTTTTCATATGAATTATAATCACTCTACTCACCTTTAAAGTTCATAAAATAATATTCTCTAATTAATGGAGTGATTTCACTAAAATCAGAGTATGTTTGCAAAAAGTCAGTTTTGGGACCTAATGACAACGGGGTTTCTAGGCTATTTATTTTATCAAGAACACATTATTTACAGTTTTAATGATTTTATAATTTTAATTATTTTCTTGATCTTGTATTTTAACCATTATTTATTCATAATTTTCTAACATTATTTATTATTTTAAATAACTCAAAAACACTATTTTATAGACAAAATTGAACTGTGTAACTTATGCCTGTATTTACTACTATACTTTAATTAATTTATTAAAATTGACAAAGACCTTATTTTTTAATCTAATAATTAAGAAAATAAAAAAAATAAGGTATTATTTATTAATTTATTAAATTAAAAATGAAATACATATTTGTCAAGTATTATTTATACCTATTTATTAATATGATATTTACATTTCATAAATTGTCATTATTTATCAAAATAAATTATTCTACAAATTAGGTAAATTAATTTTTTATATTTTTCAGTTTTTATACCTATTTATAATAACATCATATATTATTTAATAACTAATTTATACTATATTATAACATCTGGCCAACTAGGTGCTGACACATGTAAGCACCTGGTTCGTTGACTTCATTAAGGGGGTTGTTGGAGTTTGTTCTAACCAACCTACTTCAACAAATTTTACCCGCATCCACTTTTACCCTAAATTGCATCTAAACCATCCATTCTCTCCACCTAAAAACCTCCATCCATGCCAACCATTTATTCAAATCCAACTCTTCACCGATTGCTCTATAAATCACTTCTAGGTTGCTTAGTTGCAACTAACTTTTTCTAGCTCCAGGACTACCTGACCGACAACCTAACTTCTTACCCCTATCCCGGCCAACCAAGGAGGTGACAGATCCTGTTGAGGCTTCCACGTGGGAATAGGCTGATCGGAGAATGGTTCTTATAGTTTTTCTTAGGGTTTTTCTCGAGTTTTCTCTGTTTTCTTTCTAGTGTTTTATGGATTTTGACTGTCTTTTACAGTTTTTAAAGCTTTCTTAGTTTTTCCTTGTTTTTTTCTATTTTTATGGCTTTCTTTATTTTTCATAGATTTTCTCTATTTTTTCAATTTTCTTGATTTTACATTTTTTGTGTGTGATTACTGACGAGTTTTTCAGATTTCGCAGGATCAATCCACTTCTTAGGAAGCTGAACTAGTTGAGAGTGCAGAGATCGACTCTTTCTCTATGAGTCGGTTACAAAGGAGCGGAGCATGTTGGTAGAATTTTTTTACGTACATTTTTTTTGTATTTTGTGGGAGTCGAAAGGGCATTTCTATGTTTCTGATTTTTTTAAATGGTGTCCATTAAGGATATCCCGACTTGTATACCGGACTTTGGCACTTCTTTGGGGTATGTTTCACCAGGTACCAGTGCACTTGGGGTACCTCACCTCGGATTTTCGATTTTCATCGATTTTTCTTTATTTCACATGATTTCTTGGAGCCTAGGGTTGCACGTCAGTTTGATTAGATGACTAAAAACCTATCTCCCTAATCCACACTTATGTGTAATTCACTGAACTGAAAAATCAATCCAATCTTACGCTAGAGCTGTTGGTTTAGGACTTGGTTTTTCTCAATCCTTGATTTTCATGCATTAGCCTAGGATTTTTAAAATTCTGCACAGATCACTTGCATGTAGACTGATGGCATTAGGTATGATCTTTATCTCTACATGCATCATTGTTTTTCGCCACATTTCCTAATACACCCTATGTGAGACAATTTTTTGAAAAATAAAAAGAACTAACATCCCGTTAGCTATTATTGAAAATATCCAAAAAAATGAAACTATAAAAAAAATTTTAAAACTTGTCCAAAAATAAAAAAACCTAGATAAAAATTGTATTGGGAGAACAATCCCCTCATTGTTTGCAGGTACTCTCCATACAGAGAGAGGCACATACACTTAAGGAATAAAGCCCAAATCCCTAAACTTGTGCCCTAAGGACTCACTCTCGGGACCAATTACTTGCTACAAGAACTTGCCTCATATGTAAGTAAAATTAGTCGTGATTAGGTTGGTGTGCACCGTCGTCTTTAACACGAACTACCTGAGGAGACTACACCTGTGACCTTGATAAAATAACTGCTTTGTTCACCTAACTTTAAAATTGAAAAGATAAAAGACTGAATAATTACATTCATCATTATGTGAAGTTGGTGAATTTGAGGTTGCATTGTGTTAGTATGCGAGGTGTGTGCTGTACCACATCTTATATGCCTTCACATTCGTGTTTTTGACTTGACTTTGTGCTCTCTCTCGTATTTCCTTTTGACATCGAAGATGATGATGAGATGGATTTTGCACTCATACTCCGTGATCTTCCGACGATCCATCGTCCGTCGTATTACTTCACAGACTCAGGATGACCCTCTACCTGAGTTGGTCCCACCTAGTCACAAGAAGAGTCAGACCCAGACTCCCTCTCTTCCAGTCCTTCAGTTGAGGTAGACCCACGCCTCAATTTTTTGTCTATTTTCAAATACACATTTTTCACTGAGCTCTTATGACACTTTTTCCTTCCCAGAGGATTCGAAGGTCATGGTTAGAGGGTAGGGACCAGTTGAGGACCGAGTTACTGAGGAGAGACATACATATGAGAGACCTGATCCAACTTTGGATATTACTGCATTGATTCTAGACATACTGCAACAGATGAGTTTACATATCAAAGATCAACCTAGAGTGCAAGATGAGTTGATAGCTAAGATCACTACACTGAGAGCAGGAGTTGGGAACCCACCACCACCTGCCATGGTTCCCTCTACTTTGAGAGATGAGTATGACTCAAGAGCCAGGATGCTACACCACTGGATTCTGTTACCATCAAATCAAGGGTCATACGACTTGAGATCGTATTCATTTCCTTGCTTCCAAGTACTATGGGAACATTATAGAGCAGTCGTTTACCTTTCTACAGCTGATGAATCTCCATTTCATCACCTTTATTCTTTAATTTTGGCCTTTAAAGCCTAGCTGAATGCGTGTATATATCAGTAATTTGTCAAAAAAATATTCATTAATTTATACAAAATACGGTATGAAATAATGTACATTTATTGTATTTATCGCCAAAATAAAAGAATAAAAGAAAGAAAAGAAAATGAGCGAAGTGTGAGGGACACTAAAGTGAACTTAGCCCCCGAGACTCAGTCATCATGATGACTTAGTTGACAAGGAATAAAGTAGGGGGAGATAGGGCGGCTAATTATACAGAAAATACATAACATATCACTCTACAAAAGAGGCCAATAATTTCTTTTTGGGACCTATTTTATTCTTTATTATTTACACCTCAAATAATGAAACTTTTTATATAAAAATGCATCTAAAATATGTAGAAAAATACAAAATTTATTTCATACAAATATAACACACAGTATACATTTTATACACAGAATAAAATCCTGAAACCCAAACTTCACAGACCAATATCATTTAAATAAAAACTCAAAATATATCGAAATTACCTTTACTTGTATATAACTTGTCATAAGCTATTTAATGAAAGTGGTTTCATATTTTTTGGAGTTAGGGTGTGAAAGAATTGTTTTGGTCCCCTATTGTATAATATACTTGATTAAAATCTTCATTTTATTTATTCCTTATTATTTTTACAATGGGATTTTTATCTGACAAACCCTATCATCTTTTTAAATGACCTTTATGACCTTTGAAACAACCTAATTCCCCCATCGACCCCATAAACTTGCTCCATCTTACCCAACAAACCTTGCCGCCATCTGTGAGTCAATTGCATGAGTTAAACTTGAGTTAATCAAACAAAAGAAAATCAACGATGGATCTTCAATCTCTTCTCTCCTTCCTTCTCCTCTCCCTTCTTCCAACTATTCCTATACCTAATCAAATGAGAAGCTGGAGGCTGCTCAACTGGAGATCGCTCCTCAAGATGGACGAATAATGGGGGTGTCGCAAAGCTCTCCGAGTTGTGACTCTTTAGTAACCAGCTCATTGGGATGCTGCCACACGATATTAACAGCAAGTCTCCACTGATGGTTGTGGACCTCTCGTAGAATCTATTCTCGGGCGAGGTGCTGCCGACAGTCTGTGACATTGGTACTCTCTAGGATCTTATGATGATCCACAACATGCTATATGGAAGTATACAGGAAGGCCTTGGGCATTACAGGTCTCTTCTAAGGCTTGGTCTTAGCAATAATCTCCTCTATAGGGAGGTCCCACCAGGTTTGTGGGGACTTCCGCACATTTATCTCATCGACCTCGCAAGGAATTTTCTCTCGGGAGTAATCTCAACTCAAATTTATGGTGGAAGTAACATCTCCAGTCTTATTATATCAAACAACCATTTTAGTGGAAGCATTCCACAAGAAGTTAGAGCTTTGTCAAAGCTATACGAGTTCTCAACAACAAATAACCACCTTTCAGGACCTCTACCTTTAGCTTTGGGCTCTATGCCCGAGCATTGTTCTGGTATGTGGAGACGAAGGAGCTAAACAATGGGAACCCCATGGAATTTGATGGGTACATGAGGGTGGAGGTTGACACGGAGCTGTTCTTGAGGTGGGAGAAGAAGCTAGAGACCTTCAATGATCTAACCAGCGATTGTAAGGAAGAGGTGGTAGAGGGGATGAGGTGTGGCGGCAAACCTGTAGGAGGAGGAAGAGGTCGTGGAGGAGGAGGGCGAGGGCGGCGAATGTGGAGGAGGTGGGTGGTTGTTGTGTGGGGAAAGGGAGATGAGGAGAAGGGTGGGGGGAGTGGCAATCAATGTAAATTTGATAAATAAAATGGGTATAATGTAAAGAATCATAACGAAATCTGTTTAATTTTAATGAGTAAATGGTTGGAGTTTAACCACAAGTTTTGTAGGGTAAGGGTTAGCAAGTTTACGGGGTTGAGGAGGGAATTTGGTTGTTTCAAAGGTCGTAGAGGAAATTTTAAAAGATTATAGGGTATGCCAAGTAAAAATCCCTTTTATAATTTTATATTTTTATAATTTTGTAAATAATATTTATAATATATGTACATATTAAAACTTAAATAAAAACACAAATAAAACATTAAAATAAAATACTTATATAAAATAAATAGTTAAAATACCTATACTTATACCTATAGATATCGCACTCATATTTTATTAAGTGTATATATTACTTCAAAAAAATATCATAAAAATGTATTTATATGTATAAAAATAAGTTACTAATATATAAAATAAGAAACTAAAATAATAAAATTTAAAATAAAAAATAAAAAAATAACTAAAACATAGGTAAATATACTTACATAAATACCCTAAAAAGTAACTAGCAAATGAACACCTCTAAAAAATAAATAAAAATATGCATAAAATACTACAGAAAATTAGAAATTTATTTTATTTTATAAACCAAAAATAAAAAAATCTGTTACTATTTATTATCTATTTTCCAAAGTATTTTTGCCTTGGAATTTCTTGGTTGGTCCACGTGGACCATCCAGGCGCGACTCTATGTTGACCGTCGGTCAACTGTCCGGCATACCCTCTGACTCCTATCAGAAGCCATGTGGGCCCTCCCTTTGCCATTTTATCCACACCGCCTCCTTCAGTCATTGCCCTTGAGACCACCACCATCGGTAACCTCTTCATCCTAGATCCTTGCACATCCTCGCATCTCCACTGACCACTGCTCAATCTCACGCCATCGCTCCTCGAAAACCCTTGAAACTTCATCTATAAATAAACCCCCTTCATCCCCTTTTGATTTTTAATCCCTCTTCTTCGAGCTTTAGCCGCTCAGATCACTCTTATGGGTTTCGCCATGGTGACATCAAGGTGGATACCTTGATTTGCAATGAGGAGAGCAAGGGAGGAGGTGAATCCAACCCACTATCGGTGCACCGCCTGCTAATATTTCTCCTGGCCTCTCAGGCCAGTTGAGCGCATTGTTCCTTCGTTCCTAGGTAATTCTATAGTGTAATTTTCTTTTCACGTCTTTAATTCGTAGTTAAATCGAGCGAATAACGCTCCAATAAAAAATCCCAAAATTCTTGGAGCCCATGCTCCAAGTCAAAATTGTCGTGATCTGACACTCAATTCGCCCCGACTTCCATCCCATCTCATTCATCTTCACATTCTCCATTGATCTCCCACAGAACCCCCTTGAATCAAGACCTGATTCAAAGAGTTAGAGCTCTCTCTGCCGCCTTCGTCGGAGCTCCCCCATACACGCAATTTGCCTTGCCATTTCCAGCAAACCTCAGGTTGAGGAGATAGCCCATGTATTAGTGGTTCTTTTGGTGCTTGTTTGCAGGACTCACGATGCGTCTGGGACTTCAGCAACCACCTGGAGCTGCACTAGGTGGTTCTGCCTCTCCAGAGCACCCTGTGTCTTCGTTGTCGCCTCAGAATTGCATTTGGCCCCTCGCCTTTATTTATAATTGCAATTATACCCCTGCTAGACTGAACATTTTTTTAAGAATATTTGTCATGTTTAAAAATTCACCAAAAAATAGAAGTACATACCTGGATGCATGATTGATCAAGCTATACTTTTACATTTGCGTTTTATGCCCCTTTCTTATTTTCAAAAATTCATATAGTGCAAGGCCAATCCCAAATTGTCTTTAAAAATCCAAAAAAAATATAAAATCAGTGTCAAAACTCCCCAAAAAATATTAAAATTATTTAAGCATTACTAACCTCCACACGAAAAATCATTAAAATGGAAAAGGAAAATGCTTAAAAATTTTAAAACCTCCAATACCTTTATAAAAATTTTAAAATCCCTAAAAATCCAAAAATAGTGATTTCTATTATATAAATTTCTTTATGTTATTATCTTTATATTAAAATTAATTAGGAGAAATGTTAAGACTATTTAATATTTTTCATCTCCATTTTGTTTTCATCCTATTATTTTATTCCTATTTTAGGGTATTTCTGATGTTAAAAATATATAAATTAGAAAAATGAACTAAAAAATCACAAAAATAATAAAAAATTATCTAAAATCCAAAAAGAATTTATTTCCTGAATTTTGAGTCTTATTATTATTATTTATATCCATAATAACCTATAATGTATATATAACATTATATATATATCTCTTTTATTAAAAAAACAAAATACAAAAATATAAAACAAAAACAATATATATATATTTAATTAGTTAAAAACATACATTATTGATAAATATTGTGCATAGCTATATATACATTTATATCTATATTATTTGATTATGAATAATATAAGAGTGCTACAACGTGTGTTCCTTGTGTTGGACACCCTACTCTTCTTGTCACTATACAAACATTTTTTGTAGGGTTATAACAAATTTTGATCCACATTGTGTCTTTATTGCTTGATATTTAATTGTGGGTTGATTGTTATCGGAATTGGGATTCTTGCAGGGCGCCACATCGACTGTGTCTCTTCCTTGTGTGAGACATATTTCAGATCCTTAAGAAATCCATGTTCAACAAATGGTGTCGTTGCCGGGGAGCAATGGATCGTAGCACATTTTTGCATATATAGTTGTTATTATTTACTTACAGCTTTCTGCTATTATTCTTTGATAATTATTCGATTATTCTGACCCGAATTTTCTTGTTAATCTTTCTTGTGAGGGGCCGCTTGATGAGGACTATCTCTTAAGAGGTGGGCGCACCTTAGGCGAGCGGAGGTCGGCTTTCTCCTTTTGAGCTGACCAGGAGAGAGCAGGAGAGAAGAACACGGAAGGAAGAGAAGAGCAGCCTTTAGCATACCACTTTTCATTTTTTTAGTAAGAGAGAGACTTACTATTTTGCAAATAATTTGTAATTAATTTGGAGATTACTCTCTACACTACATGAGATCCAGTGCTCGGGAGTCTATTCAGCTTGGGGCCTCGTATCGGATTTTTCTTGTTTTAACGACTTTATTTTATTTGTTTCCCGTGATTTGAGCTTTTCGCCTTTGTTTTTTTGGTTTTTTGTGAGTGAGCCCTTAGTTAGTAGGTTGCTTGACTCGGTAGCAAGGTCCAAAGCCATAATAACATTGCATGCACCTATAGTAATACGCGCTTGGACTTAGTTGAAAATTAATTGTTGATTATTTAGACTTGAAATCGAGCGCCAAGATAAGTGCTATACAACGCTTGCAGGATCCGTTATGGACACCGATGCACTTCAGAGACCAGACTTTTGGATATTATTTCTAAGTGATTGGCATTTGGTTCTTCCAGATAATAGTAGCTATTGTTTAGGATGCTTTCTCGCCATTGCATATCATCATATAGTGTAATTATTTCAATTCTTCCTTGCATCCCGCATGGAGTGAGTTGGGAAGCACTATAAGTAATTCTATCTTTGCATGCATCATTAGTCACTAAGGTGAGATTTCCATCTTAGTGGTGACTTGCACAACTTTTCCATCCTCTCTCCCCAGTGTTTAAAGCACCTAGGGCATAAAGAAAAATACAAAAAAATATTAGGTGTCTTGCTCTGAAAAATCCTCAAATAAACTAAAAACCAAAAATTAAAAAATCGACTACTAAATAAACTTTACCTTAATTAAAATTCATAACGAACCATTCATTATTTTGGGTTCATAAATCCCACTTTGTTTTCAGATAAACTCCATATTGAGTGAGGAGTGACCCACTAAGGATAAGATCCCAAATCCTGATCTGTGGCGCCTTTGTTATCACCTAGGGGAAGTATTGGTGCTTCTATCATATGTGACAAGTAGTAGGACCTAGTCGAGCATGGTGTTTCTGCCTTGTGTGGAGCGTCCAAATTGTGTGGAGCATCAAACTTGGTCTGAAGTACTTAGCCTAGGCCATGCCCTCATAGGTGTGTCTGTCTCATCGATTTGTGTCCGAGTAGGTCCTTGCATGCTCACGGGTGATTCCGTTGCGAGTGAGGACCGAAGTATTGGTATCATCTATTGGCTTCCTTTCTATTTCTTTGGTTGAGTAGCTTCCTAAGCACGATATCAAGGACCTTTAAGCGCATAGATCACATGTTACAAAGGTGGTGGAACAAGTACAGGGAACTTGCCTGGTAGTACACACGCTCCTATAGGGTTAGTGTACTTAGCGACTCGTGATAAGATTGCCTCAAAATAATAATAAATATTGAAAAGATAAAAATAGATGAACTTTCACAGCTTCACGTGTGTTGACTGGGTACACCTATATTTGTTTTGTGTTTGTATGAATTAGAATTAAGGTTCAAAGATCAGCCCTGCATATTGTGCGCCTTTTCTAACTCTCTTTTGATTCCCTACTTGATCCCATGCTCATTGAGAGCCTTCTACTATTTTACACACCCTTTATTTCTTATTTGACCTCCGTATCATTCTTCCAATCTCGATCTCCTCTTGACCGTCGAGATGGCGACACGTGGATGGCTTAATCGGGACCCTGTCGACACCAACATCGATTCCATGGCAACATATGAGCCGAGAGCAGAGCGGCCCAAGCCGACTCTCAAAGAAGCATATAATCCTAGGGTAGAACAAGTCACCTAATGGGTTCAGATTCCTGCAATTCATGCCCATTTTGAATTGAAGCCTCGGCTAGTTGCGCTCCTACCCACCTTTCGAGGAAACGCCAATGAAGAATCGTATATTCATCTACAACAGTTCGGGTGCATCTGTGGCACCACTAATTACCCTGATATACTCTTTGGGGTAGTCAAGATGATGGAATTTCTTTTCAGCCTTCAGGATTATGCCCTTCATTGGATCAACCTCTTGCAGAAGGTCGTCATCACTTGGGAAGAATTGAAATCAGCCTTCTTGTACAAATACTATCCTCGAGGGAGACTCAATCAGATGCATGTCCGTATAGCAAACTTCACCCAAGCTACTCACGAATCTATCCATGAGGCTTGGGAGAGATTTACTGAACTATAAGAGAAATGTCCCCATCACAAAATTCCTAAGACCATCATGGTCCAACATTTCATCGAGGGACTTACAATTGAAAGCAAAAGCTTGTGGACACTGCCTATGGTGGCTCATATTTTAACAAAGATGAGGACGTCATCTGGAAAATATTTGAATAAATGGCCAAAGGAGAGGCCGTACTATAGTCACCCCATGCCTAGCAGCGCGAGCCACAGAATATCAAGAAGCCTGTGTATATGGAAGCATTCCATGAGCCGCACAGGGATGAGAGCTCCAACTTGAGTATTATTGAGAGTCACCTGTCCAAAGTAGATATTATTGAGAAGCGATCACATGACCTGTAGAAACTTATTGTGATCGAACAAAGAATGCAGAACCTGGACAAACTAGATCAAATCACCAAGCAGCTGGAGCTACTAGTGAGCACAATCAGCTACTGCAACTCTGTGTATGCATCGGCCTCCACTCCAGCTGAGATGAAGGAACATGCTCAATCACACCCTCCTCAACCGAGTTAGCCCCAGACAGTGGTTCAACACATCTATTACAAATAAGCCCTAGAGTCACCCATTCAACATCAGTCACAACAACAGCTGGTCGACTACCAGCCGGAGCCCCAATAAATTCTAGAACAGTTCTCCCATCCACTACCTCTTATTCAGGAGGTGAACGGTGTATGGTCATATGATACGCAACTAACCCATCTAGGCGTACCTCAGCAAGGTGAGGTTGTTAACTCCCGATAGTTCCCTCAACAACAAGGAGACAGGTTTGTCCCAAACAACCAGCAACAACACCAACAACACCATCAATCTCCATAATTCCATGGCAATTGGAGATAGAACCAGTACCAACACCCACAGTATCAACAAAACCAGCAGTATGCGGTTGTGACCTATAAATAACACCCTCCTCAACAGTATCAACAACATTACCCATCTCGTCAGTACCATTCCCAGTATCCCAACCAACAATTTCAGTACCATCAGCAATACCAACGTAACTAGCATGCCAAGGTATCTGAGATTACATCTCCTGTGAACCCAGCCTTGGACTGCTTGTCCCAGCTTGTCAAAGGCCTTATAGATCTCAGCCAGAAGTTGGATAATATCACCACCACCAAGACCTCCATTCCCGTGCAAGTAGAGGAAAACCACAACAATTTTAAGAAGAAAGAGCAGGTAGTCTGTGAGGTTTCCATTGGTCTTATAGTGTCAGATACGCATAACTTGTTTTTATATAATGATGTCACTTTCAGGAGTGGTAGGACCATGTAGCCATCAACCACTTGCAAGGGGGAAGAATAGAGAAAACCCAAGGGAGTCGTAGTCTTCTTTTGCATCAGTCGGACCAGCAGCCACACCGGGTGAGGAAGAAGAAGGAGAAGCACTACCAAAAATCCAAAAAAATCAACAAAATCAAAAACACCAAAAAGAAAGCACCAACAGCAACAATAAAAGCACCAGTCAGCCATCCTTGGAGGAGACCGCACTTGTAGTCGATATGACGCCGGCCAATGGAGCTACACTTGAAGATTTTGGATGCCCGCCTTTCTTGGATGACCCTGCTTATTTTAGTCATTCACATGCACAACTTTTGTTGTAAATAAGAACACTATTTCAACTACTGCTTTTGATTCTATACATATTCTGTTTCCTGATGCAATGAGAAAATCCAAAAAATAAAAAATTAAAAACTACCTTTTCTAAACCTGGTGGAAATAATTAAAAATCTTGTTCTTGAAATGCCTATTCTCAAAGACATCAAGTACATGCCTAACATCAAGAAAGGTTTGAAGGAGGCATGTATCTCAAAGAGACAGTCGCGAAAAGCTCATGAAAGAAACGTGAAGCACATTCTCACTGCAGCTACAGTAAATGCAATCAATAATCTCCTAACAAAGAAGAAGGATACGAGAGCTCCTATAGTCAGATGACAAATGTTTGACCAAGAGTTCGACCGAACTCTACTTGACATTGGAAATTTCAATCAACCTGATGCCCACATCATTGCTCAAGGAATTTTGGTTAGGACCACTCAAGTTCACTAGAATGATTCTGTAGTTCGCAAACACATCTATTAAGTAGCCTCGTGGAATCCTGGAAGATGTCATCATCACCATTCAGGGAATGCAAGTTCTAGACATGGACACTTCAACCCCTCTTCTACATACCCAAATAATCCTTAGATGGTCGTTCCTTCGAATAGCCGAGCAGTGGTAAACTATGGTACTCGGTAGATAACATTCCATTTAAATAGTGATAAAGTACCAACTAAGATGATCCAAGTACCTAAATCTTCAGCATCTACATCAGACGAGAGTGATCCAGAAGAACAACGAACAAAAGACTGTGACTTTTTAGTCGAGATCCGCGATACAAATCTGTTCATGGATGATACCGAGACCCAGATGTTCCACTTCATAGAGGCAGTCTTGTACATCACAGTCGAGTTCCCATTGTCTTTGAAGATGGGATTTTTTATGATTTATCTGATGAATACATACATGGCCACATGTCCTTGGCAGAGCTAGGGGACATTGTCAAAATCTTATGTGAACAAGATCCGATCATCGAAGAATTCTGTGTAGCACTACACTTAGAGCCAACAGTGTAAATGGCAGACACACAACAGATGAAAGATCCAACACCATCGCCCTGCACTATAGCAGAAGTCTTCATTGAGCTGAACGAATACCCACCTAAGCTCAAACCACTTCCATCAAATATGAAGTATGCCTTCCTTGTGGGTGCGCCGAACGTGTTCCTTGTAATCATCAATTCACAGCTAACTAAAGAACAAGAATCTCTTCTGCTAGATATTCTAGAGAGAAACTGCAAGGCCATAGGCTGAAAATTTCAGATCTCCATGGGATAAACACCTCAATGTGCTCGCATCACATATACTTTGAAGAGTATAGTAATCCCTCCCCTGAATTCTGAATTCCAACGCCGATTGAATCTGAACCTTCAGGAGGTTGTGATTAATGAAATCAGGAAATGGTGTGATGTTGGATTCATATATCCCATCTCTTATTCAAAATGGGTGAGTCCCCTGCATGTTGTGCCCAAGAAGTAAGGGATCACCATGATCTAGAATGATAAAGGAGAGGAGATCACAACCAGAGTTCCAACATCATGACGCATCTGTGTCGATTACATACGTCTAAATTCAGTGACCAAGAAAGATCATTTTCCACTCCCCTTCATCGAACAGATAGACGAAAGACTGGTCAGAAGGAATACTTCTATTTCCTGGATGGTTACTCTGGTTACAATCAAGTCGCCATTAATCTTGAAGATCAAGAGAACGCTGCCTTCACATGTCTGTTTGGGACATATGCCTTTCGTAAAATCTCGTTCGGGTTGTGTAATGCTCCAACAACGTTCCAGTGATGTATGTTGGCAGTATTTGCAGATATGGATGGAAGTTTTCTCGAGGTCTTTATGGATGATTTCTCAGTCTATGAAGACAGCTTTGATCAGTGCTTATCTTATCCAGACCGAGTTTGGAAATGGTGTTGTGAAGTGAACCTTGTGCTCTCATGGGTTAAAAGCCATTTTATGATGATCAAAGGTATTGTGCTTAGCCATGTCATTTCAAAGCATTGCATGGAGGTCGATCCTACAAAGGTGGCAGTGATTTTAAAAATATAGCCACCTATAAATTTGAAATAGATTAGATCGTTTTTAGGGTGCGTCAGCTTCTACCGACGATTCATCAAAGATTTTAATAAAATCGCCTGACCACTGATCGAGCATCTAGGCAAGGAGGCATATTTTATTATTGATGATAGAGTCCTCCAGACCTTTAGACAGTTGAAAGAAATAATCACTCAGGCCCCTATCCTTCAACTGCCAGACTGGTCTCTACCATTTGAGATCATGACAGAGGCTTCTGATTATGCCATTGGGGTAGTTCTAGGACAGATAAGAGATTATATTCCATTTCTTATTCACTATGCCAGCAGAAACTCTCGATGAAGCACAAAGAAACTACACTTTCACTGAAAAAGAGCTGCTGCCAGTCGTATTTGCCCTAGAGAAATTCAGAACCCATTTGCTTCAATATAAGGTTATAGTGTATACATACTGTTACAGTTATTACGTTACAATTATGTTTGTAACCCTTCAGGTTCCGTAACCCTTAACCCTTCGGATTTTGTAACCCCTCAATGGTATTTATGCATTTTTCCTCTTTTAATCTCTAGGGTTTTCTCTCTAAATAGAGACCCTAGCCTTATGGAATAGAAATCCCATTTGTCTCTCTTCTCCACATGGTATCAAAGCAACAGTCCTAGACCAGGGTTCTGACCTAAAATCCCCACTGCCACCTTCAAGCCTTAGAAAAGCCTTTACATGCCCTCTTCCCTGAATTAGGGCCATGCGCAAGGCCCTCCAATCGCCTCTAGTGCAACAACCCTCCTGCTAGCGTTACCCTACACTTTTAGGACCTCCAAGGAAGGTCGTCAGCCCAACAGCTACCCTCCACGGGTACCATAGGACTCTTTGGATATCCAAAACTCATCATAGAACACTTCCAAGAATCCAGATCTGCTGTCCATTGAGGGTTTTCAGCCCTTCTTCAAGGGCAAACGTGAGTTCTAGGTCATTTTTTGGCGCTTATATGCATTCTTAGTTGATCACATGATCTTATTTTTATTTTAAGACCACCGTGGCACCTTATTCTACCAAGACAAAGCCATTGGCCATGAATATTATGGCACAAGGCACTACTATCAAATTCAAGGGCACAGAAAGTTGCCTGCTCTGGTCTAGATATTTTATGGTGTTCATTGGTGGTCAGAGGGAACTAAACATTTTGACTAAGGATCCTTTAGATGAAAAGGATAAAGAGTACGACAACTGGCAGACTGACAACTATTTTCTTATCAACTAGATGACCAACACTATTGAGGCTCATATTGCCTCAAATCTTCTTTACAAATATATGCCCATGAAATATGGGAGGATATCAAGCAAACATACTCCCAGAAGAAGACGAAGTCATGCCTTGCAGACATTTACAAGAAAATCTGGTTGGCATCTCTGGGAGATTCCACCCTCATTGAGTACTACAAGCATCTATCCTGCCTGTACGAGGAGGTTGTAATATTCCATCCCTCATGTTGCACCAAATATATACAAGAGCATTCTGACTGGCAGGTATATCGCTTCCTTGACGGCCTGCATTCTAGATACCATGAAGCGATGGAGAAATTTTCTTATATCAGACACACTACACTTGAGGAGCTCGAGATATCCACTGCTTGACCTCCCGTCTTACCTTCAACAGAGATCATTGCACACCTTGCCTCATTTGGGCGAGGAGGCAGATACAGCCTACGAGGAGGACACGGTCATGATCCAAGTCGTGGCCGTGGAAGGGAATCTAGATGAGGTCATGACTTTAGTCGTTGTTGTAGGTGAGACTCTATTGGCCCATGCACTCACTGTGGTAGGTCGAACCACCCGACTGAACAATGCTGGTAGAAGTTTGGTGTACCTTCTTTTCATGCCAATAATGCTTGTGATGATGCCTATGATGTGGAAGATGCATCGCCTACCTCCAGTGGCAAGACTGTTCATCTTACTGATGCAGATTATTCCCACATAATGTAGATCCTTCAGACTCCAGGGCCTACCACCACTAGTAACACTACAACTGTTGCTCTGGCTACTCCATTAGGTACAATAGCCAACGTTGCTATCACTCCTACTCTAGCTTGGATTATTAATTCCAGCACCTCTACTCATCTCATTGGTGAAGGTAGTCTGGTCACCTCATCCATACCATCTACCTCTGTGAAGTCAATTCGAGTCGCTAACGGGACTCAATCACAAATTACTACTATCAAAACTATGGAATTCTCTTCCAAACTCTGACTTTCAGGGGTTCACTGTGCTCCTGTTTTCCCTCTTAGATTGATGTCAGTTCACAAGCTCTGTGTTGAGCTTCATTGTCATGTGATATTTCATGAGACTTGTTGTTATTTTCAGGACATTCGGAAGAGGCAGATTTTTGGTGGGGGTCATGAGAATAACTGCCTATATTACCTTGACATACCCTGAGACTCCAATTTTGTTGGTGTTGCATTTATTTCTGAAGATCCATTCCTATGGCATCTGTGCCTTGGGCATCCCTCTACTAAGGCCATCTCCATGATGTTTTGTGAACTCTCTGCTTTGAAGCCCTTTCAGTGCAAGTCATGTGAGATCGGGAAACACCATCGAACGTCATTTCCTGTTCGTACTCAGTCTCGTAGTACTGTTGCTTTTTGTCTTGTTCATTGTGATGTTTGGGGACCTTGTCCAATCCGCACATTAAGTGGTCATAGCTATTTTATAGTTTTTATTGATGATTATAGTCGACATTCTTTGGTATATATAATAATGGAGCATTCGGAGATTAATCAAATTGTCAGATTTTTTTTCGATATTGTTAAAACTTACTTTTCTAGCATTGTTAAGTTCATTCGTACCATAACGTTCTTGATTTAACCCAACATGACTTGACCTCTTTCTTTGCATCCCAGGGAATTGTTCACCAAACATCATGTACATGTACCTCAAAATAGAATGGTATAGCTGAAAGGAAGCTCTGACACTTGCTAAATATTGCCAGATCTCTTCTTAGTCAAATGAGTGTTCATAAACAATATAGGGGAGATGCTATCCTTACTGCAGTGTGTCTCATAAATCGTGTTCCTTCATCTCTTCTCAAAGGGGCAACTCCATTTTCCTTACTTTACCCTACTGAGTCTCCATTTCCCACACCTCTACGAATTTTTGGTTGTATTGCCTTTGTTCATAACTTTTATAAAGCTGAAAAATTATCTTCTCACGCCATCAAATGTGTCTTTCTTGGGTACTCTAGTACCCAGAAAGGCTATCGTTGCTATGATCCTGTTGGACATCGATACTATGTGTATGCTGATGCCACCTTCTTTGACCAAACAAGTTATTTCACACAGACTATGAGTGACATTCCTCTGGACCTCCCTCCTCCACCAATCGTCTATACTCGCCATAGTCCCTCTGTACCTTCTACACCAGTGTTTGTACCTTTGCCTATCCCTTTTATGCAGTATGATATGACCACTTTGAGTGCTCCCACGACTGTTGTCCCGGATGTACCTGGAGAGCATTCTATAGATCTACGCAAGCAAAAAAGGAAATGTACGCAACACCCCAAGTCATATTTTACTTCTATAGATGGTTTATCTAGCTATGACAAGAGATTTGTAGATGCTCTAAATGCTATTACCATCCCAAGAGATCATTTCAGTGCAATGCAGGATCACGGTTGGCGACATGCCATGGATGAGGAGATGGATGCACTTACCTCTCGAGGCACTTGGGATCTTGTGTTGTGCCCCCTTGGAGTTCGCCTTATGGATTGTCGATGGGTCTTCACGACCAAACAATTGCCTTATAGTTCTATTGACAGTTTCAAAGCCAAAATTGTTACCAAAGGTTTCACACAAACGATTGGAGTTGATTATTTTGAGACCTTCTCACATGTTGCCAAAATGGGGTTGATACGTACCATTCTTTTTATTGTTTCCAAAAAGGCTTGGCCCATTTATCAACTTGATGTGAATAACGCCTTTCTTTATGGTGATCTTGAGAAGGAGGTCTACATGATGCAACCGCCGGGGTATGTAGTAGAGCGGGAACATGTATGTCAACTATGCAAGGCCATTTATGGCCTGAAGCAGAGCCCAATGGCATGGTTTGACAGGCTCACTACGGAGATCAACACACTTGCTTTTCAGAGGACAATATCTGACTACTCTATCTTTATTAGACGATGGTCTACTGGCACGATCATCCTTGATGTCCATGTTGATGATATGGTAATCATAGGAGATGATGTAGATGGTATTCAGGAGACCGAGACCTTCCTCCATAAGGTCTTTGTCACGAAAGATCTTGGCCGTCTTCTTTATTTTCTTGGCATCGAATTAATACGCACTACAGAGGGGCTCCATCTTTTACAGAGAAAGTATTGTCTCGATATTCTTACTGAGGCAGGACTTCTTGGATGCAAGCCATCTGGCATCTCTGCATGAAGTGAGAAAATATTCAGCATTTACTGATCCAGCTTTTGAGGATGCAACACGATACACAAGCTTAGTGGGGAAATTACTCATCTCACTGTTACAAGGCCAGATATATCATATTTTGGGAGCAGATCCAGTCAACATATGGAGAAGCCTATTTACCGTCACTGGCAGGATGTTCTTTTGATCCTTCGATATTTGAAGGAATCTCCTGGATGTGGACTTTTCAATGGGGTGAATGGGCACACTGATATCTCCTCCTATACAGAATCTGACTATGCTTGCTCTCTTGAGGATCGTCGATCCACTAAAGGATACACCATGTTTGTTGGGGATAACCTTGTCACTTGGTAAATCAAGAAAGAGACAGTGGTATCCAGATCCAGTGCGGAAGCAGAATACAGGGCAATGGCTCAGGCCACATGTGAGATCACAATGCTTGTTTCATTCCTAACAGAACTTGGCATATTAGTCGCCACTCTTGTACACTTATACTACGACAACAAGTCTGCCACGGACATCGCCGCCAATACAGTTTTCCATGAGCAAACAAAACACATTAAAGTTGATTGTCATTTTATTCGTGATGCCGTACGAGGAGGATGAATCAGCACTCCACACATCTCCACTGAACTTCAACTTGCAGACATCCTCACAAAGGCTCTTCTAAGGAAGCGCCTCATATACTTAGTATCCAGTTGGGCATGATCGACAGATATTCTCCAACTTGAGGGGGAGTGTTAGAATTATTATATTACAATTATGTTTGTAACCCTTCGATTTCAGTAACCCTTAACCCTTCAGTTTACGTAACATTTAACCCTTCGGGTTCTATAACCCCTGAGGGGTATTTATGTATTTTTCCCTTGTACTCTATATGGTTTTCTCTATATATAAGAGACCCTAGCCCTATGGAATAGACATCCCATTTATCTCTCTTCTCCACATAGAACATTCAGCTATCAAGTATTTACAAGCCATGAAGGATGCCAAACTACGATTAATCAGATGGATCCTTCTACTCTAGGAATTTGACGTAGAAATTCGTGATAAAATTGGAGTAAAAAATGTGGTGGCCGATCACTTGTCAAGATTGCCAGAGCCAGACACTCCTGAGTAGAGCTTATTACCGATCACAGAGACTTTTCTAGATGAAGCCATCCTATCAGTCACCTCGCTCCCCTGGTTTGCCGATATTGTGAACTATCTTGTATCCAAGAAAACTCCACACGATTGGCCTAAGCTGAAAGGAGACAAGTTCTTGTCAAATATCCATTTCTACCAGTGGGAGGATCCTTATATCTTTTGAGAGGGGGCATATTTCATCTGGAGAAGATGCATTCCACAAGAGGAAGTCCACAGTATCCTCGAGTATTGCCACTCAGTAGAGTCAAGAGGACACCACTCTGGAAGAAGAACGACTGTAAAAATGCGACCTTTGGTGGCCGACTCTATTAAGATACATAGAAGACTTTGTTAAGTATTGCACTTACTGTCAGAGATTGGGTAGAAATATTGGAATAAGAGACACAATGCCTCTGAAGTACATTCTTATTTCTGACATGTTTGACGCGTAGGGCATTGACTTCATGGGCTTGTTCCCTAACAACTAGAGATTTAAGTACATTCTGCTCGTTGTCGATTATGAAAGCCGTTGGGTGGAGGCTGTCCCAACCCGAACTATTGACACTCGTATTGTCTGCCATTTTCTAAAAGACCACATCATTGCAAGGTTCGAGATCCCCAAAACCTTGATATCTGATGGAGATAGCCACTTCATCAATAAAGAGGTGAAGAAGCTTATATAAGAATTCTTCATAGAACATCGTGTCACCTCTCCATACCACCCACAGTCTAATGGCTTGGCTGAATGTTCAAATAGAGAGATAAAGACAATATAGCAAAAACTCGTATGCCCGATAGTAACACGGATTTTTCTAGCAGTTAAGGGATGTCGTTTATAGAAAACCACCAAACAAAAGTCAGTTTGATCAAACAAAACCTAGAGAAAAATAGGAGAGAGAGAGAGAGAAAAGATGAACAAGTAAGATTCTCTCCTATTTTAATCCTTTAAACTAATTTTTATCCAGGTAAGTTCCCCTGGGTCGAACTCGAGGAGGCAGAATAACCATACTACGGTTTTCGAGGAACGAAAGAATCTCGAGATTTTTATTCTCTTATTGAAAATACAACAAGACACAAGAAAGCACTCAAAATATCATGATTTTACAAAAATCAAATCGAGAAAAATATGCGATAAAAATCAATGAAAACAACAAGAATCGATGCTAGGGTAATTGTGTAACTACCCTAGGAAATTTGAGAAAAAATACAATCAAGGCAAGGTCCAAAACCACCCTATAGTTCAGGGATAAAAGTGCAAAGAAAATAAAATTGTTCTACTAAAAATAGGTCCCTGATAGGGACTGAATTGCATGAAAAATTAAAAGATTTGCATTTAGGTCCCTGTATGGGGACCTAAATGTTATTTCTAGAAACTGCTGGAGCGACTTGTAATTTCTAGAAGTCCATTGGATTTATGTTGCAAATTTCACACCGATTCACGATCAACGGACACGACTAGAAGATGCAGGCGATTATGGACTGTCGGTTCTAGACATGTGGCGGCAAACTGTAGCTCGCGTGTTCTTGAGCAGTTCTTCCCCTTCTCGCGGTTGCAGCGACATCCTCCCCTTCTCTTATTTCTATTCGATTATCAACGGCGATCTTGGGCCTCCTATAGGGCCAAGAGGGAGTCTCCTTCTCCCTCTGAGCTCACCTACGGGTGAGCGGGCTTTGAGGTTGCTAGATGCAGGGGCAAAGAATCGTTGAAGGTAGTGGATGAGCTTTGACAATCATCTTGAAGAACGAGTGATTTATTGAATCTTCTTCGTTAGTTATGGCTCCAGAAGATTATGTATGGCTCCAGACGTCCAGTGGATATGCAATTGATGATTTATATGCTCAATTTTGATTGAATAGGTCAAGAAGATGAGAATTTGCAAATCAAATAATGTGTTTCCAAAAAATGTGTAACAGTGAAAATATTAGAGATGGAAGGCAATTTAAGGCAAATTTGGAGTGGATCTTGAACAATGAATAGGTATGCGTCTTGGATGGATATTTCAAGATCCTAATTATGTGCTTTAATGGGACTAACCAAGGCACGAATATCGAGAAATAAAAGCATAAAAGATGAGTAATACCTGGGGGTAGCAAAGTGTAAGACTCTGATAGTCGTCGCTCGACGGGGCAGCTTCCCGGAGCTCCACGCTATGGCAGTGGCAATGCAAGGCCAATATTGATCCTTAGAACCTTGCTCCAATGATCCTTCTTACCACGATGCTCGCCTGAGTCTTTGTCACAGTCGGAGATAGGCAGAGGATGGAGGTGAAATTGGTGGTTCAACCAGTTGGATTCTGGAAATTGTTAGTTCAGGGAGAGTTAGCTGGAGATGGAGATTTGATGGGATTTTATAGAATGATTCGAAGCGAGTTAGGTACAAATCAAGGGTTGGCATTGATGTAGGTGGATAGGAGTATAAGACGGAGGATGGAGATCGAAGGAAGAAGTTATGAGGTGGCGGTAAAATTAAGTTGGCTGGTAGAACAAAACAACAAATGACATTCTTGAGGAAGATGAACCAGGTGTCGACACGTGTCAACACCTGGTTGACCAGAATAAATAAATAGAGTAATAAATAGGGAATAATGAATAACTAATGGAAATTAGCTATAAAAATGAGAAATATAGATTATTAAATTATCTAAATTATGGTATAATTAGTTTTGATAAATAATAAATATTTCACTCACTATAAAAATTGTATTAATAAATAAGTATAAAGTAATACTTAATAAATAAGTTTTAGGTTTTTATTAAATAAATTAATAAATGGTAGATTAATTTTATATTTTATAAATTATTAAGATAAAAAATAAAGTATATGTTAATTTTTGTGGATTTTATTAAATTAGTCAGAGTATATTAATAAATATGGATATAAGTGTTATAGTTCAAATTTACCTATAAATTAGGGTTTTTGATTTATTTAAAATAATAAACATGCTCTAAAATTTATGAAATATATTAGGGTTAAAATACAAGAAAATAATTATAAAACCATTAAAACAATAAATAGTGTGTTCTAGATAAAATAAATAGCCCAGACACCCAGTTGTGGTTTGGTCCCAAAACCATTATTTTTGTAAATATACTCCGATTTTAATGAAATCATCATTAATTAGAGAATATTATTTTATGAACTTTAGAAGTGAGTAGAGTAAAATTGGAGTTCGTATGAGAAAGTTATGATGTTAAGAAGTAGAGATTTTAACAAATTACAAGTTGAATTTCTTGGCATATATACAAGGTAATACTTTTAACTTATTTTTATATTTTTATATACATTTTTAGAAATAATTAGGGAAGAATTTAATGAAAAATATGTTCATATGAATTAATTAAAAAACATTGATGTTTTGGTATTTATTGGATAATTAATGAAGAATGTGTAAAGTGTAAAGCTAATTATTTTTATTTGTTTTCTTCTTTATCTCCCCCTACTTATTTATTTGTCGACAAATCCATGTTGACTTTGTCTCAAGGATTAGGATATAAATATATATTTCAGCTATATTTATTTTTTACAAATCATATTGTACATATATACATATATACAATTTGCCTTCTTTTTATTTTCTTTATTTTTATTCTTTTATTTATTTACCTGATTTTAATTCATAAAAGTGCATTTTTATTCATGAGTAGTGTTTTTTTTAAAAAAGTGGAATTTAATGGATATTTACATGTATTTGTTAAGGGTTTTAAGATAAAATACAGACATAATGTTAATGAATCATGGATTCATCAACCCCCTATACTCAAACTTTGCTAGTCCCTTAGCAAACACTTATTTGAAAAATAAGAGAAAAAGAAAGAAAGTTAGAATGAATTTGTTTTCCTAAACCAATTCATGAGAACAGACAAAGGACAGAGCTCGATCGAGCCTGAAACAAGCATTTTATCGGAGCCTTAACTTGGATTAGGATTTTAATCTCAACAGTCCTCAAGTTCCACAAATACTTATTTATGGTCACCTCAACCACCAATTCAGATCCACTCATTCATTTTGCAAACTCTATCAACCATGAAATCAATCTGTACTGTGCGTGAATTGTTTTAGCTCTTCCTGCTTGAAATAAGTAAAGAAACCGCGTATCTCAGCTATACACTCGCATTGGTTCCTCATCCAGCTACTCTTTCCTTGAGGAGGGGGGTATTCCCTTCTAACGTCAGTTCGTGTTGTGTCCACAATCGAATATAGAAAGAAAATAGAAGAATGAGAAAAGAACTGGAGTACGACCAATGTAGACGCATCTCCTTGTGAAGCACAGTCGGTGTAGCTAAGTATACACTAAGATGTGCATGCTTTTTGATGGAAGCTCGGACCATTGTGATCGTATTTGTATTTGGTGGCTTCTTCTTTGAATTGGCTTTGCAATGTTGCTTGCACTGCATCAATCCTTTTGTGCCTCGATGGATATAGCATTTTTTCATTTTGTCCATTTTTTGAGGTCTTGGTAGACGTCAACGCCACTAGACAAGGATGAAAATGCACCACAAAAATGGATTGCCCTTCGCATCTCAATGCAAATAGAGCTAAGTGCAAAGTGCATGCATCTAAAATTGGTTCACTGATGAAGATTTGAATGGAAGACACCAAGTGTTCTACTTAGGCACTTTTGAGTTGACTTCCCAAAAATGGTCTCATGGAACCCAAAGATTTAAGTCAAAGATTCGAAGAGTTTAAATTCCAGTTCCTAACTAGGCTCCTTATAATGAAAGTTAAAGGTCGTAATCAAGCTCCATCCCTTCGACTTTTCCGAATCATTAGTTCTAGAAATCAAACTTATTCTGAAAAATTCAAATGCAAATGCAACCATCTTTTTGTGAAGTATATTTTCTGACATTTACTCATTTTTATGGATTTTTTGGATTTTGTAATTTTTATGGATTTTAGATTTGCATTTTTATGGATTTTGTATTTTTTATAAACAAGTTTATGTACAAGAATTTCTACAAGATAAATTACCCATATTTTATTTGTATTAAATAACTAATGTATTTTAAAAATTTTATATACAAATAATTTTACAAGGACTAAATGAATTTTACAAATATTTTAATAGATAGGATCTTTAATAAGTATTATATGTAATTTAAATACATATTTTAAGAATTTTAAATAAGGATTTTAGGCATATTTTACTTATTTACAAGGATTTTATAAATAGTTTAAATAAATAGATAAGTGGATTTAAATTAACCCTCACCCACTTTTTATGGATTTTATAGATATAGCAAATACATAAAAGTACCAATTATGGACAAAAGTATATATAAATATATACACACCCCTATTTTAGCTTGTGCTATGTCCTCATAGCGTCAAAATAGGAAAAGGAGGACATAACTCGTGCTAAATAAAAGTGGGTGAAAAACAATGAAAGAATAGAAGTCAGTCGACCCCCCTATACTTACAATCAGGTCATCATAAGTACAGTCGAAAAAAAATGAGATGACTGAGGAAAAAGAATATACAAATGAAGAAATAAAAAGAGAATGAAAAATGAAATAAACGAAATCACTCAGTTCCCCAATACTTAAGATAAGGCATCCAAAGAAGAGAAAAGAGTGTGGCCAAAATTAGGGACTAGTGATTAGAGTAAAAGAGAGGATATACAAAAGAAAAGTAATTCTTTCAGGCCCTTCGGGATCTCGGTATGGGGGCTAGCTTTGTCCTCTGATCCGGTCTGTGGAAGTCAAATAAATAAATCGTCGCGTCAGAACTAGTATAAACGCTTGGCCTATAGATTTAGCAGGAGGTTGAGGGGTTGTTGGTCTCCTCCTGATTCTAGACCATGATATGTAAGGCTTCTGTGGATCTTCCAGTAACTATAACGCGAAAAAGCTTCTTTCTTCAGCTATCTTTTTTCTATGCCCCCTTCACTCTCATGTGCGGCGAACAAAATCTAAAGTCGACAATCAACGGACAATCGGTCTACATTATATTTAGGATCTGGTATCCTAAGCATATAAGCTGAACAAAAAATGGGGACAATTGTTGTCTGCGAAGAATATACAGGTGTGTACTCCAGGAAAAATCAAAAGGCTTCATGTAAAGCCTTGAACATGGTCATCTCTTTGATCGTTTATCATAAGTTCTGGCTCATCAATAGGAAACTAACGGAATTTGCTTTGTGTATCGGACTTCGTTTTGATTTGTTATGATTTTCGGAAGAAAGAGAATTAAGGAGATTTAATACGTCATTAACTCTTATTGACCTTCATTAAGACTAATTAAATATGACTAAAGAAACTAATGATGGATTGAGGATCTTTAATAACCATTAGCGAACACTCATCAATGGTTAGAAAACTTTTGCGTAAGCCGTGAAGATTAAATCACGATTAGTAATAGTTAATCACGATTAGCGTTATTTAACAAATCTAGAGTCTTCCGGATAGTTCTAACTTAAGCTCTAAGTTTCAGATAAGTTTTGGTCAAAACCATAGGCTGTTAACTGTTGTTATGATCTAAACCATAGTTTTCTAACCATGATTAGCGGTTTTCTGGAGCCTATAAATATCCCCCCTACCCATTCGTTCTCTACGATATCCACTACCACCACCCCAAGGGCTAGGGTCGAGAGGTAGGGAGGAGGAGTGGGAGGCAAGGAAGGAGCTCTAGCGAGGCGCTGTCAGGAGAACGAGGTGGAGGAAGGTACGATCCTCTTTTAGTTTTCTTCGTAAGCTAGGTTTTCGATTCATGTTCTTTTTCCATCTTTGTTTTCGATTCATCTTTTGTTTCTGATTCATTCTCTATTGTGGTTTGAGGAGAAATCTATGTAACACCCTACTTAGGTGCAGGTGGCTATGCACATCAGTGAACCCTGTGATTTGTCACACTTTCACTAACCTAAGACTCGTGTTGTCTACGGATTCTCCATTGATTATTGTTCTATTCTTTCTTTTCCACTTTTATAGTTATTTGATGGAGAAATCTGTGTAATACCCTACGTAGGTGCGGGTGTCTATGCACGTCAGTAAACCCTTTGATTTATCACACCTTCACTCACCTACGACGCGTAGTGTTCACCGATTCTCCATCGCTCGTTTAGTTATATTCTTTTAATTTCCTTGTTGTTTTACTCTCGGTGATTTATAGAGGAAACGTTTTCTGTTTTTCTTTTAAAATATGTCCTGATATAAGGGTAAACTCTACCGTACTTTTTATAGAAATATGTCCCAATATAAGAGGAAACTCTACTGAAATCTTCCTAGAAATATCACTCCATATAAGTGGAAGCTCTGCGGAAATTTTAAGAGAAAATATGTTCTTCGTGTTATTCGTTCGTTCTTCGCATTCTTGACACGTTCTTAGGGTAAAATGAAATTCGATCGTTTCAGGAGCTATAAATCATCCTTTTGAGAAAGAATCATGATAAAGCATTGCATACGATAGAGAGAGAGATAGATAGATTACGTAACGAAATCCTTCCTTTAGCTGTTGGGTTTTCATTTGTGATCATTGAGATTTCTATATTTATCCTTCTTGCTACGAAGAGTCCTAATTTGACTATTTTTTAGAAAATATGAAAGGTTGCTTTGTGATTTTCAATTAAAATAAGGTCTAAGCATCGAATGAATATAGTGGCTTGGAATGTTATTGTTTGGAAGTTAAAATGAGCATAAATATGTGTATATAAATATATGAATTAATATATGTGTAAGTCTATACTCAGTATTTATGGTTATGCAAATCTAAGGCTTAACGGAGGAAATACATCATGGCAATTGATGTGTTTTGAGTTGGATCCTGAAATGGATTGTGTCTTACGTTAAGAATGACTGAGAGTAGAATTGCAGGTTGGGCATGCAACCTGTAGGTTTGCCAGAAGGAACCCGTATTGGCGTTTCTAGACCTAGGTGGTACACGGTTGTCCGGTTATTATAAGTGCACACGAAATGAATTATTTGCAACGCGTGGTACCATGAGCCAATATATTCAGGTTGAACGGCGGAAGATTTGATCGTGCCATGTGGAGGCACGGGTGGTTCAACAGCGGCTGGGTCACAATAACATGTATTTAAAGCCGCTAGGTTTTGTGATTAAAGGTTAGCCCGAGGTTTTAAGCAACCGGATCCTCGATGACGGTTTGCTCCTTTTTTTACCAGGCTGAGTGTTTGAGATCTTGGATAATAATTAAAAAGGAAATTTTCAGGGTAGTATTGGTGGATTGGTTGAGATGATGTGTCGTGGCATAAGCTTATGAGATCAACACTATCTTCAATCCCAAAGTGTCCGCAACTACAGAGTCCATAGAGTGGTGAGGTAATTCCCTGGACAAATCCTTGACGTGGAATAGAAAGGAATAGAACTTAAACTAATAAGAATGAATGAAACTTTTTGTGATAACAAGTTTAGAAAAATTACACAATTGTTTACTTTTCTCTTCTTCGTTACATATCACTCGCTACATGTTATCCAATGATTTATGGAAAACCCAACATGTGACGGTGAGTCATCAGAAGGACTTTAATAATCTAGCTAGCTAACATAGTCATCCATCCAGCCATAGTAGCTTTAATCTGCAAGGTAGTTAGTAATCTTTTTGTGTAATTCCTTTCGAGCTGATGTACATGTGAATGGTTATAGTGGGACAATGTCTCATGTGAACTTTATTTTGTGAATGGAAAAATTTGAAATAATTTCTTCTGAGTATTTTTAATTGTAGTCTGTTTCGGAATGTTAGTTGTGATTGTTGAATAAATTATTGCAGAGTAACCAGATCCAGATTTGGGAGGATCCGACGACCCAGAATCGAGGTCATGACAGATTGGTATCAAAGGCCCATTATTCCAGTAATTTACTCGGTAATTGATAACTATGAACGGTATTTAGAAATTAAGGTTGTCTTATGACCCTTTAATCTTAATTGGTGTCTATAGTACCATTCACAAGTCATTGTCCCTTATGCACATCATGTTAAATGGTATAGGAACTAACCTTTGGCCTTGACTCATCCTAGTATCATGGAAGACGAAGACGTGTCTAGGAAATTAGCGGCTATGATGATAATGGTGCAAGAAATGGGGCAAAAGCAGCAAGCATTAGAGTAGAGTAGACCTGAGGCATCCAAACCTTTGGATGCTAGGATTGATGGTTCTGTCCATCTTTCCGAGGAAGAATCTAGTTATCATCCTTCCACTGAGTCTGCTCCTATCCCAGCTAAAGGAGCAATGGAGAGAGCTCTTATTAGACACCAAAAACTATTAGACAATTATTGAAAGGGAAAGATTCCCCGATTCAAAGGCATAGAGACACCTGTTGAGGTAGAACTATGGCTTGATTATGTCAGCAGGATGTTGAGAATAATACAGGCACTAGCAGACACTTGGGTGCACTTCTTTGATTACTCCCTAGCAGACTATACAAGACAATGGTGGAGAGCCATTTCCAAGAAATTAGTAGATCACGTTCCATGGGATATTTATGAAGAAATGTTCTGAGCTCACTTCTGTCACTTCTATTGGAAAGAATCGAAGAGGAGGGAGCTGGCTTCTTTGACCCAGGGTTCCAAGAATGTATGAGATTATCATATTCACTTTACGGAGCTACTACATTATTCTCCATCTCTAGAAGCTTCACCACAGGAATGTCTTACCAAATTTGTTAGCGGACTTCAAGGAGATCTTGGAGGGAAGCTTGCAGACTTTAGAGCCACCAATATAGATGAAGCCATGGACATCGCCTCTCGTATTGAGATGGAAAGGGATGAAAACTGCCAAAGAAGAAGCTTCCACTTTACTGGTGGACCATCCAAACGTAAGGTGAATTGTAACCGAAGAGAAATTCATTATCATCCAATTGGGTCTACTATAAGCTCACTATAGACATTGGGCCAGGAATTATCAGGAAGAGGGGGTTTCCTTAGACCTCCAATATACCCTCACGACTCAACAACATGAGCTAGTACTCTTATGGTTGGATCTTCAACACGGGTAGGAACGCGTGTGTGTTATTACTATCATCTAGAAGGTCACATAAGCAAAGACTGTCCAAAGTTGAGAGGTTTGGGGTCTAAACCCCAATTAACAGTATAACATCTACCCCGAGAAATGTAGCAACACGCGGGGGAAGACATTGTAGAGGTCGTGCCTCACAAGGAGTGTATCCTACACAGCAACCACCGCAAAATGTTACGGGTTCTAGCTTGCCTATTCCTAATGCCTAGCTCGATGCAATCACTAAAGAACAATCCTACAATTCAGGAACTGTCGTACGAGGTACCGTTACTATTCATGGTTTTCAGTATATGCCTTTCTTGATTTTGGTGCTTCACATCCATTTATTGCTCGACGGTTAGTACCCACTTTGGATAAGGTACCAGTCGAAGTACAATAGTCCTATCTGATAAAGGGAACATGAGGACAAGTATTTATAATTTGAGAAATCATAGATAATTGTGTGGTACTGATTGCATGACATCAGTTACCTATTTCACTACTATTAATTGAAATAGAGGACTTTGATCTCCTAATGGGAATGGACTGGCTAGAAAGGCATCATGCGCGTCTTGACTCTTTTCAGAAGACAATAACTTTTCACCTTCCTAACTCGATAGAGTACCAGTTCATTGGAAAGATATCCAATGATAATGTTAAATACATCTCAACTCTTATGGGGCAATAGTTGTTAGAGATAGGGTACCAATGTTAATTAGCCTATGTAACCTCTACATCAGGGTCAGATAGAATGATGGAAGATGTACCAATAGTATGCGAGTTTCCTGATGTATTTCCAGAGTAACTACATAGATTACCACCTAAGAGAGACATTGAATTTGAAATCTCTCTCACGCATGATACTCAGCCTATCTCTATCCCTCCATATAGGATAGCACTAGATGAGTTAAAGGAGTTAAAAGTACAAATAAAAGAACTATTAGATAAAGGATTCATTCGTCCTGGTACTTCACCATGGGGGGCACCTGCCTTTTTTGTAAGGAAAAGGGATTGGTCAATGTGGTTGTGCATTGACTATAGACAGTTAAACATGAAGTTAGTGAAGAACAAGTATCCTTTACCAAGAATAGATGATCTCTTTGATCAGTTTCATGGTTCAACTATGTATTCCAAGATGGACTTAAGATCTAGATACCATCAGTTGAAGACTAAAGATGTGGATATCCCCAAGACAACCTTTCAAACTAGATATGGACATTTTAAATTCTTATTTGTGCCTTTTGGACTGACAAATGCCCTAGAAGCCTTCATGGATCTCATGAATAGAGTATTCAAGGAGTTCCTATATCACTTTGTAGTAGTCTTTATTGATGATGTGCTTCTTTTTAATCCAACGATAAGTATCAGCATGAACACCATCTCCGGTAGGCACTTGAAATACTAAGGAAGAACAAATGTATGCTAAATAAAGCAAATGTGACTTCTTCCTAGGCCGTGTTATTTCTGGGAAAGGCGTATCAGTTGATCTTACAAAGGTTAGTGCCATGATGAGTTGGGAACACATGAAGACTGTCACAGAAATACAATCTTTTTTTGGTTTAGCTGGGTATTAAAGATGATTTGTGAAGGATTTTCACGAATAGCAGTGCCAGTGACTAGGCTGACTCAAAAGGAAGTTCCATTCATATGGTCTGATGCATTCGAAGCTTGTTTTTAGACACTGAAAGAATGCTTAACATCTGGACCTATCCTTACTCTATACTTGGGAGTGAAGAGTTTACAGTGTACACTAATGCATCTAAAGAAGGATTTGGGATAATTCTTATGCAACATGGTAAGGTAGTTGTGTATGCATCGCAACAACTCAGGATAGAACTACCCGACACATGACCTTGAATTATCTGTGGTGGTTTTTACTTTAAAAATATGGAGACACTACCTCTATGGTATTACTTTTGAAATCTTCATCGATCATAAACGCTTGAAATATCTGTTTGATCATAAGGGGATCAATATGCTTCAGAGATGAAGGCTAGAGTTGTTGAAGCACTGTGATTGCACCATCTCCTACTGCCCTGTTAAGGGGAATGTCGTTGCAGATGCCCTTAACAGAAGAACATATTCACCTGGGTTGGTGAGTGCTATCCACTTCTGCGGTTTACTATCAACATTGACTGAATGGAAACCATTTGATAGCAGTGCCGATACTATAACCATTCCTCACCGATATAAACAAGAGAACTGGGATAGAATAAAGAAAGGACAAGAGGATGATCCATTCCTTAAAAACATGAGACAACAACTTGACAAGAATGATATAGAGGGATTCCAGATACAAGATGGGTTACTATATAACCATCACCGAGTTTTTGTACGAAGCACACATGAACTGAGGAAAGACATCTTACGTGAAGCGCATTTTTCTAGATTATCCATTCATCTAGGAATTGCGAAGATGGATAAGAATCTTTGTTCAAACATTTGGTGGCCAGGAATGAAGAAGGATGTCGCTGAGTTTGTGAATTCATGTTTAACTTGCCAACAGGTAAAAGCTTCACACCAAAGCCACCAGGATTATTACAACTCCTCCCTATACCCTAGTGAAAATGGGAAAGCATTTCCATGGACTTCGTTACTAGATTACCTCAAATGACTGGTGGTAATGATAGTATATGGGTTATAAGAAATCGCTTGACGAAGGTAGCATGCATTATTTTGATAAGTTTATCTTCCACTCTAGATCAGCTTGCTGAGTTATATATTACACATGTGATCTGTCTCCATGGTATCCTAAAGGAGGTAGTTTCCGATCGAGATTCACGATTTACCTGACACTATTGGGAGAACTTCATGAAAGCCTTAGGCACACAACTATGCTTGAGCATGTCATATAATCCACAAACAAATGGTCAATCAGAACGTACGATTCAGACTTTAGAGGATGTGCTATGAGCATATGCCTTAGAATGGAAAGGGTCATAGGTGAAAAATTTGCGTCTTGCAGAATTCACGTACAACAATAGTTAGCATACAAGTATTGGCATGGAACCATTTGAAGCACTATATGGATGTAGGTGTACTACTCCTTTGTGTTGGTAAGAGGTCAGGATAAAGAACATTTACAATTCAGATATACTCCAGGAGACATAGGAAGTTGTAGAGCTTGCTTGAAAAAGGCTAATAACTGCCTAGAGTCGCCATAAAATATTTTAATGATACTAGGAGAAGAGACCTTAAGTTTGAGGTAGGCGACTTTGTATTTCTCAAATTATCTCCTATGAAGGGAGTTCAGTGGTTTGGCTTACATGGGAAGTTGGCACACAGGTTCGTGGGTCCCTTTGAAATTATTCAGCAGATTGGGTAAGTCGCATATAGACTTTTAATTCATCCACATCTTTCGGCACTACATGATGTTTTTCATGTATCAAATCTGAGAAATTATATTAAGGATCCTGAGCATAAAATAAACTATGATGATCTGCATGTTGAGCAATACTTGACAAACCTAGAATAACCTGTGCAAATACTGGACATGGATATCAAGTAGTTAAGGAATAAAGAGGTACCTCTGATAAAAGTGTTGTGGCACAACCAAGAGTTTGAAGAATCCACATGGGTACCTGAGGTAGAAATGAGAGAAAAATACCCGTACTTGTTTGACTGATAACATTATGTACTGTGTATATCTTTATTATAAATGAAATGATGTTCATTCTCTTTAAGGTTGTTATGCTTTCAATCCTCTTTATGGTTCTTATGCCTGTATTTCTAGTCTCGAGGATAAGAGTTCCTTTAAGGTTGTTATAATTGTAAAGCCTTGAACTTGGCCGCCTCTCAGATCATATATCATAAGATCCGGCTCGTCAAGAGGAAACTAACGGAAATTGTTTCGTCTAAATCAGACTTCGTTTCGATTTGTTATGATTTTCAGAAGAAAGAGAGGTAAGGAGGTTTAATACCTTAGTAACTCTTAATGATCGCCAATAAAACTAATTAAATACAATTAAAGAAACTAATGATGGATTGAGGATCGTTAATGATCATTAGCAAACACTAATCAATGGTTAGCAAAAGTTCAGCGTAAACTGCGAATGTTAAATCATGATTAGTAAAAGTTAATCACGATTAGCATTAATTAAGTGTACTCAATGAATCTTGATTCTTCTGGATAGTTCTAACACAAGTCCTATGTTTCGGATAAGTTTTGGCCAAAACCATGAGACAAAACCATAGACAACTAACTACGGTTAAGATCTAAACCGTGGTTTTTAACCATAGTTAACAGTTTTCTGGAGCATATAAATACCCCCCACCCATTCATTCTCTACGATTTCCACTACCACCACCACCCCAAGGGATAAGGTCGAGAGGTCGGGATGAGGAGTGGGAGGAAAGGAAGGAGCGCTAGCGAAAGACTGTAGGGAGAACGAGGAGGAGGAATGTATGATCCTCTCTTAGTATGCTTTGTAAGCTAGGTTTTCGATTCATGTTCTTTTTCTAGATTTGTTTTCGATTCATCTTTATTCCTGATTCATTTTTTGTTGTAGTTCGAGGAGAAATCTGTGCAATACCGTCCTTAGGTGCCGGCGGTTGATGAGCAAAACACCAACTAGTGATAAGTGTCGAAAATAAATCAAGATCGCTGCGACCCCAATTGGTGAATCAGGTTCAACGAGAAACTAGAGATCACCAACACAATCAAACAAGCATGAAAACCAAGGCAAGTGGTCTTACTATTTATTTAACCTGGTATAGCCACTAGGGTCGAACATAAGGAGCATAGGTAAAAACCTACAAAGTAGTCGAGAATCCAAAAAAAATAAAAATAATTTTTGGTGGTTTTTATATTTTTAAATTTTTTATATTTTCTTTTCTAATGATAAAATGGATAAGAGAAGGATAAAGTCAAACTCAAACAATTATTTCAAGGTCTAAAAATACTCAAAAATTCAAAATAAAATAAGTTTTGGGTTTTTAAAATATTCAAGTGTTTTTGGGGTATTTTAGGGGCTTTTTCTGATTTTTATATAACTTTCAAAAAATGAAATAAAGGCAAAAACAACAAGCAATGTACAACCTGGATAGAAAGACAAATTAAAAATATTTAAAATGCCTCTAAAATCCTGACATCAATTTTGTTTGAAAGAATAAATAAATGCTAACTACAGAAATTGAAAACACATTTTTTGGTTTTTTTGGAATTTTTAATGATTTTTGTAAGGTTTTTAGTCTTTTGTAATTTTTAGGTGTTTTATAAAAGATAATCAAATGAAAATGATGTAGAAATTAAAGTAACACTAACCAAGATTTCACAAATTTTTATGGAATTTTTAAAGTTATTTTTCTATTTTTTTTGGATTTTCTAAAATAGACAGAAATAATTTTTAGGGTTTTGATTTTTAGAAAATAGAAATCAAATCAAAATGCATCACAAAAATTACCAAAAATATTACACAGTAGTTGGAGCTACTAGTAATTTTTGTGGAATTTTTGGATTAGTTTTGATATTTATTTAATAAAAAACTCAACACATAGGTTGTAGTGACCTATATGTAATTTATTTAAGTTTTTGGACCAAACATAACATGCATAAACAATTCGGGGTCAACTATGCAATTTCACCAATTAATTTCAGCACATGCATCAAATACACATTCACAACAGCATAAATGTAATTCTAGATAATATTCATTCAAAAGGTAACATCAAACAAGTTTAGGATAGAAACTGCAAAAAGACCCAAGTGAACGTGACGAAGCACGTGTCTCCAAATAAGGGGGACTAAAATGCAAATAACAGAAACTACAGGGTCTAAAATGCAAATAGGTCCAACTACAAATTTATTTTACAAACTAAAATGTAAACTAAAATTAATGCAGGGTAAAAAGGATATATACCCTTGCAGCACGTGAGGCGCGTAGGGTGGACACGTGTCGGCCGCTGAAGGATGCGTGGATGTGCAACTCTGATGGTGTCAGGCATCATGGGGCGCACGTGGTCGTCAGATTCGACATCTAATGGTTTAACCAGGCGGTTGGATGGACGGTCGAGATGCAATATGGACGGCTCCGGTCAATCCAATGGTTATGGATTAATATGGAAGAACAACGCTTGGCTGGACTTCACCGGAGCTAAGGACGAGATCCTCAACCCTGATGATCGATGGGGAAGCGCCGGACGGATCGTGGAGAGTTTCCGCATCGGCCAGTCAGCTCGGATGGAGGCTCCAACGGCTGAATAGCCGTGGCGATGGAGAAGGCTTGGAGCTGCTCCGGCAAGCTTTGAAATGGATAGAAGGAAGGCTCCCAACGCGCACAAGGTCCTGTAAAGAATAGCTATGACTCGGAGCTACGCTCCGATCTTGATTATTTGGATTAAAAGAGAAAGAAGCGATGTGGGGTACTGGTCGATCTCCAGCGAAGGCGAGGAAGGAGACCTCAAACCTAATCTCGGCTAGATAGGCTAAGATCAGGGTGATCAGGATGTTGAGCTAGATAGAGGGTAAAGGTGTGATGATATTTGAGTGGCTGGAATGAGGGAACGGAGCTCCGACCGGCTGGTCGGAGCAAACGAAGGTGCGGCGGAGCTGAAATGGAAGATTTGAAGTAATGGACTCAAGCGATGGATAAAGGGCTGACCTGAAGATCTGGATCGACTCCTGAGCTCCAGGCGAAGGGGGTCGTCGGGTTAATGGCCTCTACCGAGCGACGGAAGGTGGGGGAGGCTGTTCGCAGCGGAACTCCGACCATGATGGATGAGCTGCAGCGTCACTGCTCCAAATCGAAAGCCAGGCGGCGCTAAAGACGGTTGTCACTCTACTGGACGTGGCTAGGATATCAAGAGGGATCGAGGCACGAGCTGCCCGAATGGGGAAGAGGATGAAATAATTTATAGCGCTCCCAGGTGGCTGGAGAAATCGGGTGGAATCACGCGAACCGATCCACGCTTTCATAGGGATCTGTGAAGGTCACGGATCCACGGGGAAGGTGCGGGCGAAGAATCGGAGCATCAGGTGGCATGATCCGATGGGGAAAATTGGGAGAAATCAAACTTGCCATGCAGTCGAGTAAGGTCAAGCCCTGGAAGAGGCGGTTGACCCGGGTCAACATTCCTGTGTGGGCCAATCAGAAGAGGCAGAGAATAAGACAAAAGAGACTATCGGACAAAATAGCAAGAAAAATAAAAAATAAATAGATTAAAAATAATAAATGAATTTAAATTAAAAAATGAATAAAATGTAAAATATTTATTATTTTTCAAGGGATTTTTCTGTGATTTTTTTATTTTTATGAAAATTTTTTTCTCTATATACAGTATATTGTATTAAATACAGGCATAATTTGCCTATGTATTTTGAACAATTATTTTTAATTTATTATTTTTACAAAAATACACAAATTTTATATTTTATTTATTTACAACATAATTTTTGGAGTATAAAATGATTTTTTTTATTATTTATTTACAGGTATAAAATAAAGGGATTTTTACACAGCAGACCCTATAATCTTTGCCAATTACTTCCACGACCTTTGAAACAACCTAATTCCCTCCTCGACCCCCTAAACTTGCTCCATCTTACCTCAGGAACCCTGTCGTTAAATTGACATATATTGGGCTAACTTGCTTAGGTTAAAATTGAGTTAATCAAACCACATCAAATCTAACGGTTGGATTTCTTCCTCTCTCTCTCCAATTCCTTCTTCTATCCCCTTCTTCACAAACTCTTCTATTTCCTTTGATAGAGTTGCTGCTCCAGGAGAAGGGGCCGCATCAAGGTCGAGCAGAGGAGGCGGTGGAGTGACGATGGCGATTGATGGGTAGTGGAGGGCGGGGCGGAGGCCTCTGAGTAGAGGTCCGCCCCAGATGGTGATGGTCTGTCGATCGGCGTAAGGGTATGCAGTTGTGGCATCTCGCAGGCGGCTCGGGTTCCTCCAAGAAGAAGAAGCTGCTCAGCGAAGCAGCGGAGGTGTTCACGCGCTGGACGTTGGTAGGAAGAATGGAGCAGGGGCGGAGGGCTTGGGGCAATGAGCTCGGGGCGGAGGTCTTGGAGCAGAGGGATTCCGGTGAATATTCATGGGATGCTATTCCCTCCACTGGAAGGTGAGGTGACGTCGTGCATGGGAAGATAAGATCGAGAGAGGGCGGATAGAAGAGTCCCTTTGGATTATTATATTCAAAGGAATCTCTTTTTTATTCACGAGGGGAGAAGTACTGCGTCTTCTTTGAGGTTCACGTGGGGCTCGGAGTGGAGGGTTGACGGGAGGGCTGAGGGCTGGGCGGAGGGATGACCGGAGGACGGAGGGTTGACCGGAGGGCAGAGGGAGAGGGCTGGGCGGAGGGATGACCGGAGGACAGAGGGTTGACCGGAGAGCAGAGAGAGAGAGGGCTGGGCAGTGGGAGGAGGGCTCTTGTCAAGGGAGATAAGGAGGAGGGAGAGGAGGAATGACATTGAATGTAAATTTGATAAACAAAATGGGTATAATGTAAAAGAACATGACGGAATCTGGTTTGTTTTAATGGATAAATGGATGAGGGTTAACCACAAGGTATGTAGGGTAATGATTAGCAAGTTTACGGGGCGAGGAGGGAATTAGATTGTTTCAAAGGTTGTGAAGGTAATTGGCAAAGATTGCAGGGTCTGCCTGGTAAAAATCCCTAAAATAAATAGAAAAAGGAATAGATATACATGTATTATGTACAAGAGAGAGAGAGATTTTTATTTTATTTTTATTTTATTTTTCTAATTTTAATTTTATTTTTAGAAATATATACTAGTAGGTAAAAACATATTTTCATTTTTATTTTAGCAAAAATAATTTATTTATTTATACCCATGATATGTACAATATAGAGTAGGCCCTATCTCTCTCTACTTATTTTATTTGGCGATCAGGCCAATGCTTGGCCCTCTTTTGGGGCTCGGGTCACTTTGTATTTATTCAAAATACCTCCTTGCTTTTTCCTTTTTTTATTCTTGTCTCTATGCACAAATACATGCTAATTATGTAATATTAACACATGCATGCATATTGCTAAGTTATTCTATTTACACCTCTTTACAAGATGCTTTGCCAAGATAATTAGCTAAAATAAAAGAATAAAGAGTGATGAACAATGATTCATCACCACCTATACTTTACTTTTGCTAGTCCCTTAGCAAACACTTATTCGAAAAAGAAGTGGGAAGAGAAAGACAAGAAAAATAAGGAGAATCAAGGTTGATTATTGATGAATACTCATTCATCACCCTTTATTCTTTTATTTTAAGCTAAATATCTTGGCAAAGCATCCTATGAATAACTGTAAATACAATAAATTAGCAATAAACATGCATTTGTTAATATTTCATAATTAGCATGTTTTTGTGCAAAAATAAAAGAATAAATAGAAGAAAAATAAGGAAATATTTAGAATAAATATTGAGTGACCTGAATCTAGGAAAGGGCCATGAACTGTCCTGATCGCCAAATAAAATAAGTAGAGAGTCATATGACCACTTTTCCTTGTACATATTTATCACCTATGTATATTTCTATATTTATATAATTTATTTCTATAAGAAGGTGTTTCTATTTCCTTGTATATACTTCTTAAATTAAAACAAAAATTAGAAAAATAAAAATAAAATAAATATCTCTCTCACCTTGTACAAAAAACATGTATATATGTATCTTTCCCTATTTATTTTGTACTTGTAAAAAATAATAAAAATAAAAATAAATTTTTTTTATACTCCAAATATTATATTGTAAATAAATAAAATAAAAAATTATGGTGTTTTTGGTAAAAATAATAAATTAAAAATAAATGTAGAAAACACATAGGTATTTTGTACCTGTATATAATACACTATACTGTATACACCATATTTTATTTTTCAAAAAAATAAATAAAAATCATATGAAAATAATTTGGAAAATAATAAATATTTTTTATTTTGAACACTTTTTAATTTAAAATCATTTGCTGTTTTATTCGATTTTATAAATATTTTTGACTATCTATTTTCTGATTGGTCCAGGAGGAATGTTGACCGCGGTCAACAACCCCTCCCGGACCTCCGCTTGCGTGGACACGGGTTTTGTACACTCTTCGTCGATTTTTAAAGACCTGATCCGACCACCTCCGACCCCATTCCAAGGCCCCGATTATCGAGGAGGGATCCAAGACCTTCACCCGTGGATTTATTTAGGGATCCACCCTTCAGTTCGTGTGCTCGATCCGATTCTTCCAAGCTTCCTATGACATGCTATAAAGATCTCCATTTGCTCTCGTGCCAGCTAGCTCGTGTCGCACCCTTCACTGCAACCCTAGAAACCTTCACCTTGGTGACAACAATCGGATGCTATCTTTGGTCATCAGAGAGGAGCTGTGTAGCCGATGCTCAAGTCTCATGGCCGGAGCACTGCCGCGACGAGCCTCCTCCGCCAGCCGCAGTGAAGTCGAGGCAAAGACCCCACCGTCCGACTCCCCTAGAGCTCAGGATCGTCTTAGGATCTTTAGGTAACCATTTCATAGTTCCCAGCTCCCTTATCTGTTCAATCCTTCGTTTGTCTTCCGCCGCACCTTCGCCAGCTTCGACCAACTGGTCGGAGCCTCGACCCATTCATTCACCCATTTCGATCGACGTATCTTCTCACCCTCCATCTTCCCTCATCATCTGATCACCTAGATCTTGGCTCAGATTGCCAAGATTAGGCCATTGGTATCATCTATCGCCTTCGCCGGAGACCCCCCTATCATTTATCGCCCCTTCTCTCTATTTTAGGTCCAATAACCCCGACCGGAACGTTGCTCCGAGTCTGAGCTCTGTCTTGCAGGCTTAAGCGCGCGTGGAGACTATCCATATCACCTTCGACCACCCTCGCCGGTGTTCGCCAATGTCCCAGCCATCTTTACGTAGATCCGACCGTCAGCGACTTCATCTGAGCCGATTACTCGACGCGGAAGGGCCTCACGACTCTTTTGGCGCCGGCCGATCACTCATCAGAGATTCGGATCCTCATCGGTGCTCCAACGAAGCTCGCCCAGGTGTTGTTCTTCCAGAGCCTCCCTTACCATCAGATTGACCCCCTTGTCCAGATGCCATCTCAGCCATCCATCGACTAGAGCTGTCAGGCCGTTAGATGTCAGATCTAACGTCCCCCGTACCAGCCACGTCCTCGACATCTGACAGCAATCAGATCTAGTCTCTGACGTGCAAGAGTCGCACGTTCACACCCAACCAATGACCGCCACCTATCTTGACATGCGCAGCTCACGTGCATGTATGGGTAATTTGCTCATTCTACCCTGCCTTTATTTTAGTTTGTCTTTTAGTCTGTAAATTAAAGTATACAATAGACCATTTTGCACTTTGATACCTGTAGTTTTCCATATTTGCATTTTAGTCCTACCTGTGTGGACTCACGTGCTTCGTCACATGTGATTCTGGGTTATTTGCATTGTTCACCTTGGACTTATCATCTGTTATGAATTGAAGTTTTGTTTCCTATATTTGCAAATATGCCCCTGTGAATGCTTTTTAGTGACATGTGTGCAATTTAGTGGGAAATTTACAGATCAGACCCTAAGCTTTTTGTGAGTTTTATTATTTGGTCCCAATACATGTGTTTCTTTTAAAATGGTACATGTATGTTGTGTGTTTTATCTTAGAATAAATAAATAGCATTTTAGCCCCAAAATTCATGAAATTTTGACAGATGGCTCCTGCTACTGTGTAGGAATTTTAGTGCATTTTTGGTTTCGTTTTGTTTTCATTTATTATTTTTTAAAATTGAAAAACCTTAAAAAGTGTCACTGTCTGTTTTTAATAATCAACTAAAAATATCAAAAACCGTTGACAAATTCCAAAAAATTCATTGTTTGCTTGTCTTGTTTTGTTTTAATTTCTATGCAAGTTTCATATCATACCCATTTATAAAATCATAAAAACTCAAAAAGAGCAAAAACCTTAGAAAAATCAGTAAAAATTCATAAAAAAATTTAAAAAATGTGCTTTACATATTTGTTTGAGTGTTGATTTTTGAGTTTCTTTTTTTCTTTTCCTTACTTTCAAATCATAAAAAATGAAAAATATAAAAACCACCATTTCTTTTCTTTTCTTGGATTCCCTACTACTTCGTAGCTTTTGCATTACGTGCTCCTTGTATTCGACCCTGGTAGCTATACCAGGTAAAATAAATTAACGAGACCACTTGTTTTGTTTGATTGCTGAAATTTCTGTATTAGTGGTCTTATTTTCTTGTTGATTGCGCTTTGTTGTTCGGATCGCAACGACCATAATTATTCCTTAACCCAAGTAGTCAAAGCGCTCATCAGAATGGCGTCGTTGCTGGGGAGCACGGCTTAGTAGTCGGTTTCCCTTTTTCTACTTTTTTTTTCTTCTTTTTATTTTCTTTTGTTTGATTTCTTTTTATTTTTGTTTTTTGTCTTATTTCATTTTATTTTATTTCCTTTGTTTTTATTTTGCATTTATTTTCCTTTTATTTTATTTTATTTCTCATTTTTTTAATAACTGTGGACTAACATTTTCTATTCTGCCTTTCTTTTGAGGGCCCGACGAGCAAGGGCAGCGATCTTCGGAGCACCAAGGCACCCTAGTGACTTGGTGGCGGCTCATTTCTACATCGAACCGCAGGAGAGCGTATGAGAGGAGGAGCAGAATTTTGGAGGAGTATTTTAGTTTAGACTTAGTTTTATTTCTGCTTTTATTGTTGTAATAATACAAGACTTGGACTCAGACTTGGTGTGATCTCGGGGTTTGTTTCGTCGAGCACCGGTGTGCTCGGGGGACCTCACGATAGATTTTCGCCGATTTTGTGTTTCACCGTATTTTTCTTTTCATTTTGATTCTCGATGTTTTTAGCCCTTAGACTTAGGATTTTTGCTTGATTGTGACGTAATTACTTAAGGACCAACCTTAATTGCTTATTTATTCCTATAGATCGATAATTGAACATTATTAATTAAATCACAACGAAAAAGTTAACTCGATCACCTGAGGGGTCTCAAGCTGCTAGAGGCCATATACAACGCTGGTAGGATCCGTTATGACGGACACCGATCGTCATCAGAGATCGGACCCCGACCCCTCTCGTTGACCCGTTAGCTACAATTCATCGGGAGTAGAAATTTATTTGTTTAAGGTTGATTTCTTCTTGCGTCATATAGATAGGATTATTTTTGTCTTTTATTTTATGTGCGGATCACTCTGCATGTAGAGAGCTGGAGTAAGGTACGCATTTCTTACTCTGCTTGCATCATAGTGTTTGATCGCGCATTGACTTTTTCAACTTCTCCCCCTTTTTTTTGGACATGAAATAATCAGGAGAACAAAAAAAATCGTTAGGTGTTGTTTGCTTTCAAAAATACCTAAAAAAAGAAAAACCATAAAATTGGGACTTCTAGGACACACTTGACCCTAAAAAACACCTCATTTAAAAAATTGTCTTGGGAGAGTAATCCCCTCATTGTCTTGTTTGGATGAGTGATATGCCTCCCGCTACCCTTGTTAATTCGAGCAAATTGATGTCCAAATTAATTACTAATACTCGTTGCAGTCAGATAACGAGAGCGAATCAAAAACCACGTTTAATTTTTGTTTTTACAACTTAATTTCGAGTAGCAACTTTTTTACTTGGGAGTCCAAGGTCGAACTCAAGGAAGCAGCTTTCTCCTTAGGTGAATTTTTAGCAAATTTCCAATGTTCGTTTTTCAGAGGGAATATTTTTTTGGTCTTTTTCGGTTTTTTTATGAAAGACATATGCAAAATTAGGCCAGTTTAAAAGTTAAATCAGATAAGTGTTCAAATGAAGTCCAAAAATGATGAAACTTGGTCAGACGATGAAATGTGATGAAAGTAGATTGCCCTAATTTTTTTTGGAATTTTCTGACACTAAATTAAATTACTGTGAATTAAAAAATAATGCAGGGTGATTTTGAGTACTTTAATTTTAATAAATATCAAATCACAATATTTTTGGGAATAAAAATTATCCTAAATAGATCTAAAGATGAGGAATCTAGAAAAATTATCAGACCTTAATTTTTACGTGAAATGAACCTATTAAAAAAAATTAAGGAATTTACCAAATAAATTATTTAGCCTCGAAATGCGTGCAATTGAGAAGAATTTTTTATGCAAGGTGAAGCTAATTATCTTAGATCTAATGTGATTTTTTAGGAATTTTTGGAGTCACAGAGAAATTACTATTAACTACAAGGTGAAATTGGGCAAAATATGACAAAAATGAACCAATTAATTAATAAATAATTCCACTGATATTACAAAAATATGGCACATGTCAAATAATAAGTGGGACAATGTAAGCTACACAATGCATTTTTTTAAACTCAAAAATGAATTAATATGAATGCCTAAATATGCGCGCAAAGACAAGGGTATAAATGCAATACAGGAATTAAAATTGCTAAAAATAAAATATGCTGACAAGGACTATTATGCAATTACTTATAATGGAGGGGGGTACATGCAATTTCTCCACAGATGCACGTGCTCCTCACGTGGGGTCGCTTTTCAGAGACTGAAATGTAATATTAGAAACCTTTAGGGGCCTCAATACAATTTGCCCAGGCCGCACGTGCAGATCACGTGGGGTGCCCCAGGCTCAGTGGACGTCCGCGACTCGGGACGAGGCTCTGGAGAATGGGCAGCCGCGCGCTGCTGCACGCTGGAGGCGCGCGGGCGGTTGTGGCCTCGGGGGTCGCGCACGGCGCGCAGGGCCGCGGGCGTTGCACATGGGCGGCGCGTGGCGCTGGGACCTGGAGGGGAGCGTCCTGCAGCAACGGTGGAGGAAGCGCACAGCGGGGTGGAGGTCGGCCGGCACAGGGGCGGCCTCTGGTTGCTGCAGGAGGAGATCTAACGGCCACGAGCGATCGTGCATGGACGTCAGGTGCTGGTGCTAAGGCCTGCGGCTGCAGTGATGAGCTCAAGACGGCCTACACACGGCCACTGTGAGACGGTGACAGGGCGGTCCATAGTGGAGGCGGCCAACACACGGCCAAGGGTCGTCGGAGCAGAGGAGGCGTCGACGGCGTGCTTGGTGATGGTGTATGTGAGTGGTGAGCGTGGTGAAGAAGAAGAGAAGGAGAGAGAGATGACAAGAAACAGGGGTGTTTCACCACCTCCCCTGATCTTCATGCATTTGTTTAAGTGACTTAAATGACGGACGAATCGATTGATGGAATTTCTTCGGAAAAATAAATAAAAATCACCATTGCGTTCGCAACGTGGGATTTATCCGTAGAACTACGATCGGTTTTGCGATTCAGTGGGAGGAAGGTGATGAATCGAGGAGAGAGAGAATGGGTGTTGAAAAGGAAGAAGAAGATAGGTACCTGGAGATGGAGTCGGAATGCCTGGGGATGAAGGAGAGCTCCTTCAATCGTCGCTCAACACCGTGGCTGAGGCGGAGCTCGGGAAGCTGCGGTTTGCGGCTGCGGTGGTGGACGGAGGGCCACCGGATCTCGCCGAGAAGGATAGCTGTCGTCGCTCAACCTCACCAACTCTCGCTGTCACTGATATGTACTAGGGGGCTCAAGCTCCTCACAGTGATGGCGGATGGGGATGAAGGAAGGAGGAGAGGGGAATATAAAGAGGAGGAGGAGGTTGGAGAGGAGATGGAGGGAGTGGGAGAGATGGAAGATGGAGTGGAGAAGTTGGAGGAGTCGACGTTGCCTTCTCCCCAAGCCAAGGGAGAGTGGGGTGGAATGGGTAGATTGGGAATGAGAAGGCGCCACTTGGCACGCTCGGATGCGGTCATGTGGAATTTATTTAACTAGTATCCAAAAACCAAGGGGTGACACGTGGCAGCTTCTGGAGCAACGCACGCTGTGCGCGCTGACGGGGGCGCGGAGGCTGGATCAAGCCCGTAGGATCACGGCTGATCCAACGGTTGCGGCAGGAGACGTCGTGGAGTGCTTCTGATCGTTCGATCAAGATGATCGAACGACTGGGGAATGTCGTCCCCAACGTCCCTCCGCCTCCTGTGGAGGAGAAGGCTGGGCTCTGGCGATGCTGGGCTTGCTCCGCCCTGTCCTCCAGTCGTCGGCGAGGGGCGCGGTAGACTGTGACGTAGCTCGGAAGATGCGGGGCGAGGCAGCGAAGCGTTCGGTCGTCTCAGAGGGGAAGGAGGTGCGCTGGAGCTCGGTGGCGGAGGAGCTCACATGAAGCTCCGACGAGCCTCCGTCCAATCAAAGGGATATCACCTGCAGGGGGTTAGAGCTATAGCCAAGGCTTGCGTGTGTTCGTGGAGGTGTGCTGAGTGAGAGGCGAGGCCTATGACAGATTGAGGATGGCCGGTGAGTGAGCTCCGCTGAGGTGGCGGAGTCGGGATCGAGCGAAGGTGACGTGCAGCGTTTGATATATGGAAGGGTGCGTAAAGATCAGTGCTCCGTCGTGGAGCTCGGAGTGATGACGGTGGAGCGATAAGATGATGGTGGAGGGCGAATTTAATCGGAGAAATCAAAGGAGAAAACATAAAGAAGATCAGAGGGGAATGGAGGATGCTACCTGGGGGATGGAGCTCGGATTTGGGCTCCTGGTCATCGCTCGAAGGTCGGTAGAGGGCCTGAGCTCACGCAACTCATTGGAGGAGTTGCAACACACCGTGGCGACGTCATGGATCTCGCCGGAGGTGAAGGCCTGTCTTCGCTCGGAGATACGCTAAATTGCTATCACCAAGAGATTGCTCTGAGCTCAAGGGTTCCTCTCGTAATGGCGGATTGGCGTGAATGTGGCTGGAGGACGATGATTTATAGGGTGAAGGTGATGGGGTAGCTGGTGACGAGGTGAGGTTCATGGAAGTCGTGGGGAGACTCTGGTGGGAGTCGTGGGGAGCGAGGGAGCTGGCGAGGATAAGGGAAGAGTGATGATGGTCGTGGTAGCGTTGGTGATCGGAGAAGGTGGCTGAGGTGGAGACGAAAATAGAAAGGGGCGGCCCCTCGCGCAAGATCGAGATCATGGGAGAGAGGGAGACCAGAGGTAGAAGACGGAGTCCTGGCCGTTGGATCTTGTGATCCAACGGCCCAGATCAAAGCGCCAGATAGAGGTTCTGATAAGAACTGAGGTGAAGCGATCGAGGGCGCTGAATGCGGCACGTGTCGCATTGGAGACGAAGAGTGAGCGGGCGGCCGTGATTGACTCCATCGATTGATCGAAGGGATGTGGGGCTGCCATGTGGTGCATCAGAGGCGAGACGCCAGCGGACGGATGCGATGCGAAGAAGGTGCTGATCGTATGGTCGATCTTGGATGGAGGATGGGCGGTGATGATTAAAGCTCTTAGACCTGCATCCAACGGCGGTCACAGTGACACGTGGTGAGATCTGGATTTGGCACTAACGTGCGGTGAGGATTAGAAGCGGGGAATGATCAGACGGTGGGAATAAAGGGTGTATGTGGAGGTGGCACAACCGTTGGATCGGGATGAAGATCCAACGGCTGTGGGCACTGGCGGCTAAGGCAAGGGGAGCGGGCTGCGTGGCGCAATCAGAGGGCGCCACGTGGCCAGCTGTGAGTGGCTGCGAGAAGAAATGAGATTAGAGAGGGAAGAGGACGAATTTGGAAAAACTCAAAACATGAAAGTTGTAGTACTTGATGAGATCTACAAGTTTCATGTTGACCAAAAACGGAGATGAGGTCAAATATGATACAAAAATACAGGAATACAAATATACACATATATAGAATACATAGAGGCCCAAAAACCCAACTTCTTCCTACGAGCTCCTAATAGGATGAAATTAGTCTCTTTTTAAAGGTCTCTGGATGTGTATTCATCTGAAAGTGAGTAGACCTATTTTGAAGTTGGTACAAGAGAACTATGGGCTTTTAATGGATCTTTTACAAAGGAGATCTCTGACCTTCTTCCTGATATTATTAACTAAAGGTGTATATATTATAAGGGAGGTGTTGTTTTATAGGTGGATATTTTACAAGTGATCTTGGCTTCTTATTTAATGAAAAAGTGAATGCTAAAATGCAAATGTTATCAATGTATGCATGAATGTTACTTATGCAATATAAGTGGAAATATGCAGCTATTTACTCGGGAACAAAGCTCTATTTTCGACTTTTAGAGTGATGAATCACAAATTCATCAACCCATTGTACTTAAACCGTGCTCGTCACCGAGCAACTAAAATGAAATGCAAGAGTGAAAATGATTTTGGGTTCCATACCAAGGTCATGAACAAAAGTTGAAAATGGAGCTTGACTCGACCTTTGGATTAATTGTGTGGCGGAAACTTATTGGGACCAGAACTTAAGACCTAAAAGACTTCAAGTTCCACAACTCTTCTATTCAAGATGCCTCAACAGTCAGGTCAGAACAAATCCTCAAAGGCAAATTTCTGATGACTATGATTCTTACTTGTACTGTGTAAGTGAAATGTAACTCTTCGCATCAGAAATGGCTTAGAACCAGCCTCCTCTAACAAGGTAACTCAAATGACCCGGTCCAGTAACTCTTTCCTCGAGGAGCAGGGAATTCTCTTCTATGTTCAAGTGCAACCAGCTCAAGAGGAGGGGGTAGAGAAAAGAATGGACGGTAGCCAGTGTAGCTACCTATCCCGGGATGCCTGACCAGTGTAGCCAAGTCATCCAGCTGCATTTTCTTTGCTAATATACATACTCCGATAGGTATTTTATTTTCACTTGGACCTGTCCGATTTTATTGGAGTTCTTGCATTTTTTTCTCTTTTTTTTTGAACTATATACAAGGTGCAACATGTACATCAGGAGTTTTTCCTCTTGAGCCAGTAGACTATCCCTCTTTTGAAGCATTATTGCAACCCACAACATCCTGTCCTTAGATGTCAACACCACCAGACTAGGTTGAGATGCACCACCCTCCCTAGAGGAGGACGGATGTTTCCACCCGTGTGCTACTCCAAGCTAAAGGATTCTACCTTCTCACCACCTCATCAATAAAGAGCTACGTGCATTGTGCTTGTCCAAGTTAGGTCATTATCTAAAAGAATCATGCGTATGCACGAGATATTCTACTTAGACTAATCAAGATGACATGCGAACATAGACTTGCGGACTCAAAGAATTAAGTCACTTGACCTGAGAAATCTTAACTCCAGTTCCTATAAGGTTCCTCTGAAATTAGGTGGATTAAGGTCAAATCAGGTCCATCATTAATATCTACTCATAACTTGGCTCAGAACCCACTAGCTTTTCACTTTGCATATGCAAGATATGCTAATGAGATGTGGATGACATGCTATGTAAATGAATGAAAATGCAAGACTCTTTTTTATTTTTACCCACCCGTAATTATTGCAAAATATATACAAAAAGTACGTGAAAATACGTGAAAGTACGAGCTATGGGTAAGGTACATATGTAATATATACACGCCCCCTATACTTAGCGTATGCTATGTCCTTAGTGCACGAAAAGCGAGGAAAAAGACATGCCTCGTGCTAAGCGTAGGAGAGCTAAAATAACAAAAAGTATAGAAGTCGCCCTGCCCCCCTATACTTAGGCTCAGGCAGCCTAAGTGTAGAAGAAGAACAAGAATGGGGCGGACGAGGTCAAGAGGAGAAATGGATGAATATACAATGCGGACATTGGCCCCCCCTATACTTAGGCTCAGGTCGGCCTAAGTATAGGATGGAAGTGAGTATGACGACCAATGTGATCTGGAGAATGTACAGTGACCCGACTCAGATGGCTCATCCCCCCTATACTTAGGATCTGGTCATCCTCAGTATAGTCAACCATAGTGATTTATGAGGCGGGGATGGGTTACTAGAGTCGTGGGGGAGAAAGGACAGAATGTACCGGGATGATGATATATACAAGTGAGTCGGTCTGAATCTTTCAAGATGCTGCTGATGCCTGAAGCTCACTGCTGCAAGGTCTCATACGCGGCTCGAGGTGTATCTGTTGAATCTGTCTCGTTCATGAATACAATCTCCTCAATATGGACTAACTGCTCATTGGATTCGACGAAGTACTTCAACATTTGTTCATTCACTAAAAGGTTTGTGCGTTATCTGCGAGATCTGAGATCTCGACACATCCACTATCATGCACCGTTCGGATTATAAATTAGCCTGTCCACTTGGACTTCAACTTGCCTTAGAAGATCTTTATCCAAGCATTAAACAACCATGCCTTCTATCCAGGAATAAAGGTCTTTCGTCTGATATAGCTATCATGCCAACGCTTCACTTTGTCCTTGTACACTAAACTGTTGTCATATACGCGGTTTCTAACTTCCACAAGCTCATTCAGATCCATTTCTCTCTGCTTCTGCCCAAGGTGTGTGTTCCAGTTGACCTTCTTGAATGCCCATTCTGATTATGCACTAGTTCTGCGGGCGAATGGAACGGCTTTCCGAATACCATTCGGAATGGGGAGGTTCCTAACGGTGTCTTGTAAGCTATCCTATACGCCCATAGGACCTGATCCAAAATCTGAGACCAGCCCTTCATGTCTGGTCGTACGAGCTTTTGCAATATAGTCTTTGCCTCCCTATTCGACACCTCAGCCATACCATTGGTCTGTGGGTGGTAAGGACTCACGACATGGTGTTCGATGCCATAGTCCTTCAGGAGTTTCTTCACCTCCGATTTACAAAGTGGCTACCCCCGTCTGATATCATCATTTTGGGGATCCCGAACATAGAGATTATGTGTTCTCTGATGAATTTACAGACAGTCCTGCTGTCTGCGGCTCGGGTCGGGATAGCCTCTACCCACCTGGATAGATAATCTACTGCAAGAAGGATGTACTCGAATCCGTGGCTAACAGGGAATGGGCCCATGAAATCGATGCCACAGGCGTCAAAGACATCACAAATGATGACAGGCTGCATTGGCATCTCATCCTTGGAACCAACGGTTCCTCCCATTCTCTGACGTACTGGGCACGACGTCGTAAAGGTGATGGCATCATGAAACAGAGTCGGCCAGTAAAAGCCACACTGAAGTACCTTCCATGCGGTCCTCTTCCCAGAGTGGTGTCCTCATGCCTCCAAACTGTGGCATAAAGAAAGGACACTCTGGTATTCCTCCTGACGAATACACCGTCTCCAGACAAAATCCGATCCTTCAAAGAAAAGGATCGGATCCTCCTAATGGTAGTGTCTAGCATCCGATTTCAGTCGGTCGATGTGGCTCTTGGGCAAATCTTCGGGAACCTTCTTGAAGACAAGATAGTTCACGATGTTGGCATACCATGGGAGTGAGTCGACAACAAACATCGAGTCGTCAGGGAAGGAGTCTCGAATAGGTGAATCCTCGGAAGTATTAAGATCTTCGAGACGAGAGAGATGATCGGCTACTACGTTCTTCATTCCAGGTTTATCTCGGATATCCAAATCAAACTACTGGATAAGTAAAATCCACCGAAGAAGACATGCCCTTGCATCCTTCTCCATCAAGTATCGCAGTGTCGTGTGGTCAGTGAACACAATTACCTTGGATCCAATTAAGTGAGATCTGAACTTGTCCAAGGCAAACAGTACCGCAAGCATTTCCTTTTCCGTAACTGTATATTTACGCTGAGCGGTGTCAAGCACTTTTCTTGCATAGTGGATTGCGAACGGGCGCCCTCTCTTCTTTGTCCTAACACAGCCCCAACAGCATCGCTTGAGGCATCCGTCATGATCTCAAAAGGTAGAGACCAATCTGGGGCTTGTAGGATAGGTGCGTCCATGATCATTCCTTGTAATAGCTTAAAGGCCTCAAGACATTTGTGATCAACAACAAACTCCATGTCTTTGCCTAAAAGCTCAATTAGCGGTCGGGCAATCTTAGAAAAATCCTTAATGAATCTCCGATAAAATCCGACATGCCCGAGGAACGACCGCAACTATTTGACGTCGGTTGGTGGCTGGAGTCGTCTGATCACATCCACCTTGGAAGGGTCAACCTCCATTCCTCTCTTGGAGATGACGTGCCCCAACACATTGCCCTCCGTCATCATGAAGTGACTTTTCTCCCAGGAGTGCACCGGATTGACCTCACAACATCGTTTGAGGACTCGTTCCAGATTCCTAAGACAGGAATCGAAGGAATCACCGTGGACCGAGAAGTCATCCATGAAGACTTCCAGGAATTCGCCGACCATTTCGGCGAATACAACAATCATAACAAGGCCCCCGCTGTCCTGAGGAAGGGCCTGCCTAAGATGATATGGGAGTCTCTCCAATTACGAGGGGTTTCCATATCTAGGACAGTGAAGTCCACCATGTATTCCTGCCCCTCGACTTTAATCACAACATTCCTCAATTCTCATTGGGACCTCTTGGTTGATTTATCAATGCACTACAGGAGGGCTCTAGATTTCCTAAGAGGTCCGAGATTAAGCCGCTCATAGAGGGTTGTAGGCATTAGGTTAATTGAGGAACCATTGTCTAGTAGAGTGCGTGCAAACGCGATGTCATCAACATGACTCACTACATAGTGTGCACCCATGTCTCTTCGTCTCCTGGGAAACGAGTTCTTTATTGCACAACTCGTGGCTATTGATAGAACGTGTTTCTCAACACGACTTTTGGTCTTCCTGCTAACCCGATTAGGTGTTCATCTCACCTTAAGGTATTTTTTGAAATACAGGAGTCATTTGCACGTACTTGTCAAAGGGGATTGTGACCTTGATGTGTTTGTTGCAGAACTCTGCCATCTCAGGGTCATCTTTTTGGATTTTTTTAGTTTTCATCTTTCCACCCTTGAGAGCTCGGGGGAAATGGATTATTGACTCCAACTCATTTTCTGAAACTGAAATGTTTTCATTGAAATCTGGAACTGAGTTCTGTATACGACTCGGACTCTTAAAAAGACTCGGACTCTGACTCTGACTAAAAGGAAAATGTTGAGGCGAAACCGGTGATGCGTCTTCCGCGATTTCTGGACGGTCCTCCCCAGATGGAGGTGCAAGCTCTTCATCAGTTCCGTCAGACTCTCTGCTGGTGCAGGGTTGCTGCTTCAAGGACCCAGGAGTCCTCTTCTTCTGCCGGTGATGGTGATGGTGGTGTTTCTCCTCTTCTTCCTCCAAGTTCTCCTCAGGTAGAGACTTGGCAGCTCCTTCCTTCGGTGCCCGTGTCCAATCAGGTATGGTCACGGTCCCTCCGCTCCTGAGGGACATATGATTCACATTATCGTACAAAAGGATCTCATGTTCAGATAAATAATTATGTGAATAATATACCTGATCACGATGTCGGTTCTGGCCATGGGTTAAGCTGTTCGGGTTGGCCTGAACCTGTGCGGGAATTGGGGTCTATGGCGCCATCTATTGATCCTGGGTATGAGATACACGATTCATATCGGTTCTCATATCCAAATAGTCATTCTGGATATGTTGGACCCTATCAGAAAGGGTCTGGATTACCAAGGTGAGGGACTCCAATTCGGTGGGCTGGGCTGGCTGATGCTGACTTGCGGATGAGGTCCTGTACTAGCCCTGTTGGCCATGCCGATAGTGTTGTTGCTGGTGGGATGGTGCCTGGCCCTGCTGAAATGTGCGCTGCTGCTGCTGGTGTTGCTGAGGCTGGTACCCTTGTTCGGACCTGGACTGAACAAAGCGTGGTGCGGCGATGGAGCTGGTTCCTTGGTAAGCTGGGGTAGGTCGGTGAGGCTGACCGTTCCCCATCCCCGACTGTCTGCTGACGGGGTAACGGCTGTACCACAGCCCGTTGATCTTGAACACCTGCAGAGGCTCCTCGTATTCGGTCTCCACTTGTGGGGGTGCATGCTGGTCCTGCTGGGTGCAAGTCTGATCCTCCACCCAGCCGCTCTGATGCCCCAGTGCCTGCTCCTGCACAAGATGGACTCTGTGCGCAGGTGCGGGTGGTGCAGAAGGGGCAAGTAGCTTTATCTTAGCTACCTTCTTAGTAAGTTCCTCCACTTGCTTCGGCAGACGTGAGAGAGACTCAAGGTTAGTGACCCTCTTGTAGATCTGCTCGACCATGGTTCAGCAATCATCCCCATACTGGGAATGAGGTCCTCGGTCAGATCTGCTACAGTCCTCCGGGTTGTCTCGTTGGATAGGATTGAGGGAGATAACTGATAGGCCCTGGTGGCCTGCGACCTGCCGGTTCTCCGCCAACTGCTCTAGGATCTTCCATACAGCGTTCTCGTTCTTATTCAGATAGCTTCTTCCACAGGCGGCACTGACTAACCCCTGCATCTCCAGGGTTAAACCACATAACAAGGTTCTGGACTAAGATCGCCCTAGAAATACCGTGGCAGGGACATTTCTGAAGTAAGTCATTGAACTTATCCCAGGCATCATGGAATGGTTCATTGGGTCCCTGGGAGAAATTGGCGATCTTTGTTCTCATTTGGTTAGTCCTATTGAGAGGGTAGAACTTCTTCAGAAATAAGTCTTTGAACTTCATCCAGGTTGTACATATCACCCCTAGATTTTTCAGCCAATGTGCTGCGTTATCTACTAAGGCAAATGGGGTGGCCTTCAGTCTAATGTAGTCTTGCCCAACACTAGGATGGCTAAGGTTGTTGCAAACCAGCTCGAAGTCTTGGAGGAAGGCATATGGTTCTTCATGGGCATTTCCGTTGAACTTCTGTAGCAGGCTAAGGAAGTGGGGCTTGAGCTCAAATGCTTCAACAGGAACCGCTGGTGCCAACCAGCTTTATATCTCATTCTCCGCTGGGTTGTAGGCATCAACCATTGGTCGGTCGATTCCTCCTGCTGCAATAATATGTCCCTTTCTTGCCGTGAGATCTGCATTTTGCTATTCGACTGTGGCAAGGTGGTTAAGAATCTGTCGCAATGAGTCCTAATCCGGTGGCTGCTTAGGTGGCATCTTGTCCTCTATTCCTGTCTATGAAACAATGTCGCTGTCAAAGGACAAATCAAGGAAGGGATTCTTAACGAGGCGATGGTCTTCCTCGATAAGCTCAGAGGAGAGGAAAGAGTTGGTTTGAGAGTAACCACCCTGGGTGTGAGGGAACCAGTACTCAACAGGGTCATGAGTCCTGGGTGGTCCAAGGTGCGCTTGGGCCGATGAATAGGAGTTTCGTGGGGGGCTCAAAGAGAGATTGGTGAATAAAGAGTCGATATCCCCCCAGTCACTCATCTTGATTTGGCGAGAAGAAATGGGAGTTCTATGTGAAGATAGGATTTTATTCCTACCTGAAGCAAACAATTCAATCCAAGACCCTGGGTTCACACTCAACACAGTGAAGGACTTGAAACCGAGTCCAATTAATCTTGATAATTTTAAGTGTGATTTTTCAAGCAAGATAGCAAGGATTACGCAGCCTAGAGGGAAGTCAGCTCAGAGCCGGATGCGTCTTCCTTGTTTAACCTATCGCCGAAGATACCGCCGGTCCTTCCTTTCTTCTCTCCTATCCCAAGTTGATGGATTCAAAGACCTGCCCCTATCTACCTACAAGCAGGCGGAGGATGACAAGGCCGGAACTTCACCCTGGGGAGTTACTGGCAACTTGTCGCGAAGTACCACAACTTCGCCCCTGTCTACCTGAGACAGGCGGAGGCAACATGGTACTAGTAAGTGAACCTTAAAAATTCAACTTGTGATATTGGCTAGGATTAGTCGGAACGTGATATGGAAGGCGAGGATTTGGGGCTCTCCTTAAGGTGTTCACACACATTCAAGTACCCTCACTCAGCCTGAAAACAAGGTCGGGATTACTCTCCCACAAAAAGATTTTCCAAATTTTATTATTATTTTTTGGGTCAATAATGTTAGCAATCCCGATTTTAAGTTTAGTTCTCACTTGTTAGTCTAACCACACAGCACGCCTATCGTCCAGTCCCAATTTCCGTTTAAATTAAGTGTCAAAAACAGAGGGGGAAATAGAGAAAAGTCGATGCACAGAAAACGATGATGCGTATGCTGAGTTAAGAAGACTTACAGTGATCCCTTCGCTTTTTATGCAGGATGTAAAACAGAATTGAAAACTTTACACTACATGCATATGCAAGCGACAAAATCCGCTCCTAGACAAGCAGTTCTATTAGCGAGTGAAGCACAGGTTGATTTGACTAGTTCTGCGGTCTAGGTGCATCTTTTAAGTGTAATGTGTGGTCCTACAAAGTTACGGGCACAAGCAAATCCTAGAGTGGCTCGAGGAGCCGCTAGTGCAAGCCTAAATTACCATTCAAACCACACAGCACACGGGGACACGGTTTCACTATCTTTACAGACGCGAGAACCCAAACGGGAACCGCTAGAAATGATGCGAAAAAAAGAAATAAAATAAAATACAAACTCTCTCAAAATATAACAAAAAAATTAAAGTACTGAATCTTCGAAGCGTCTTCGACTCCTCGCGTTCCTCGCACAGAAATAAATTGAGGTCAGAGAATGACACAAAAAAATGCAAAAATTAAAAGAAAGAAAATATTCACAGGAAAACTGGGGGTCAGACTACTCGGGGAGAGAAAACCAAACACTTAGAAATAACTGCAAATTAACCTATGCCGTGCCACCCCGGCAACGGTGCCATTTTGATTTGCCTCCCGCTACCTTTGTTAATTCGAGCAAATTGATGTCCAAATTAATTACTAATATTCGTTGCAGTCAGATAACGAGAGCGAATTAAAAACCACTTTTAATTTTTATTTTTACTACTTAATTTCGAGTGGCAACTTTTTTACTTGGGAGTTCAAGGTCGAACTCAGGGAGGCAGCTGTCTCCTTAGGTGAATTTTTAGCAAATTTCCAATGTTCGATTTTTAGAGGGAATGTTTTTTTGGTCTTTTTCTATTTTTTTATGCAAGACACATGCAAAATTAGGCAAGTTTAAAAGTTAAATCAGATAAGTGTTCAAATGGAGTCCAAAAATGATGAAACTTAGCCAGATGATGAAATGGGATGAAAGTAGATTACTATAAATTTTTTAGAATTTTCATACACTAAATTAAATTACTGTGAATTTAAAATGAATGGAGGATGATTTTGACTAATTTAATTTTAATAAATATCAAATCACAATATTTTTGGAAATAAAAATTATCCTAGATAGATCTAAAGATGAGGAACCCAGGAAAATTATCAGACCTTAATTTTGATGTGAAATGAACCTATTAAAAATAAATTAATGAATTCACCAAATAAATTATTTAGGCCTCAAAATGTGTGTAATTGATATGAAAATTTTATGCAAGGTGAAGCTAATTATTCTAGATCTATTGTGATTTTTTAGCAATTTTTGGATTCTTAGAGAAATTACTATTAATTAAAAGGTGAAATTGGGCAAAATATGACACAAATGAACCAATTAGTCAATAAATAATTCCACTGATATTACAAAAATATGGCACGTGTCACATAATAAGTGGAATAATGTAAGCTACACAATGCAATTTTTAAAACTTAAAAATGAATTAATATGAATGCCTAAATATGCATGCAAAGATAGGGTTATAAATGCAATACAGGAATTAAAATTGCTAAAAATAAAATATGCTGACAAGGACTATAATGCAATTACCTATAATGTAGGGTGGTACATGCAATTTCTCCACATATGCACGTGCTCCTCCTGTAGGGTCGCTTTGCAGGGACTGAAATGTAATATTAGAAACCTTCAGGGGCCTCAATGCAATTTTCCCAGGCCACACGTGCAGATCACGTGGGGTGCCCTAGGCTCGGTGGACGTTGACGGCTCGGGACGAGGCTCGGGAGAATGGGTAGCCGCACGCTGCTGCGCGCTGGAGGTGCGCGGGCGGCTGCTGCCTCGGGGGTCGCGCACGGTGCGCGGGGGCGGCGGGCGTTGCGCCGGGGTGGCGCTTGGCGCTGGGACCTGGAGGGGAGCATCTTGCAGCAACGGTGGAGGAAGCGCACAACGGGGTGGAGGTCGGCCGGCGCAGGGGCGGCCTCTGGTTGCTGCAGGAGGAGATCACAACAGCCACACGCGGTCGTGCGTGGACGTCAGGTGCTGGTGCTAAGGCCTGCGGCTGCGGTGACGAGCTCAAGATGGCCCACACACGGCCACTGTGAGATGGTGACGGGGCGGTCCACAGTGGAGGCGGGTGACACACGGCCAAGGGTCGTCGGAGCAGAGGAGGCGTCGACGGCGTGCTTGGTGATGGTGTGTGTGAGTGGTGAGCGTGGTGAAGAAGAAGAGAAGGAGAGAGAGATGACAAGAAACATGGGAGTTTCACCACCACCCCTGATCGTCATGCATTTGTTTAAGTGACTTAAATGACGGACGAATCGATTGATGGAATTTCTTCGGAAAAATAAATAAAAATCACAGTTGCGTTCGCAATGTGTGATTTATCTGTAAAAGTGAGATCGGTTTTGCGATTCAGTAGGAGGAAGGTGATGAATAGAGGAGAGAGACAATGGATGTTGAAAAGGAAGAGGAAGAGAGGTACCTGGAGATGGAGTCGGATTGCTTGGGGATGAAGGAAGGAGGAGAGGGGAATATAAAGAGGAGGAGGAGGAGGTTAGAGAGGAGATGAAGGGAGTGGGAGAGATGGAGGATGGAGTGGAGAAATTGGAGGAGTCGACGTTGCCTTCTCCCCATGCCAAGGAAGAGTGGGGTGGAATGGGTAGATTGGGAATGAGATGGCTCCACTTGGCATGCTCGGATGCGGCCTTGTGGTGTTTATTTAATTAGTAGCCAAACACCAAGGGGTGACACGTGACGGCTTCCGGAGCAACGCACGTTGTGCGCGCTGATGGGGGCGCGGAGGCTGGATCATGCCCGTCGGATCACGGCTTATCCAACGGTTGCGGCAGGAGACGTCGTGGAGTGCTTCTGACCGTTCGATCAAGATGATCGAACGGCTGGGGAATGTCGTCCCCAACGTCCCTCTGCCTCCTGCGGAGGAGAAGGCTGGGCTCCGGCGATGCTGGGCTTGCTCCGCCCTGTCCTCCACCCGTCAGCGAGCAGCGCGGTAGACTGTGACGTAGCTCGGAAGATGCGGGGCGAGGCGGCGAAGCGTCGGGTCATCTCATAGGGGAAGGAGGTGCGCTGGAGCTCGGTGGTGGAGGAGCTCACATGAAGCTCCGATGAGCCTCCGACCAATCAAAGGGATATCACCTGTAGGGGGTTAGAGCTATAGCCGAAGCATGCATGTGTTCGTGGAGGTGTGCTGCGTGAGAGGCGAGGCCTACGATGGAGTGAGGATGGCCGGTGAGCGAGCTCCGCCGAGGTGGCGGAGCCGGGATCGAGCGAAGGTGACGTGCAGCATTTGAGGATATGGAAGGGTGCGCGAAGATCAGTGCTCCGTCGTGGAGCTCGGAGTGATGACGGTGGAGCGAGAAGACGATTGTGGAGGGCGAATTTAATTGGAGAAATCAAAGGAGAAAATAAGAAGAAGATCAGAGAGAATAGAGGATGGTACCTGGGGGATGGATCTCGGATCTGGGCTCCTGGTCGTCGCTCGAAGGTCGGTAGAGGGCCTGAGCTCACGCAACTCGTCGGAGGAGTTGCAACACGGCGTGGCGACGTCGTGGATCTCGCCGGAGGTGAAGGCCTGTCTTCGCTCGGAGATACGCTCAATTGCTGTCACCAATAGATTGCTCTAAGCTCAAGGGTTCCTCTCGTAATGGCGGATAGGCGTGAATGTGGCCGGAGGACGATGATTTATAGGGTGAAGATGATGGGGTAGCTGGTGACGAGGTGAGGTTCATGGAAGTCGTGGGGCAATTCTGTGGGAGTCGTGGGGAGCGAGGGAGCTGGTGAGGATGAGGGAAGAGTGGTGATGGTCGTGGTGGCATTGGTGATCAGAGAAGGTGGCTGAGGTGGAGACGAAAATAGAAAGGGGCGGCCCCTCACGCAAGATCGAGATCATGGGAGAGAGGGAGGCCAGAGGTAGAAGACGGAGTCGTGGCTGTTGGATCTTGTGATCCAACGGCCCAGATCAAAGCACCAGATAGCGGTTCTGTTAAGATCTGAGGTGAAGCGATCAAGGGTGCTGAATGCACCACGTGTCGCGTCGGAGACGAAACGTGAGCGGGCAGACGTGATTGACTCCAGCGATTGATCGAAGGGTGTGGGGCTGCCATGTGGTGCATCGGAGGCGAGACGCCAGTGGACGGATGCGATGCGAAGAAGGTGTTGATCGTATGGTCGAGCATAGATGGAGGATGTGCGGTGATGATTAAAGCTCCTAGACATGCATCCAATGACGCTCACAGTGACACGTGGTGAGCTCTGGTTTGGCGCTGACGTGCGGTGATGATTAGAAGCGGGGAATGATCAGACGCTAGGAATAAAGGGCGTACATGGAGGTGGCGCAACCATTGGATCGGGATGAAGATCCAACGGTTGTGGGTGCGGGCGGATAAGGCAAGGGGAGCGGGATGCGTGGCGCAATCAGAGGGCGCCACGTAGCCAACTGTGAGTGGCTGCGAGAAGAAATAAGATTAGAGAGAGAGGGAGGCCGAATTTGGAAAAACTCAAAACATGAAAGTTGTAGATTTACCAAAAACGAAGATGATGTCAAATATTATACAAAAATACAGGAATACAAATATACACATATATAGTATACACAGAGGCCCGAAAACCCAACTTCTTCCTACGAGCTCCGAATTGGATGAAATTAGTCTCTTTTTAAAGGTCTCTGGATGTGTATTCATCTAAAAGTGAGTAGACCTATTCTGGAGTTGGTACAAGAGAACTATGGGCTTTTTGTGGATGTTTTACAAAGGAGATCTCTGACCTTCTTCCTGATATTATTAACTAAAGGTGTATATATTATAAGGGAGGTGTTGTTTTATAGGTGGATATTTTACAAGTGATCTTGGCTTCTTATTTAATGCAAATGTGAATGCTAAAATGCAAATGTTATCAATGTATGCATGAATGTTACTTATGCAATATAAGTGGAAATATGCAGCTATTTACATGGGAACAAAGCTCTATTTTCGACTTTTAGAGTGATGAATCACATATTCATCAATGAGCGAGAGAGTGACCCGTACACTAGGCTAGAGCCACATCTGACCTCTCCTTAGACTACTGATTTCGGGTTAGTCGTTCTCTAGTGAGGATCGCTCTGGTTTCCGGTAAAGCAGACCGCGATATCCTTAACTGAGTGAGTCGATCGGGTAGCCGTTAAATGGGTCTGCGACTTGTACTGCCTGGGAAAGATCTAGCCATTGGATCGGGATAGTCTCCTGGGAGTGTTGGACTCCCAACAGCTCGCTTAATTGCTTTGAAAGACAATTTTATCACCTAATAAAATTGACAAGATAAAGGACCGAACCTTTACGGTCATCAGCTCTGCTTGAGTAGGTGAATTGGGGTTTGCTACCCAATCTTGTATGTTTTTCCAGATCTCATCCGCCTTCACTCGCAACATCACGATGAAGGGCTGGAGGTCCCTTAGGCAGCCTCTAGTTGCACTACTTTCGAGCACTCTGGTCTGCTCTTCTAGGTTGGTTCACGAGAGCTGAGACTTGCTCTCCGAACTCGAGTTTGACTCTACCATGTTCCCCCTCGACCACCCTTTTACCAGTCCCGAGGTGCCCGAGCAGAGACAACAGTAGACATTTGATGATTTGTCGGCACCTGAGTTTGGGTCTTTTGCCTTTGCAGACACCATGGCCAGCAGTGAAGAGCGCACCGATGGAATCAGCAGTAACCAGACCTATGTGTTAGATCAAGGTGCCATCAACAACACCCTGTTAGCCTCCCTAGAGACCATGCAGCGTCAGATCATAGAACAGGGAGCTTTCACGGTGGACATGCACCGAGAGATGGAGCAGATGAGAGCCAACAAAGAGCAGCACAGAGCCAGTGGAGGAGGAAACATCCCCGACGGAGAGCCTAAGGAGCCCGTTCAGCCAGCAGCATCCACACGCCTGATGAGAGAGTTGTACAACCCTGGTGCAACTCTGACCCACAGATGGATTCAACTACCAACCATTTTGGGAGATTTCAAGCTCCCGCCTCAGACTATCCAGCTTCTACCCCTATTCCACGGACTCGCCACCGAGGAGCCACACCTCCATCTCCAAGAATTCGAGATGATCTGCAGTACTGTCCACGATCGACTCGTGGACGAGGATACCATCTGGATGATGGCATTTCTGTTCTCCCTCATAGACAGAGCAACCAACTGGCTGAAGCACCTAAGAAGATTCGTTACATCATGGGAACATCTCCAGAATGAGTACTTGAATAAGTACTATCCACTCGGCCGGACGAATGCAGCCAGATCTCTGATTAACAACTTCGCCATGCTTCCCAACAAGCATTTCCACGAGGCATGGGATAGATTCAGGGAGCTCACAGATCGTTGTCCTCATTATGATATATCCAAGCCCAACCTTATCCAGAGTTTCTTCTGCGGGCTTACACCGGAGTTGCAGGGGTTAGTGAATGCATCCTGTGGGAGTTCCTATTTCTCTAAGGATGAGGATCAGGTCTGTGCCATCTATGAGGTACAGAACTATACAGTTATGTCCCAAACCCGACTATATGCATAGGGGAATCCCATACCACAGGCTGTGTCCTATCAGAGGATAGAACGGGTCGATGCCGGTCCATCTACATCATCAGCAGCCGCAACACTGGCAGAGTCGACGGCCGCTGATTTGGGGATCATCAGCGAGAAGTTGGACCGCATTGAGCTTATTGAGAAGAAGTAGTGTCAAGTCATGTCTCAGATAGATCAGATGGCACATACTCTGAGTGACCTGAAGACCCAGATCATGTGTCTCCAGGAGGTACACACGGCTTCTCAGCCCCGTCTCAGGTCATGGGCAGATCCAGCAGCAGCAGCTCGACCCAGCCCTTCGCCCACTACCGACAGGTGCATCATATTCAGGCGTAGCAGTTCCAGAAGCAGAAGTATGTCCAACCACCACCATCTCCAGACACTCTGATGGTGGTCTACTAGCCGGATCAGCCCTTTACAGTTCTTCTCTCACCCACTTACGAGCAAGAGCCGTTGATGGAAGTCAACGAGATTTGGTATGATCGACCTCAGCCTGGGATCCGACGAGACCATCCTGGATTCCGTTGGTCGACCGGCGGTACCTCTTCCCAACAGCAACCTCCAACAGGGTGACCAGTTCAGCCAGCAGCAGCAGCAGCCCCAGTTCCCACAGCCATAACCACATGCACCTTACCAGCAGCAGGGTCCTCGTCCCTATCAGCAGGGACAGTCGTGGAGACAGCAACAGCAGCCTCAGCAGTTTCACCCCCAGTATCTCTCTCATCCATCACAGCAGCAACCTCACTTTCAGAGAGGCGACCCGTCCGGTTCTCTTGGGCCCACCTACGAGAACCCAGCTTTAGATGATCAAGCCTACCTTATCTTCGAGCAACAAGCTACATTCAGATGGGAGATGGAGGAGTTCTGTCAGGAGATGAGGGGGATAGTGAAGGGCAAGCCGCCATACCTGCTCTGATCGAGCCGAACCCGAACAACTTGAAGAGGAAGTCTGAGTAGGTAGAGTTTACAGAGGTTACCACTCCTAGTGATTCACATGGTGATATTTCTGCATACACTTTTGAAGTTTACTTTGTTACACTTAGGAGCGGTAGGATGCCATTCGACAGCGCCTCATCTGAGCAATGACCTCATGCAGACTCAGTAACGCCAGATGAGGAAGAGAGCGGTGTTGATGCCGCTCATGATGATGTTGATGACGTTGGTTTTGACGCCACCAAGGATGTTGATTTAGCTGACAGTACTAAGGTCATCACTTCACCAGAGACAGGAGATGGTGTTGATGCCACCAGAGATGATGCTGAGCCAGAGTGCAGTGCTGATGCCGCAAGTCCCGATGCCACGGGTGGTACTGAGGCAACCCAATTTATTCCTATTGCATTTCCTTTCACTTCTGCATCTCAGGACTATTCTAGAAAATGAAATAAAGGGAAGGGTTCTTCATTTGTGAGTACATCTGTAATGCATGGAGATTTATGTATGGATTTTTTTTCACCACAATAACAGCGGCCCGATCCTAGCTCTCAATCTGAGGAAGGCCCATCCATCCCCTTACCTCAAGCACTCTGCTTGGCGATGGGAACTAAAAAAGAAAATCCAAAAAAATCTCAGCAGCTAGAGCTCAGCTAACAGATGATAGACATATTTCAGATACAACTGACTCTACAAAAGGCCTTGGAGCACATCCCTCTCTTCTAGAGGAACCTTAGGGAGAAGCCCACTATTCGCAGGAAGAGGAGGAACTGCGATTCAAAGATCCATGAGCTCACTCATGCCACCTACTTCGCCATCTAGAACCATCTACCAGCAAAGAGGCCAGATGCAAGAGCTCCCTATCTCAGATGTAACATACATGAGCAGAGTTCGATCAGACTCAATTAGACAGTGGTTCTTCCATCAACCTACTTCCGGCAGCCTTACTCGACCAAATCGAGTTTGGCCCTCTTCGATACAACATGATGGTCCTTCAGTTTGCTAATCGATCTGTCAATAGGCCGAAGGGGTTACTGAAGGACGTGGTCTCACAATTCAGGGCTTGAAATTCCCCGTGGACTTCGTTGTTTTGGACTTTGAGATCCCTGAGTCGGTGACCGATACCCCCATCATCTTAGGACGCCCGTTCTTGGACGCAGCCAAGGCAGTGTCCGATCATGATAGCGGGAAGGGATACTTTCATCTTGAGGGCAAGAGTATACAAATAGAGACGATCGATGAGACTAGAGTGCGAGATTCAGCTTGCTCAGAGCCACTTACAGATTCAGAGAAGATGACAGAGGTAGAGCGAGAGTCCACCAGGTGTGCGATTTTGTGATCACAGACGATGAAGCAGCTTGTTCAGACCCTGTTTCACGATCCATCCTCTCACCTTCAATTCCCGCTGATGCACATATTCCAGTAGAGGAGAGCTTGGAGAGCGCATTCTTGGCAGAGGATACCTTTCAGGCAACAGATCGCATTCAGGAGTTTGAGGCAGTAGATGTTTCTTTCGATTGAGATTCAGATCCCTCGGAGTCAGATATTAATTATATTAATTGGGCAGAGTTTGATGAATTGATTCCATGTCTGATTCCCACAGAGCTAGCAGCTAGGGTGGAGATAGATCCCATTCAGAGTGCAGATACACCAGCAGAACAGTCTTCACCAGATTTTCATGTTCACTGAGAGCTCTCCCATGCAGATTTGGTCGCTTTCACTCAACCTTTCAGACGCCATATCCACCAGCTCCCAGTTGTCTAGAGTTGAAGCCCTTGCTGCACTCGCTAAAGTATAGGTTCCTTGCAGGCAAGCATGGGATGCATCCAGTCATTATCTCAGTGGATTTGAATGGAGAGCAGGAATCTCGTTTGATGGAGGTTCTTGAAAAGAACCGCAAGGCGATAGGGTGGAGAGTAGCTGATCTGCAGGGGATAAGTCTGGCACTGTGCTCCCACCATATCTATCTCTAAGAGGATGCCAAGCTGTCATGTGAGTTCTAGTGGCTGCTGAACACGAACCTTCGAGAGGTTGTCATGAAGGAAATCTCAAAATGGTGGAGTGCCGATTTTATCTACCCCATCTCCGACTCCAAGTGGGTTAGTCCATTACATGTGGTGCCCAAGAAGACGGGCATCACTACAATTGTGAGTGCGTATGGAGAGGAGATCGCTACCTGAGTACCCACTTTTTGGAGGGTCTGTGTGGACTACAAACAATTGAATCAAGCCACCAAGAAGGATCGTTTCCCGCTGCCTTTTATTGATTAGATTATAGAAAGGCTAGCTGGGAAGAGTCATTACTATTTTCTTGACGGGTAATCCGTCCGAAGACCAGGTCAAGACCACATTAACCTGTCCCTTTGGGACATATGCTTTCAGACGGATGCCCTTTGGTCTACGTAATGCTCCGGCGATATTCCAAAGGTGCATGTTGTCCATCTTTTTGGACATGGTGGGTAAGTTCTTGAAGGTCTTCATGGACGACTTCTCAGTCTATGGCCATGGGTTTGATGCTTGTCTTGACTGCCTAGGTCGCATCCTTCAGCGATGGATCGAGGTCCATCTTGTGCTATCTTGGGAGAGGAGTCACTTCATGGTGACTCAAGGGACGGTGCTTGGTCATATAATATCCAACAGGGGCATGGAGGTTGATTCGGCCAAGGTGGATTTCATTAGGAAACTCAGTCCATCGTCCAACTTGCGACAATTACAATCATTTCTGGTGCACGATGATTTCTTCCGACACTTCATTCATGATATTAACAGGATTGCCCGACCGTTGACTGATTTGCTGACCAAAGACACCGAGTTCATTGTGGATGATAAGTGTCTCGTGTCATTTGAGACTCTCAAGAGTCTACTTGTTGAGGCTCATGTCCTTCAACCGCCTGATTGGTCTCTCCCATTCGATATCATGACAGACGCCTCCGATTTTGTCATAGAGGCCGTGATGGGACTGAGGTGGGATGGAGTACCATTTGCTATTCACTACGCTAGCCATACTTTGGATGCCACGCAACGAAACTACACTGTAATTGAGAACGAGATGCTATCCGTAGTCTTTGCCCTAGATAAGTTCAGATCGTACATCATTGGATCTAAGGTGACTATCTTCATAGACCGTACCCCTATCAGGCACCTCATGGAAAAGAAGGATGCCAAAGAGAGACTAACTAGATGGATCCTTCTACTCCAGGAGTTTGATATTGAGATTAAGGATAAGCCTGGAGTCAAGAATGTGGTGGCGGATCATCTCTCCCAATTAGAGCATCCTGAGGAATCTGAGCAGACTGGTCCCATATCTGAGACCTTCTCAGATGAGGCGATCCTTGCTATCCCCTCGCTCCTGTGGTACGCCGACATTGTGAACTATCTCGTTGCCAAGAAAGTTCCACAAGGTTGGCCCAGGCAGTGACTTGAGACCTTCCTCGCGAAGGCCAAGTTGTACCATTGAGAGGATCCCGTCCTTTATCATGAAGGAGGGGATAGCGTCTAGCATCGGTGTATTCCTCAAGAGGAGCACCATAGCGTCCTCACTTACTGCCACAAGCTTGAGGCAGGGGGACATAACTCTGGGAGGAGAACGGCATATAAAGTGCTCCAATCCGGCCTATGGTGACCTATACTCTTCAAGGATTCTGATGAATTCGTGAAGAGGTGTATTGATTGTCAGAGGATGGGCACTTGTGGACAACATCATATGATGCCGATGCAGCCCATTCACTTCTGTGAGGTTTTTGATGCATGGGGCATCGATTTCATGGGTCCATTCCCTAAGAGTCAGGGATTTGAGTACATTCTGTTGGCTATTGATTATGTGAGTCGTTGGGTTGAGTCCATCCGCACCCGAACCGTAGATGCCAGGACTGTATGCAGATTTTTGAGGAAGAATATCATTTCACGGTTCGGGGTGCCTAGAGTGTTGATATCTGACGGGGGGTCTTATTTCGTCAACAACAAGGTAAATGCCATTGCTAGCGAGTTCAACATAGACCATCGAGTAGCCACTCCATATCATCCTTAGACCAATGGTCTTGCTGAAGTGTCAAACAGGGAGATCAAGACAGTATTGCAGAAGGTCGTTCTGTCCTGACCGAAAGGATTGGTCACAGCTTTTGGACTCTGTGTTATTTGCATATCGGACTTCCTTCAAGACACCATTGGGTACGTCTCTCTTTCACCTCGTTTACGGTAAGCCCTGCCATTTACCTATTAAGCTTAGGCACAAGTCACTTTGGGCTGTCACATACATACTTTTGGATCCAGTGAGTGTGGGAGACGAGAGGAGGGCAGAATTGGCAGCCTTTGAGGAGCTTAGAGATGCAGCCTTTTTGAGCTGCCTACAATACAAGGAGAGAGTGAAGGAGTGGCATGATTCTCACATCAACCACAAACAGTTTGAGCCAGATAAGAGAGTATGGTTGTTTGATTCTAGTCTTAGATTATTTCCAGGGAAGTTACTGAGTAAGTGGAAGGGACCATACCTGGTCCGAAAGGTACATGACAATGGAAGTATTGACATATCTGAAATGTCATCTGATTCTACACTTCGTGTTAATGAAAAGCGGCTCAAACCATATCTAGATCATGAGCCATTGGTCGTTCATGTCGCCTTATTCATTTTGCGTGGATTGTGGTCTTTAACTCACATCTATTGCATCTCACACCTGATTATCACTATCTTTTGTTTTGTATAGATCTAGATGTCCATATCATACCATTCTTCAGTCCAACACCCCATTTGCATCTTTGATTATGCTATACTAAGGGTGTACTTTACCCTAAGTATGGGGGGTGTCAGACTTCTGATTTCCTTTTTTATTCTTTTTACCTCTGTATTGTTACCTATACTTTGGGATATTTTACCCTAAGTATAGGGGAGGTAGACCCTGTACATCCTTCTACTCGGATTTCCCTTTGTGTGCAGTCTGCTATACTTAGGATTAGTTGATCCTAAGTATAGGGGGAAACACCGAGATTCTCTTTCATTCTATTCTTTGATTCGTCGTTGTAGTATAGTTTTCTTTTCACTTCCGTATACTAAGCATGAGTTATGTCTTCTTCAGCGCTCTTGATTCACTATGAGGACATCGTTCGAGCTAAGTATAGGGGGGGTGTCGTATATGTTTCATATATAGTTTAGCCAAAGCTCATACTTTGCGTGAGTGTGTTAATAAATAAAATGGCTAAAATCCTTTTTCCAAAAAACCATAAAAATTTAAATTTTTTTTGTTGTACATATAATTCTTTATCACACATACACAGCTATTTATAAAATTATCTTTGTACAAATGTTTGCAAAAATGTTTTGTGTAAAGAGTTTATAAATATTTTGATATCAAAATTATGTACATAGTACAAAATTTTCGTAAAATGTTTGAACAAAAAGTTTGCAAAAACCCTTATGTAAATGTGTGTAAATATTTTGCTAAACTTCTGCATTCATTCATTCAAACATTTGTCAAAAATTTTGCACATTTTCAAAACTTGCATAAAAATATTTTTTTATATATTTGTACAGTTTTTCAATATCATAGTTGACATTTAAACTAGCCTGGAATTTTTTGGAAAATGTAGCTTGGTTAAGACCTTAATCCACCTAATTATAAGAGGAACCTTATAGGGCTTAGGAATAAGACTTTTCAGGTCCATGGTGACATAATTCTTTGAGTCCACTAGGCTATAATCATATGTCATCTTGATGAGCCTAAGTAGACCACTTAACAACGCACACATGACTCTCACAGACAATGGCTTTACTTGCACCAGCACCTTACACATAGCTCTCTACGGATGAGGTGGTGAGGAGGCAGTCTTCTTTGGCTTGGGGTAGCATAAGAGAGTAGTACTTCTAGGCAGAACCTCTCGTCTTCTTTTAGTGAAGGAAGTGTGTCTCAAGTTGGTCTGGCGGCATTAAGGTCTAAAGACAGGAGTTGTGGGTTGCAATAATGCTTCAAAAGAGGGATAGTCTACTGGCTCAAGAGGAAAAACTACTTATGTATATATGTTGCACCATGTAGATATTTTGTACATATGCTCATCGAAAAAAATGTGCAAAAGAAAGAAAAACTCCAAAAAAGTAGTGGGTTTGATAGAAAATGAAATGCCCACCGAAGTGTATATAGCCAAATAAAGCAAAGCTTATGTTACCCATTCCCATATCATGAAGCTTTCTGGTTGGGCTCCCTAGGATACATGGCTACACTGGTCATGGTCCATTCTCTTCTTCCTCCTCTTCTTGAGCAGGTTGCACTTGAACTTAGAAGGGAATACCCCGCTCCTCGAGGAAAGAGTTGCAAGACTAGGGCATTAGAGTTACCTTGTTAAGGGGGGTTGTCACTTTGCCATTTCTGAGGTGGGGAGCTACATATCACATACACAGTACAAGGAAGGATTCATGGTCATTAGAGTTTGTGTTTGTAGACTTGTTCTAATCTGGATTATTGAGGAGTCTTGACCATAGATTGGTGGAACTTATGGGTTGTTAAGTTTTAAACCTATGTCCAAATAAGGTTCCGACAAACTAATAATCCAATGGTCTTACTGAGCTCCATCCTTCAATTTAATGAAGACAAGTTTAATAATCAACCTTGATTCTCCTACTTTTTCTTTCTCTTTTCGCTTCTTTTTTCAATTAAGTGTTTGCTAAGGGACTAGCAAAAGTAAAGTATAGGGGTGTGATGAATACTCATTCATCACTCTTTATTCTTTTATTTTATGCTAAATATCTTGGCAAAGCATCATGTGAATAGCTGTAAATACAATAAATTAACAATAAGCATGCACTTGTTAATATTTCATAATTAGCATATTTTTGTGCAAAAATAAAAGAATAAAGAATAAAAAAAAGAAGGAAATATTTAGAATAAATTTTGAGTGACCTGAACCCAAGAGAGGGCCAAGAATTGGCCTGATCGCCAAATAAAATAATTAGAGAGAGATAGGGCCACTTTACCTTGTACATATTAACACCTATGTATATTTCTATATTTATATAATTTATTTCAGTAAAAAGGTGTTTCTATTTCCTTGCATATACTTCTAAAAAAAAAAATAGAAAAATAAAAATAAAAATAAAATAAACAAATCTCTCACCTTGTACATAAAGCATGTATATATGTATCTTTCCCTATTTTTTAATTTATTTATTTTACAAAAATACACCAATTTATATTTTATTTATTTACAACATAATTTTTGGAGTATAAAATGATTTTTATTTTTTATTTTTGTTATTTATTTATATGTATAAAATAAATAGAAAAGGGAATAGATATACATGTATTATGTACAAGAGAGAGAGAGATTTTTATTTTGTTTTTATTTTAATTTTATAATTTTAATTTTATTTTTAGAAAAATATACGAGGATGTAAAAACTTATTTTCATTCTTATTTTAGCAAAAATAATTTATTTATTTATTTATACCCACGATATATATAATATAGAGTAGGACCTATCTCTCTCTACTTATTTTATTTGGCGATCAGGCCAATGCTTGGCCCTCTCTTGGGGCTCGGGTCACTTTGTATTTATTCTAAATACCTCCTTCCTTTTTCTTTTTTTATTCTTGTCTCTTTGCACAAATACATGTAAGTAATATTAACACATGCATGCATATTGCTAAGTTGTTGTATTTACACATATTTACAAGATGCTTTGCCAAGATAATTAGCTAAAATAATAGAATAAAGAGTGATGAACAAGGATTCATCACCCCCCTATACTTTACTTTTGCTAGTCCCTTAGCAAACACTTATTCGAAAAAGAAGTGAGAAGAGAAGGAAAAGAAAAAGGAGAATCAATGTTGATTATTAATGAATACTCATTCATCACTCTTTATTCTTTTATTTTACGCTAAATATCTTGGCAAAGCATCCTATGAATAGCTGTAAATACAATAAATTAGCAATAAGCATGCATTTGTTAATATTTTATAATTAGCATGTTTTTGTGCAAAAATAAAAGAATAAAGAAAAAAAGAAAAAGAAGGAAATATTTAGAATAAATATTGAGTGACCTGAACCCAAGAGAGGGCCAAGAATTGGTCTGATCGCGAAATAAAATAAGTATAGAGAGATAGGGCCACTTTACATTGTACATATTTATCACCTATGTATATTTCTATAATTATATAATTTATTTCTATAAAAAGGTGTTTCTATTTCCTTGTATAAACTTCTAAAAATAAAAAAAATTAGAAAAATAAAAATAAAATAAAATAAATATCTCTCTCACATTGTACAAAAAGCATGTATATATGTATCTTTCCCTATTTATTTTATACTTGTAAATAAATAATAAAAATAAAACAAAAATTATTTCATACTCCAAATATTATGCTATAAATAAATAAAATAAAAAATTGGGGTGTTTTTGGTAAAAATAATAATTTAAAAATAAATGTACAAAACAAATATGTATCATATCTTATTTTTCAAAAAAATAAATAAAAATCACAAAAAAATAATTTGGAAAATAATAAATATTTTCATTTTGAACACTTTTTAATTTAAAATCATATGCTATTTTTAATCGATTTTATAAATATTTTTGACTAAATATTTTCTGATTGGTCCAGTAGGAATGTTGACCCCGGTCAACTACAACTCCCGGACCTCCCTTTGCGCGGATCCAGGTTTTGTGCTCTCTTCGTCGATTTTTAAAGACCTAATCCGACCACCTCCGACCCCATTCCAAGGCTCTGAGTATCGAGGGTGGATCCAAGACCTTCTCCTGTGGATTTCCTTGGGGATCCTCCCCTCGGTTTGCACGCTCGATCTGATTCTTCCAAGCTTCCTGGGACATGCTATAAAGATCTTCATTTGCTCTCCGAGCCAGCTAGCTCACGCCGCACCCTTCTCTACTACCCTAGAAACCTCCGCCTTGGTGAAAGCAATCGGAGGCCACCCTTGGTCATCAGAGAGGAGCTGTGTAGCCGACGCTCTAGTCTGGTGGCTGGAGCATCGCCGCGACGAGCCTCCTCCACCAGCCGTAGCGAAATCGAGGCAAAGACCCCGCCGTCCGACTACCCTGGAGCTCAAGATCGTCTTAGGATCTTTAGGTAACCATTTCATAGTTCCCAGCTCCCTTATCTGTTCAATCCTTCATTTGTCTCCCGTCGCTCCTCCTCCATCTCCGACCAGCCGATCGGAGCCTCGACCCATTCATTCACCCGTTTCGATCGACGTATCCGCTCACCATCCATCTTCCCACATCATCTGATCACCATGATCTTGGCTCGGATCGCAACGATTAGGCCATCGGTCTCATCTATCGCCTTCACTGGAGTCCCCCCTTTCATCCACTACCGCTTCTCTCTATTTTTGGTCCAATAACCATGACCTGAGCATTGCTCCGAGTCCGAGCTCTCTCTTGCAGGCTTAAGCGCACGTGGAGACTACCCAGATCACCTTCGACCACCCTTGCCAGAGTTCACCCAGGTCCCAGCCATCGTCACGTAGATCCTACCATCAACGACTCCATCCGAGTCGATCACGCGATGCGGAAGGGCCTCACGATTCTTTTGGCGCCAACCGATCATTCATCGGAGCTTCGGATCCTCGCTGGTGCTCCGGCGAAGCTCGCCCAGGTGTTGTTCTTCTAGAGCTTCCCCTGCTGTCCATCCAGATGCCATCTTTGCTATCCATCGCCTAGAGCTGTCAGGTCGTTAGTTCTCTGATCTAACGGCCCCCCACCAGCCACGTCCCTGACATCTGACAGCCGTCAGATTTGATCTCTGATGTGCCAAAGCCGTATGTTCATGCCCAGACAGCGACCGCCACCTGTCTTCGAGTCGATCACCTGACGCGGAAGGGCCTCACGATTCTTTTGGCACCGGTCGATCATTCATCGGAGCTTCGGATCTTCGCCGGTGCTCCGACAAAGCTCGCCCTGGTTTGTTCTTCCATTGCCTCCCCCTACCATCGGATTGACCCCCTCATCCAGATGCCATCTTTTCCATCCATCGCCTAGAGCTGTCAAGCCGTTAGATGTCAGATCTAACGGCCCCCGTACCTGCCAAGTCCCCGACATCTGACACCTGTCAGATCTGATCTCTGACGCGCTAGAGCCGTACGTTCACACCCAACCAGCGATGACAACTTTTCTCGCCACGCGCAACTCACGTGCATGTGTGGGTAATTTGCTTATTCTGCCCCGCCCTAATTTTATTTTGTCTTTTAGTCTGTAAAATAAAGTATATAGTAGACTATTTTGCACTTTGATACATGTCGTTTTACCTATTTGCATTTTAGTACTGCTTGTGTGGACTCACATGCTTCGTCACGTGTGATTCTGGGTTATTTGCATTGTTTACCTTGGACTTATCATATGTTATGAATTGAAGTTTTATTTCCTATATTTGCAAATATGCCCCTGTGAATGCTTTTCAGTGACATATGCGGAATTTAGAGGGAAATTTACTAATCAAACTCTAAATATTTGTAGTTTGGTCCTAGAACATGTTTTCTTTGTAGTTTGGTCCATGTATGCTGTGTTTTATCTTTGATTAAATAAATAGCATTTTAGCCCTAAAATTCACGAAATTTTGACACGTGGCTCCTGCCACTGTGTAGGAATTTTAGTGAATTTTTTGTTTTGTTTTATTTTCATTTATTATTTTTAAAAATTTAAAAACCTTAAAAAGTGTCACTGTCTATTTTAAAAATCAACTAAAAATATCAGAAACCCTTGAAAAATTCCAAAAAAAATCGTTGTTTGCTTGTCTTATGTTGTTTTAATTTCAGCATGTTTCATATCATTCCCATTTATAAAATCCATAAAAATTCAAAAAGAGCAAAAACCTTATAAATATCAGTAAAAATTCTTAAAAAATCAAAAAAATGTGTTTTTTTCTTCTATAGTTAGATTTTTGTTTGTAGTTTCACATAAAATTGCTGCTCAAATTTTAGAGGCATTTTATGTCATTTTAATCTGCCTTTACATTCCAGGTGCACATTAGTTTCTATTTTTGACATTGTTTGACTTTTATAAAGCCAATTAAAAATCCGAAAAAAACCTCATAAAATCCACAAAAACATTTGAATATTTTAAAAATACAAAAAAAATATTTTTAATTTTTGAGCATTTTTGGTGCTTTACATAATTGTTTGAGTGTTGATTTTTGTGTTTCTTTTATTATTTTCCTTATTTTAAAATCATAAAAAATTTGAAAAATATAAAACCACCATTTCTTTTCTTTTCTTGGATTGCCGACTACTTCGTAGCTTTTGCATTACGTGTTCCTTGTGATCGACCCTGGTAGCTATACCAGGTAAAATAAATTGGCGCGACCGCTTGTTTTGTTTGATTGCTTCATTTCTATATTGGTGGTCTTATTTTCTTGTTGACTGCGCTTTGTTGTTTGGGTCGTGACGACCGTAATTATTCCTTAACCTGAGTAGCAAAAGCTCTCATAAGTTATTAAACTTGTCTTCATTAAATAGGAGTACGAAGCTTAGTCAGACCTTTGGATTATTAGTTTGTCGGAACCTTATTTGGACCTAGGTTTAAAACTTAACAGCCTCTAAGTTCCACTAATCTATGGTCTAGACTCCTTAATAATCCAGATCAGAACAGGTCTACATACACAAACTCTAATGACCATGAATCTTTTCTTGTACTATGTAAGTGATATGTAGCTCCCCACCTCAGAAATGGCAAATTAACAACCCCCTCAACAAGGCAACTCTAATGGCCTAGTCTGGCAGCTCTTTCCTCGAGGAGCAGGGTATTCCCTTCTAAGTTCAAGTTTATCTAGCCCAAGAAGAGGAGGAAGATGAGACTGGACAATGACCAGTGTAGTCATGTATCCCTGGGAGCCCAACCAGTGTAGCTAAATCTCCCTGCTGCAAGCTACATGAGATGAGAATGGGTAACATAAGCTTTGATTTATTTGTCCATATACACTCAGGTGGGTGTTTCATTTTCTATCAGACCCACCACTTTCTTAGAGTTTTTCTTTCTTTTGCACTTTTTTTTCGATGTTCATATGTACAACATTTCTACATGGTGCATCATATATACATAAGGACTTTTTCCTCTTGATCCAGTAGACTATCCATCTTTTAAAGCATTATTGCAACCCACAACTCCTATCTTTAGACCTCAATGCTACCAGACCAAGTTTAGATGCACTTCCTTCACTAAAAGAAGATGAGAGCTCGACCTAGAAGTACTACCCTTGTATGCTACCCCAAGCCAAAGGAGACTGCCTCCTCACCACCTCATTCATAGAGAGCTATGTGTAAGGTGCTGGTGCAAGTAAAGCCATTGTCTGTGAGAGTCATGTATGCGTTGTTAAGTGTTCTACATAGGCTCATCAAGATGACATATGATCATAGCCTAGTGGACTCAAAGAATTAAGTCACCAAAGGACATGAAGAGTCTTAACCCTAAAAACCTATAAGGTTCCTCTTAGAATTAGGTGGATTAAGATCATAACCAAGCTCCATTTCCAATTTAAATCCTGGCTAGTTTAAATGTCAATCTATGATTTAAAAGAATGTACAAATATTCAAAAAACTTTTTATGCAAATTTCGAAACTGTGCAAAATTTTTGAAAAATGCTTGAATGAATGCATGGATGCAGAAGTTTTGGAAACTTATTTATACACATTTATACAAGGATTTTTGCAAACTTTTGTTTTCCAAACATTTTACAAAAAAATTATACTATATACATAATTTTGATTATCAAAATATTTACATAAATGTTTACAAACAAAAAGTTTTTACAAACATTTGTACAAAAATAATTTTTATAAATAACTATGTTTGTGGAAGAGAGAATTTTATGTACAAGAAAAATTTTAAAATTTTTATGGTTTTTAGATAAATGATTTTAGCCATTCTATTTATTAACACACTCACACAAAGTACGAGTTATGGCTAAAGTATTTATGAAATATATACGACACCCCCCATACTTTGCTCGAACGATGTTCTCAGAGTGGATCAAGAGCGATGAATAAAACATAGCTCGTGCTTAGTATAGGGAAATGAAAAGGAAAGCTATACTACAATGATGAATCAAATAATAGAATAAATAGGACTCGGTGTTTTCCCCCTATACTTAGGATCAAGTGATCCTATGTATAGCAGACTGTACATAAAGGGAAATCCGAGTGATCGAATGTTCAGGGCCCACCTCCCCTATACTTAGGGTAAAATATCCCTAAGTATAGGCAACAAAACATAGGTAAAAAGAATCAAAAGAATAATCAAGAGTCTGACACCCCCCTACACTTAGGGTAAAGTGCACCCTAAGTATAGCATAATTACAAGATGCAGATGGGGTGTTGGACTAAAGAATGAGATGATATGGACATCTGGATCTATACAAGGCAGGAGACAGTGATAATCAGGCATCTGATGCAATAGATGTGAGTCAAAGACCACATCTCATTCAAAATGAATCGGGGCGACGTCAACGACCAGCGGCTCATGATCTAGATATGGCTTGAGTCGCTGCCGGTTGACACGAAAGGTGGACTCAGATGTCATCTTAGATATGTCTATAATCCCATTGTCATGCACCTTTTAGACCAGGTATGGTCCCTTCCACTTGCTTTGCAATTTCCCTATAAATAATCTAAGCCTAGCATCAAACAACCATACTCTCTGATATGGTTCAAACTGCTTATGGACGATATGAGAATCATGCCATTCTTTCACTCTCTAGTTGTACTGTAGGCTTTTTAAAAAGGTTGTGTCTTTAAGCTCCTTCAGGGCTACCAATTATGTCTTCCTTTGATCTCCTACACTCATTGTATCCAATAATATATCCGTGACAACCCAAAGTGACTTGTGCCTAATCTCAACAAGTAAATGGCAGGGCTTGCCATAAACGAGGCAAAAGGGAGGTGTGCCCAAAGGGGTCTTGAAGGAAGTTTGATATGCCCACAAGATCGTGTCCAAAAATTGTGACTAATCCTATTGGTCTGGACGGACTACCTTCTGCAATATAGTCTTGATCTCCCTGTTCGACACTTCAGCATGACCATTGGTCTGAGGATGATATGGAGTGGCTACTCGATGGTCTATGCTGAACTCTCTAGCAAGGGCCTTTACCTTGCGTTGACAAAATGAGCCCCCTGTCAGATATTAAAACTCTAGGCACCCTGAACCGTGAAATGATATTCTTCCTCAAAAATTTGCAAACAGTCCTAGCATCTACGGTTCGGGCAGGTATGGCCTCAACCGAACAATTAACATAATCCAAGGCCAATAGAATGTACTTGAATCCCTGACTCTTAGGGATTGGACCCACGAAATCGATGCCCCATATGTCAAAAACCTCACAGAAGTGAATGGGCTGCATCAGCGTCATATCACGCTGTCCAAAAGTGCCTATCCTCTGACAGTCGGTACATCTCTTCAAGAATTCATCAGAATCCTTGAAGAGGGTAGGCCACCATAGGAGGGATTGGATCACTTTCTATGTCGTTCTCCTCCTAGAGTGATGTCCCCCTGCCTCGCGCTTGTGGTAGTATGTGATGATGCTATGATGCTCCTCCTGAGTAATGCACCGATGCCAGATGTTGTCCCCTCCTTCATGATAAAGGATTGGATCCTCTCAGTGGTAGAACTTGGCCTTCGCAAGGAAGGTCTCAACTCGCTGCTTGGGACAACCGTGTGCGACTTTCTTGTCAACAAGATAGCTCACAATGTCGGCATACCACGGGAGAGAGGCGATGGCAAGGATCACCTCATCTAGGTAGGTCTCGGAAATGGGATCAGTCTGCTCAGATTCCTCAAGATGCTCCAATCAGGAGAGATGATCTGCCACCACATTCTTGACTCCAGGTTTATCCTTAATCTTAATATCTAACTCCTAGAGTAGAAGGATCCATCTAGTCAATCTCGCTTTGGCATCCTTCTTAGCCATGAGGTACCTGATGACGGTATGTGACGAGTCAAAAATTGTGCTTGTTAAATATATATCTAATCGTAAATTGTCGTGCGTAAAAAAACTGATTTGTCGTTTCGTTGTAGGAGATAATCAGAATGGGTCAAGAAAATAACCACACAATAAGTTAATCAATTTTCAATCGATGCAATTTTATGTTTATTTTACTTGGGTAAGTCCGAAGGTCGAACACAAGGAGACAAAGGAACAATCTAGAATTACGTCTATCAAAATTCGTGCGTGGTTTTTGAGGTGGTCTTTTTTCGTAATTTTTAATGCAATAAAGGATGCATAATGTAAATTCAACCTATTTTAGGGACAAAAATGTAAATTACATGCAAATGATGTCCGAAAAATATGAAATATGGCTACGAAACAAAATATAATGAAATGAATGGGCTGTAATTTTTTTTCGAATTTTTGGATGTAAGATGATTTTTTTTATCAATTTTCAATATTTAATTATAATAAATATTAAATCTAATTATTTTCAAGGAATAAAATTATCTATGATCTATCAGTAGACAATGGACCTCAGAAAAATCCTAAACCTCGAAAATACAAGATTCAATACCTATTAAAACTCAAATATTAATATATGCAAAATGATTTTTACAAGGCAATCTATGCATGCAAATGCAATTATTTTTGGGCACAATGTTCACCACAATTAATTCTACAATTTTAATTTTTCGGGAATTTTTAGAGCAACGGTTAATCAATTATAAATTTCAGAGCACAAAAAGGGCAAAATATGTAATTTTTCACAAAACAATTAATTACTAATTAAATATTGATCACAATAATACCAAACATATGTCATAATATAGAGAATTAATGGACGAACATCATGCTATTTTTGGATAATTAAATAATTTCATGTAGAAGTCTAAAATCACTAGGGAACACATGGGTGATTATGCAATTAATAATAAATATATAAATAATTCAAATGATGAATTCGCAATTACCGAAAAGTTGGAGGGGTGGTATCTGCAAAATTCCCAGTAGGTCACGTGCGACGCACGTGACCCCAGGGGTAGATGGACTATTCTGCAATTAGAAGGACCTCCGGGGTTGCTGATGGCAATTTACCCAGGAGGTCACGTGCGATGCACGTAACCCCTAAGTGAAGGGTTGCTGCGTAATTCCTGGGAGTATTGGGGCCTCTTTTGCAATTCTTCTACCGAAGGCATGTGGGCTCACGTGCGAGGGGGGGGAGGGGGTCTTCTACGGTGGCGACGCGTGGCGGGGGACTCTGGTCCCTCCCCGGTGGTGGCGGTTGGAGGGGCTCCAGCGCTGCAGAGGTTGTCGGTGAAGGGCTGCTCCGGTGGAGGCTGCTGGATGAGGAGATGCCAGGTGTCTCAAGAAAGGCGGTTGTGAGCGTCGGTGTAGCGAAGATGTCGGCGGTGGCTACTGGCGATGCGTATGGTCGGTGACGAAACCCGGAGGGTGGAGGCGACCGATGACGACGTCGGAGAACATCGTGATGCCGAAGCGGTCTAGTCGTGGGCAATGCAGATCGTTGGGGAAGCACGATAAGTCAATGAAGAAGCCGGGTGGAGGCATTGAAGGCGTTGAAATCGTAGGCTCAACGGTCGATAAAGACTGGAGCGGAGCAGGGGCAGAACGCCAGGGCGGTGCTGCAAAGAGGGTCGGGGGGGCCCTCGCATCTCGTCGACGGCGAGGCCCAAGTGCTGTCACCACCGAGCTTTGCTTGGAGGAATCGGCGGATGAAGTCGAGGTTGGGGTGGGGTCGTTCTTAAATAGATCACGAGGGTGGTCAGCGATGGAAACAAAGGTAGTGAGGGATTTGATTGACGATCGTCGGGTGTTTGTAATTGGATGGCGACGGGATCTGACGAAGCTCGGACTGGATATTTGGAACGATCGGATGGAGGATTCGGCAATCGGAGATGGAGTTGATTGACGGAGGTGAGCGAGATTCGCGACAAGGATCGCGGGTCGATGGAGCTATCAACGGACGACGGTGAAATTTGGGAAAGGCAGGTCTGGGAGGACGATGAGCAGTGGTCGTCCGATCGACCGAGATCGGACGACCACGATGGGGTCACGCGGTGGCAGGAGAGTAAAGGGGGTGGGGCACGCGTGTTGCCCATGCTTGGGAGGTACGTGGGACGTACGTGTAAGGCTTTTTTAATTTTTTGTTTTTTTCGGATGAATAATTGAATAAAATTTCGAAAAATGACTGACACGTGGCGGCTCTAGGAGCGGCCACATGTCAGCACTACAAAATTCAGAAAAATAAATACTTTGTAAAATACAAAAGAAATAGTAAATGTACTCGGATCGAAAAGGTTTCTTTATAAAATTTGCTCGTCTCAATGAGATCTACAAATTTCATTAAACATCAAAACCAAAATCGATTAATTGCACAAAGTGATATTTTTGGGGTATCCCATGTACATAAAACAACTATATTTTTGGGTTTTAATTTTTTTTGTTATTTTTAAACCAGATAAAAATCCGGAAAAATATGGTAAAATCAAAGATAATTATTTACATAGTAATCTAATTTTTTATTAATTAAGGAAAAAAGAAATAAAATAAAACATGAAAAAGACCAATTTTGTACAAACAGTTAGTTAATACTTGGATTCAATTTGTTTCTTTGATTTCAAGCTTAGTTTGGATTTGGATTTGGATTTTTACGTATTTTAATAAAACTTTCATCAAATAAGACAAATGAAAAATAAATAAACTAAAATAGGTTAATTATGTACATATAATACTAGGTCAAAATCAGCTAAATACAAAATGTACAAAAGTGGCCCAAAACCCAACTTTCACATATGAGCTTCGATTCACTTGAACATGGTCTTGTTTTGAAGGTAATTGAATGTACATTAGTTCAAAGGTGAGTAGGATCAAAACGGACACTGGATGAGGAAGATATGAGGGTTTTAGTCCATAAATCTTAGAACTAGGGTTTGAGTTTTGGTCCATTTATTTCGGTTAGTGATTTTTTAGTATTTTTCAATTATTCTTGTTAGTGATATGTACACAGTGGAGGTGGTTTCGGTTCATTCGGAGTTAGCATGAATTAATTAAAAATCAGAGAAGTTAGGCTATTTACATATCATTTTTGGCTGGGATTTTTGGCTTCTTATTTTGTGCAGAAATAATGGATAAATTACAATTCTTATCAAAACATGCATGAATGATAATTATGCTGAATAAACGAAGAAATGCCAATGATTTTGAGGGATTTGAGCTTAATTAATGAGATTTAGAGTGATGAATCCGAGATTCATCATCACCTTATACTTAAACCATGCTCGTCCCTGAGCATCAAAAAGAAATGTCATGAGGTGAAATGTGATTGGGTTCCTTACCAAGAACATGAAGGTGAAAATAAAACTAGACTCGACCTTTGGATTATTATTTTGGCAGAACTTCTGTGAGACCTAGAATTTTAAAATAAACAGCCTTTAAGTTCTACACATCATTGTCACATTTTCAGCTCAGAAGTTATCTTAGATCCATCCTCTTCCCAAAGCATACCCTATGAACATTGAATAATCGACTCATGTGTGTGAAAGGTTTTAGCTCTTCCCATCCAGAATGCTGGATTACCATGCAAACCTCCTCTCCAGTAACTCGTCCTTAGGGAGTCAGGTATTTTCTTCTAAGGTCTGTCGCGCTGTGTTCACAATCGAATTGGGGGGAGAAGTTAGAAGAAGAAGAAGAAAAGAACTGGAAGGTGGCCAGTGTAGTCACCTCTCCTTGTGAAGCTGGCCAGTGTAGCCGAGTCTCCACCAACATCTTCAGGTTTTCTTGAAGCGTGGACCTTTTTGGTCAGATATTTATTTGGTAGAATGCTTCTTTGTATTTGGAATTGTTGGTGGTTCTGCTTGGATCTTGTTGTGCTCCTACGGATATAGAATCTTTTTGTTTCCGTACATTTTTTGGGGTCTTAAAAAATATTGTGCCCAACCGTCCATCCCTTTTCTAAAGCTTTATTTCAACCCATACTCTGGTCTTTAGATTTCCACGCTACTAGAAAAGAAACTCACACAATCTTCCAACATTTCGTCTGAGTTGAGCTAAGTGCAGAGTGTGAGAGTACAAATTAATTCCCTATTCCAGAGTTGTACCCAGAATGAAGAGACCATGTTAGACACTAAGAGTCAAACGTTGCACATTGTCATGTGGAACTCAAAGAATTAAGTCAAAGACCTGAAGCTTCTAAAATTCTATTTCTCGGTGAAGTTCCTATAAAAATTAGGTGGATTAAGGTCAAGTCCAGATCACTCTCGGTTTCTGTTCATAACTTGGTTCAGAACCCAAAGCCACTTCACATATGCAAATGAATACTGGATGAAGTAAAGGTGTGAAATGCATACACATTTTTTGTGACTTTTTTTTATTTTTTTGTGGAAGGGTTTTTTTTGGTTTTTTTCAGAATTAATTACCCACCCCGTCAATACATATAGACTTACACGAAAGTACGAGATATGTGTAAAATATATATACAGTATATATACAGACCCCCCTACACTTAGCGAGTGTTGTGTCCTCAGAGCACAAGAAGCGTAAAGAAGACAAAGCTCAGGCTAAGTGTAAGAAAGTGAAAAAGAAAAATAAAAAGATGGATCGGAACCATCCCCTATACTTAGTATGTGAATAGTCTAAGTATAAAAGAAGAGCGGAAAAAATGAGGTGGTCGGGGTATGTGGATGAAGAGTGTATATACAGATGGACATCGGGAGATGGGGAGAGTGGTATGTACAGATGGCATCGCCCCGCCCCCCCCCCCCCCATACTAAGGCCTTGGCCTAAGTAGAGGAAGAGCTGTACAAGGGGACCGATGTGGTTGGGAGGGAGGGTGGTTCGTCGATGATTAAGGCGGTTTACGACTTATCTTCTTGTGAGCCGGTGGTGGGAGATCATAATAGCGAGAAGGAGATGAAGCATATGATTCCCAACTATTATCAGTGTCATCCTCAGAAAAATCATGATGGATCGTAGATGAAGCGCTTGAGTCAGATTAAAGGTAGCCATCATCAAAGTTATCCTCAGAGGAATAGTATTTTAAAGTGGACATACTCCAAATATTCTGGTTTTTTTGTTTCTTCAGTTGTTTCCTCAGAATTCATTCCTTCATGGGATCAAGCGATTCATCTATTTTGCGATCTGCGAGAATTGAAAAACTGGGGAGAGTCTCTGCATGTTCTTTCTCAATTGATTTGACATTGGAGCATTCCTGTGTCAAGTTTATGTGATCCATGTAGTCGGAATAGGTTGACCCAGAGTGTGCCCATGCATAAGTCTCCGCATCATATGATTTACATACTTGATTCTCCATGGTAAGAGCAGATGGGAATGGAGCAGGGGGGAGATTCTCTAAACCAATAGTCTCATCAACAACTATTATCTCAGGTGTAGCAGCGGGGTAGGGCTCTTCTACCTCTTCATGGTTACGGATGTCGGGGACTTCGTGGGATGCATCAGAAAATCGTACTTCCTCAAAGACAGGGTCAGATTGAAGTGCTTCTAATGTTGTAAAATTGATTTCCCGTGTCTCACAATCAATAATTACCTTAGACAATGCTAAGAATGGCTTTCCGAGAATAATTGGAGACTGGATGAATTCTCCTTGATGGTCAACATCAATGATCTTGAATTCTACTATGAGAGGAGCACCTTAAAATGTCATGATGACAGAAATGATTCCTCTCAGCCGCTTTATCGATCCGTCAGCAAATTGAACAATCTCTTGTATCTTTCTGATCGGTCCAAGTTTGAGTTCGTGAAATACAGAGGTCGAGAGGATATTGATCGGTGAGTTGTCATCAATCTGAGCATGGGTGAAAATTGTGTCTTTAATCGTGCAATCAAATATGGGCAACCGCTTCACTACGCGGCTCTTGGTTTTTCTCCTCAACACTAAGGAGGAGGCCATTGTCAAGATATGTCTTTCAGTCTTTGTTCTTATCCTGCCCAACATTTTTATCATTAATTTGTTCATTACAAAACGTTTAAGGTCGGGGACGTTTTCAATGGCCTTTATAAAGGGAAGTTCAAAAATCAATCTTTTCTCCAATGCTTCCTATAAAGCAGGATACAAATTCTTCAGATCTTCTTCAGATTTATTTTTTATTTATTTTTCGAGATTTTCGATTTTTTTGTGGTTTTCGAATATTATAATTTTTTTGGTATTTTATCTGTGGTGTTGTGATGTGGTGTGTTCCTCAAATGAGCAGGGGTTCTGATGTTCAGAGTAAGATTCAGAGGCATAGTCATTTCTAGGGGAATAATATACCGAACTGTCGCTGTCAGAATTGTTCCTAGGTTGCTGAATATACTCAAAATTTTCAACATTTGATCTAATCATTTCCTCATTCATTTTATATCCGATCTAGCAGAGATTGAAATTAATCAATTGGTGAATTTTCGAAATCTATCCTCCATTAAATCATATTTCTTATTTATCCTCGAAATATCATCCTCCAAAATCTTTTCATGACCAATCATGCGAGAAGTTGAGGTGTGTTTCTTGTATTTGAGATTCAATAATTTCATCTTCCATTTTCCAGTATGTGCTAGGAGAAGAGTTTCTTGAAATATCCATTATATGATCATTATTTTCTGAAAATTTCTCCTAAAAAATTGTGGAAGGAGGCTGCTCATGTGATCAGGCCTGTGGAGTTGGTCTGAGTAGAGTTCAATCCTTTTATTATGAGTGGTCGGATCTTGATATTGTGGATTCATCATAAAGTGGTTATGTGTTTCTAAGTTGTCAGTCCAGTCTTCTGTATGAGTGTCATGTTTGAAGAGGTGGTTGTCATGGTAATTCCAAGATGATGGTTGTTTGTTTATGTTCAATGGCGGGGAAGACAGGAGATGTGAAGAACTGTTGAGTTCGATCATGTAGTTATAATCTCCCATGAGTGATGGATTGATTTTTACTGAATATGAAGGATGAATTGTATGATTGGAGTAGAGTGGACTGACATATGAAGAAGTGGAGACCTTAGTCAGTTCTTGGTTTGTATGATCCGAATACAAAGTATTGTCATTCATGTAGTAGATCGGAATTGTAGAGAGTGTTGGATCTATTGATGGTTGAGAGTCTCTTGTGGCAGTTGGAGGAGGTGTTTTGGGTCTAACTGATACGAATTCCTTTTCATAGTATAGCTCTGATGGATTCTCGGATAAATGTTCGGCCATTTTTGAAAGAGCTGAAAGGAATGATGGGTTGGGTCTGCAATGATTTTTATGATCTGGATCTGGAGAGTTTTTGGACAAAAGTTCCATGATGAGGTTTAAATCAAGAAAGGAGAGAGATGGCACAATTGTGCGATTGCACGAGATAGTCAAAAGTAAATTTATCAAATGTACGGCTTTTGATCTTCGAAATCGGTTCACGCACACCAATGCAAACACAAATCAAACCCCAGGTTCACCAACTCACACAATGAAGCCGTAAGAGTTCGGCTATTATCTTTTCAATTTTATTTAGTGATAAGATAATATTGTAAAGAATTTAGCGAGATGTTAGGTGCTGGAAATTTTCGTAATGACTGGCCTGAATTCTTACAACTAGTTGCACCTACTTTCAGCCAGTATGGGAGTAAGTACGAACCGTAGATCAGCTACCCGTTTTACTTGAGGACGGAGCCTTACACAATGTCCTCTAAACCACCCACTCTGCTAAAGAAATCCGGACCGTTTACCGGCAACCCGTAGATCCTCACTGAGAAGTAGCTAATCATTTTTGGTAGAATCAGTAGTCAATATGAAACTCTAGGTTTGGACTCTAGACTTAAGTGTCGTCGCTCGCTCACTCATAAAAAATAAAAGAATCCAAGGTCGGGGTAGCTCTCCCGCAAAAATTCTCGATTTTTACAGGTTAATTTAAAAGTCAGTTATAATTAGCAGTCCCAATTTTAATTAGGCGATCACTGAAGAATTAAGTGAGCACAAATAGACGTCTACCATCCAGTCCCAATTTCCTTTAAAAATTATGTGACAAAACAAGAGGGAGGAGTTCAGGAAAAGTCGATGCACATTAAAACAATGATGTATGCTCCGTTAGAAGATTTACAGTGATTCCTTGCAATCTTTCTGTGGGATGCAATACAGAAATTGAAAAATTATTCTAAATGGATGCAAGCTGATGAAAAACTGCACCTAGTAGAAAGTTCTATTAGCGGGGAAGAATTGAGTTAAATTTCGCTAAGATAGAACGATCTAATGTGCGTCTCGGTTAAAGTGATGTGTGGCCATAGGTCCTACGAGCACAATCAAACATTGAAATTCTCTAAGACCCGTATGTGCAGGTCTATCCTAAGCACCACTCAAGTCAGGCCCCACCCTCATCAAAGAGTTAAACAGGCCACAGCACACCACCGAAAAAGTTCAAGGTCTTTACACACGTGAGAGTCCAAACGGACACCGCTATAAATGAGAAATTAATTATAGAAAATAGAATCCTAGACTCTACGCACTCTCACGACTATACTCGATCTTAAATTAATAGCAGGTTTTCGGAAGTTGGTGAAGATGTGTCGGTTCTGGAAAAACCGCTCCACGTATGTCGGGTACCTTGCAAGAAAAATAAGAGAGATAATGTAAGAGAGTGACTCAAAAATCAATAAAAAATAAAATAAATGTCGAAAATAAATGTAGGAAAAAATGGAATTTACAATGTAAAATTCAGGGCTCAGACTACCCCAATGCGGAAAAGCGAACGGAAATTTTAAAAATACAAAACTAAGTCGTTTGCCTCCTCAGCAATGGCGCCATCTGATGAGTCAAAAATTATGCTTATTAAATATATATCTAATCGTGAATTGTCGTGCGTAAATAAATTTGATTTGTCATTTCATTGTTGGCGGCAATCGGAATCGGTCAAGAAAATAACCACACAATAAGTTAATCAATTTCAATCAATGTTGTTTTATGTTTATTTTACGTGGGCAAGTCCCAAAGTCGATCACAAGGAGGCAAAGGAACAACCTATAATTATGTCTATCAAAATTCATGTGCGGTTTTCGAGGCGGTCTTTTTTTGTAAATTTTAATACAATAAATGATGCAGAATGCAAATTCGGCCTATTTTAGGGACAAAAATTTAAATTATGCTCAAATGATGTCTGAAAAATACGAAACTTGGCCACGATGCAAAATATAATGAAATGAATGCAATATCAAGTTTTTGGAATTTTTGGATGCAAGATGATTTTTTTATGAATTTTTAAATGCAAACAATGTGAATTTCAATATTTAATTATAATAAATATTAAATCTAATTATTTTCAAGGAATAAAATTATCTAAGATCTATCACAAGGTACTGGACCTCAGAAAAATCCTAAACCTCGAAAATACAAGATTCAATACCTATTAAAAATCAAATATTGAAATATACAAAAGGATTTTTACAGGGCAATCTATGTATGAAAATGCAATTCTTTTTGGCGACATTGTTCATCACAATTAATTCTACAATCTGTGATTTTTCGAGAATTTGTACAGCAATGGTTAATAATTTATAAATTTCAGAGCACAGAATGGGCAAAATATGTAATTTTCCACAAAATAATTAATTATTAATTAACCATTGATCACAGAAATACCAAACATATGTCATAATGTAGAGAATTAATGGACGAACATCATATATTTTTAGATAATAAGATAAGGGATATAATCACTTGTGCCCCTTCGAGATCTCGTAATTCAGTTATGCCCCTATCTTTTTGCTAATATCATTTGAGCCCCTCACTTCTTTCTCCGTCATCAGTTGTGCCCTTATGTCTGATTGACCGTCAATGAATTGACTTAACCATGGTTTTTTCAAACCTTGGTGCAGTTAAGAGGGGTATTATTGTCCAGACTCCTCTTCTTCCTCCTCCAACCTCCTCCTCCGCCCTCTCCACCCGGAGTTCGCCGCAAGACTGTAATTTCCGCTCAGCATCAGCATTAAGCTCAATTGGAACTCGAAGTTAGTGCAGGATGACAAATCTCAACTCCAAGAAATAGTTGGCGATAACACCATCTGTCGTGTTTATCTCCCAACAATATTCCATCGAATTCTTGAAAAGGAAAAGAAAAAACTCCAAGCTTAATATAAAGGTGAAAAGAAAATTGTTAATTAAGCAATTCCAACTCAGTTAGTTCCCGAGAATATAGGAAGGAGATAAAAAGTGACCACGGCTCCTCACCAGACCGCCGAGCGCCGTCCTGCACCTCCTCCTACGGTACGCGTCCAGATTCGACATATTCCAGGTTTGTAATTTGTCCCGGTATGTTGCAACCGTGCGGTCACCAACCGTTCTTCCCCGCGTACCCTCCCTTGTTGTGCACCTAAAGTAGCCAGGGCAGATGAGGCGGTGCAGGGCTGGCGTCGCGGGGGCGGTGCGATGTGGGCTAGGAGGCGTGGGGGAGGGGAGGGGGCGGCCTAGGGGAGCAGGTGCTGGGCGACGCGGGGCAGGGGCGGGGGCGGTGCGATGCAGGGCTGGGCGGCACGGGGGAGGGGAGGGGGCGGCCCAGGGGAGCAGGGGCTGGGAGACGCGGGGGAGGGGCGGGGGCGACGGGCTGGGAGGAGGTGCAGGGAGCTCGGGGCAGAGCTGGGAGGAGTTGCGGGTTGGGGAGGAGTTTCAAGAGAAGAGGGAGGAGGATGAGGTTGGAGGAGGAGGAAGAGGATGGGGAAGAGGAGGAAGAAAAAGAGGATGAGGAAGTGGGTATAAAATGACCATAAAAACCTTTTTTTTAAAATTAATACCGCTTATGTCCTCAAAGTTAACGTCTGTTTGCACTGTGGATGGACGGTCACTAACCCGAGGGGCACAAGTAATAAAACAACAAGAAGTGAGGGGCACAATTGATATTAGCAAAAGGATAGGGGCATAACTGAAATTGTGAGATCTCGGGGGGGTACAAGTGATAAAATACCATTAAATAATGTCATGTAGAGGTCTAAAATCACTAGGGAACATAGGGGTGTTTATGCAATTAATAATAAATATATAAATAATTCAAATGGTGAATTTGCAATTACCGAAAAATGGGGGGTTTTCGCAAAATTCCCAACAGGTCACGTGCGACGCACGTGACCCTTGGGTAGATGGACTGTTCTGCAATTAGAAGGACTTCCGTGGGTGCTGATGGCAATTTACCAGGAGGTCACGTGCGATGCACGTGACCCCTGAGTGAAGGGTTACTGCGTAATTCTTGGCAGTCTTGGAGCCTCTTTTGCAATTCTTCCATCGAAGGCATATGGGCTCACGTGCGGGGGGGGGTGATCTTCTATGGTAGCAACGCGTGGCGGGGGCCTCTTGTCCCTCCCCGGTGGTCGCGGTTGGTGCGGCTCCTTCGTTGCGGAGGTTATCGGTAAAGGGCCGCTCGGACGGAGGCTCCTGGATGAGGAGATGCGAAGTGTCTCAAGCCTGGCGGTTGTGAGCGTCGGTGCAACAAAGATGTTGGCGGTGGCTGCTGGCGATGCGTAAGTTCGGTGATGAAACCAGGAGAGCAGAGGCGGCTGATGACGACGTCGGAGAAGATCGTGATGACGAAGCGGTGTAGTTGAGGGCGATGCAGATCGTTGGGGAAGCACGAAAAGTCGGTGAAGAAGTCGGGCAGATGCGTTGAAGGCACTGAAGTTGTAGGCTCGATAGTCGATGAAGACCGGAGCGGTGCAGGGGCAGAACGCTAGGGCGGTGCTGCAACGTGGGTCGGGGGTCCCTCAGATCTCGTCGACGGCGAGTCCCAGGTGATGTCACCACCGGGCTTTGCTTGGAAGAATCGGCGGATGAAGTCAAGGTTGGGGTGGCGTCGTTCTTAAATAGATCACGAGGGTGGTCTGGGATGGAAACAAAGGTAGCAGGGGGATTTGATTGACGATCATCGGGGGTTTGTAATTGGAAGGCGGCGGGATCTGATAAAGATCGGACTGGAGATTTGGAACAATCGGATAGAGGATTCGGCAATCGGAGATGGAGTCGATTGACGGATGTGAGCGAGATTCATGGCGAGGATGGAGGGGCGGCGGAGGTATAAACGGGAGGCGGTGAAATTTGGGAAAGGAGGGTCTGGGAGGATGATGAACAGTGGCCGTCCGATCGGCCGAGATCGGACGGCCACGATGGGGCCACGTGGTGGCAGGAGAGTAAAGGGGGCGGGGCATGTGCGTTGCGCGTGCCTGGGACACACGTGCGACGCACGTGCAAGGCTTTTTTTGATTTTTTAATTTTTTTATGAACGAATAAATGAATAAAAATTCGAAAAATGTCTGACACGTGGCGGCTCTAGGAGCGGCCACGTGTCCGCACTACAAAATACAGAAAATTAAATACTTTTTAAAATACAAAAGAAATAGTAAACATACTTGGATCGAACAAGTTTCTTCATGAAAATTGCTCATCTCGATGAGTTCTACAACTATCACGAGGACATCAAAACCAAAATCGATCAATTGCACTAAGTGATATTTTTGGGGTATCCCATGTACACAGAACACCTATATTTTTGCGTTTTAAATTTTTTTATTATTTTTAAACAAGGTAAAAATCCGACAAAATGTGGTAAAATGAAAGATAAATATTTACACATTAATCTATTTTTTTGGATTTTTATTAATTACGAAAAAGAAGAAATAAAATAAAACACAAAAAAGACCAATTTTGCACAGACAGTTAGTAAAGACTTGGACTCAATTTGTTTCTTTGATTTCAAGCTTAGTTTGGACTTGGATTTTTGCATATTTTAATAAAACTTTCATCAAAGAAGCAAATGAAAAAATAAATAAACTAAAATAGGTTAATTATGTACATAAAATACTTGGTCAAAATCAGATAAAATACAAAATGTAAAAAAAGAGGCCCAAAACCCAACTTTCACATATGAGCTCCGATTCACTTGAACTTGGTATTTTTTGAAGGTAATTGAACGTACATTAGCTCAAAAGTTAGTAAGATCAAAACAGACACTGGATGAGGAAGATATGGCGGTTTTAGTCCGGAAATCCTAGAACTATGGTTTGGGTTTTTGGTCCATTTATTTGGGTTAGTGATATTTTTGTATTTTTCATTTATTCTTATTAGTGATATGTACACAGTGGAGGTGGTTTTGGGTCATTCGGAGTTAGCATGAATTAATTTAAAATCAGAGAAGTTAGGCTATTTACAGGTCATTTTGGCTGCGATTTTTGTCTTCTTATTTTGTGAAGAAATAATGGATAAAATGCAATTCCTATCAAAACATGCATGAATGCTAATTATGCTGAGTAAATGAAGAAATGCCAATGTTTGTGAGAGATTTGAGCTTAATTGATGAGATTTATAGTGATGAATCTGAGATTCATCTGTTTGATCAGTAAAGATAGTTACTTTCGATCCAATGATGTAAGACCTGAACTTATCCAAGGCAAAAACTATGGCTAGCATCTACTTCTTAGTGACTGTGTAGTTCCGGCTGCGCAACATCCAATGTACGACTAGCATAGTGAATGGCAAAAGGCACTCCATCCCTCCTTTGTCCTAGCACGACCGCTAAGGTAAAATCGGAGGCATCCGTCATGATCTCGAATGGGAGTGACCAATCAGGCGGCTAGAGGTCAGGAGCCTCAACAACTAGACTCTTGACAGTCTCAAATGACACAAGACACTTATCATCTACAATGAACTTGGTGTCTTTGGTCAGCGAATAAGTCAACGATCGGGCAATCCTGCTGAAATCATGAATTAATCGGCGGTACAAACTGACGTGCCCCAGAAAGACCGTAACTGTCTCAAGTTGGACAGTGGATTGAGTTTCCCTGATGATATCCACCTTTGCCACCTCCATGCCCCTATTGAAGATGATATGACCAAGCACCATCCCTTGAGTCACCATGAAGTGACTCTTCTCCTAGGATAAAGCAAGATGGACCTCGATGCATCACTGAAGAACACGGTCTAGGCAATCAAGACAAGCAATCAAACCCATCTCCATTGATCGACTAGTTGTCTATTAAGACCTCTAAGAAATCACCGACCATGTCCAAGAATATGGACAACATGCACCTTTGAAATGTCACTGAAGCGTTACATAGACCAAAGGGCATCCGTCTGAAAGCATATGTCCCAAAAGGACAGGTGAATGTAGTCTTGTCCTCGTCTTCGGGTGTAATGGCCACATGATTGTATCCGGAGTACCCATCAAGGAAACAGTAATGACTCTTCCCAGCTACACTCTCTATAATATGATCAATAAATGGCAGCTGGAAATGATCATTCTTGGTGGTTCGGTTCAATCGTCTATAGTCTACATAGACCCTCCAAGAATGGGTACCCGGGTAGCAATCTCCTCTCCAGACTCGCTCACAACTATAGTGATGCTCGTCTTCTTGGGTACCACATGTAATGGACTAACCTACTTGGAGTCGGAGATGGGGTAGATAAAATAAACGTTCCACCATTTAAATATCTCCTTCATGACAACTTCTCGAAGGTTCGGGTTCAGTCGTCATTGGAACTCACGCGATGGCCTAGCGTCCTCTTCGAGATAGATATGGTGGGAGAACATGACCGGACTTATCCCCTGGAGATCAGCTACGCTCCATCCTATCGCCTTACGATTCTTTTCAAGAACCTCCATCAAACGAGATTCTTGCTCTTTGTCAAAATTGTTGAGGTAATGATCGGGTGCATCTCATGCTCGCCTGCACGGAACCTATACTTCAGTGACTGTGGCAAGGGCTTTAGCTCTGGGCAACTGGGAGCTGGCAAATCTGGCCTCTTAAAAGTCTGAGTGAATGCAACTAAATCTTCATGGGTGAACTCTCGATGATCATGAAAATCTGGTGTAGACTGCTCTGCTGGTGTATCTGTACAATGTATCGGATCAGTCTCCACCCTAGCTGTTAGCTCTGTAGGAATCAGACATGGTATCAACTCATCAAACTCTACCCAATCGATATCTGACTCCGAGGGATCCGTATCTGAATCACAAGGGAAAGAAACTACCTCACTATCCGGAACACAGTCTACAGCCTCGAATGTGTCCTCTGCCAAGAGTGTGCTCTCCAAGCTCTCCTATTCTCGAATCTGGGAATACGTGGAGTCTGAATGTGAGAGGATGGCTCATGAAACGGTCTCAAATCAAGAAGCTTCATCATCTATAATTACAAAATCGCACTCCTGGTGGACGTCTCGCTCTGCCCTTGTCATCTGCTCTGAATCGTTGAGCTACTCTGAGTAGGCTGAATCTAGCGCTTGGGTCTCATCGACCATCTCTATTTGTTTTTTGCCCTCGACTTGAAAGCTTACCTTCCCGCTATCATGATCAGACACCGCCTTGGTTGTGGCCATGAACGGGTGTCCTAGAATGATAGTGGTATCGGTCACAGACTCAGGGATATCCATGTCCAACACAACGAAGTCCACGGGGAATTTTATGCCCTGAATTGTGACGACTATGCCCTTCAACAACCCCTTCAGCCTTTTGATAGATCTAATCAGCAAACTGAAGGACAGTCCTGCTCTGTCGAAGAGGGCCAAACTCGAATCGGTCGAGTAAGGTTGTCGGTTGTAGGTTGATTGAAGAGTCACTTTCTAATAGAGTCTGATCGAACCTCTACTCATGTATGTGACATCAGACATAGGGAGCTCTTGCATCGGGCCTCTTGGCTGGCAGATGGTTCTAGATAGCAATGTAGGTGGCACGAGTGAGCACATGGATCTCTGCATGATGGTTCCTCTTCTTCCTGCGAATGGTAGTCTTCTCTCTAAGGTTCCTCTGGAAGAGAAGGATGTGCTCAAGTGCCTCCTGTAGAGTTAGCTGAATATGGAATCTATCTATCATCTGTTGGCTGAACTCTAACTGCTGGTTTTTTTGTTTTCTTTTTTATTCCCCTTATCAAAGTGGAGGGCTTGAGAGAAGGTGATGGATGGGCCTCCTCAGATAGAGGGATGGGAACGGGTCCCTGTTGCTGAGATGAAACAGAATCCATATAAATATCACAAGGCATCGTATATGGACTCAACGATAAAGAATCCTTTCCTTTTTAAATTTTTTTGATTTTTTCTGAATGGTTCAGATATACATAAACTGAAGGAAATGCAACAAGAATAGAAGGGGTGGCCTCAGTACCACCCACGACATCACGAACTGCGACATCAGCACCGCTTTCTAGCTCAGCATCCGAATGGTTGGTGGCATTAGCACCACCTCGTGCAACTGGTGAAGCGATAGCCTCAGTACTGCAGGTTGGATCTACATCCTTGGTGGCATCAGCATTACCGTTATCATAATCATCATGAGCAGCATCAGCACTGCTCTCCTCCTCGTCTGGTGCTCCAGAGTCCTCGTGTTGTTGCCACTGAGACGAGGCACCGCCGGCTAGCATCCTATCGCTCCTAATGGTAACAAAGTCATCATTAAATGTATATGCAGTAATATCACCCAAGGAGTCACTAGTAGTGGTAACCTCTGTAAACTGTTCCTACTCAGACTTCCTCTTCAGGTTTTTCGGATTCGGCTCGATCTGAGTGGGTATGGCGGCCTTACCCTTGACGATCTCCCTCATCTCCTGACGGCACTCATCCATCTCCCGCTTAAAAGTGGCCTGCTGCTCGGAAATAAGGTGGGCTATATCATCAAGTGCTGGGTTCTCATAGGTTGGCCCATGAGAACTGGACGAGTTGCCTCTCTAGAAGTGAGGATGCTGCTACTGGGACAGATAAGGGGGATACTGATGAGAATACTGCTGAGGCTACTGCTTGTTCTGCCTCCATGGTTGTCCCTGCTGGTAGTGCGAATGTGGATGTCGGAACTGGGGTTGTTGCTGTTGTTGGTTGTACTGCCCACCCTGATTTGGAGGTTGTTGCTGGGATGAGGCACCTCCAGTCGACCATCGGAATCCAGGATGGTCTCTGCGGATCCCGGGTTGCGGTCGGTCATCCCAAATCCCGTTGACTTCCATCAATGGCTCCTACTCAAACGGGGATGGAGGAAGGACTACCAGGGGTTGCTCATGCTGGTACACCACCACTTGAGTGTCCTGAGATTGTGGTGACTGGACGTAGTGGTGGTGCGGTTGCTGGAACGACTCCGCCTGAATGTGGTGAACCAGTCTGTAGTGGCAGAGGGCTGGGATGAGCTGTGTTGCTGGGGTCATCCCGTAACCTAAGACGGAGCTGAGAAGCCATCTTTGCCTCCTGGAGGCACATAATCTGGGGTCTTTAGGTCACTCAGCATATGTGCCATCTCATCTATCTATGACATCTCCTGGTACTTCTTCTTCTCTATGATCTAGATGCGGTACAGCTTTTCGCTTATAATACCCAAATCAGCGACCGATGACATTGCATGTGCTTTGGCTGCTGAAGATGTGGAAGGACCAACATCAAACCGTGCTATCCTCTGATAGGACACGGCCTGTGGTGGGGGCTTCCCAGTATATAGAGTCGGATCTGGGACATGATGGTGTAGTTCTCTACCATCTCCTCATAGAACGCCAAGACCTGATCCCCATCCTTGGCAAAATAAGATCCTGCACAGGATGCATTCACTAGCCCATACAGCTCCGGTGTCAGACCACAAAAGAAACTCTGCTTGAGGTTGGGCTTGGATATATAATGGTGGGGGCACCGGTCGATAATCTCTATGAATCGGTCCCATGCTTCATGAAACTACTCGTTGGGAAGCATAGAGAAGTTGTTGATGAGGGCTCTTGCTGCATTCGTCAAGTCGAGTGGGTAGTACTTGTTCAAGTACTCGTTTTGGAGTTGTTCCCATGATGGCACATATCTCCCTAAATGCTTCAGCCAATAGGCTTCTCTGTCGATGAGGGAGAATAGAAAGGCCATCATCTTGATGGTATCCTCGTCCACGAATCTAACATCAAACTCCTGGAGATGGAGGTGCGGCTCCTCAATGGCTAGGCCGTGGAATCTTGGCAGTAACTGGATAGTCTGAGGAGGGAGCTTGAAATCTCCCAGAATCGTAGGCAGCTGGATCCAACAGTGTGTCAGAGTTACACCAGGGTTGTGCAACTCCCTCATCGGGCGTGCTGGTCGGACTGGCTCTTGTGGCTCATCTAGGTTTGGTCCAGCTCCTACTAACTCTAGAATATCTCCTCCACCGCTCTGTTCGGCTCTTCACTGTCATCTCGCATCTGAGCCATCTCTCTGTACATATCGGCCATGAAAGCTCCCTGGTCTTTGATTTGACGCTATGTAGTCTCTAAGGAAGCTAACAGGGTGTTGTTGATGGCACCCTGATCAAGAATGTATGTGTGAGTCTGGTTGGGTCCATTAGTGTGCTCCTCGTTGCTGGCCATGTCTTGGGTCTCTGCAAAGGCAAAAGACCTGCACGAAGGTGCTGTCAAATGAATGTACATCTGTTGCGGTCTCTGCTCGGTCACCTCGGGACTGGTAGAAGGGTGGTTGAGGGGGAACAGGGTGGAGTCAAACTCAGGTTCGGAGACGGGCCTGGGCTCTTGCGAACCAACCTAGATGAATGGGGTGGAGTGCTCAAAAGCAGTGAAACCAAAGGCTGCCTAAGGGACCTCCGGCCCATCATCGTGATGTGTAGAGGAATGTGGATGGGATCTGAAAACAAACAAGATCAGGAAAAACAAAACCCAGATTCACCTATTCAACGTTGAGCTAATGATAGTAAAAGTTTGGTCTTTTATCTTATTAATTTTATTAGGTGATAGTTCAGTCTATCAGAATGATTAAGCGAGCTGGTGAGAACCCGACGCTCTCAAGAGATTGGCCTGATCCCGAAGCTAGATCTATCCCATCTAGTACAAGTTTCGGACCGTTTACCAGCTACTCGATCAACTCGCTCTACAAAGGATATCGCGACCCGTTTTACCGGAAACCAGAGCAATCCTCACTAGAGAAAAACTAACCCCAAAATCAGTAGTCTGAAGAAAGGTCAGGCTTGGCATTGTCCTAGTGTGCGGGTCACCCTCTCGCTTATCCAAACCAATCAAGGAGGGGATTGTTCTCCCAAGACAGATTTTTCAGTGAATGTCTTTTATGGTTTGTGTTTAGCAGTCCCAATTTTATGGTTTTCCTTTTTAGGTATTTTTCAATATCAAACAATGCCTACAGAATTTTTTGATTCTCATGGTTATTTTATGTCCAAAAATAGGGGGAGAATTCGAAAAAGCCAATGCACGGTCAACAAAATGATGCATGCAAAGATAGAAATGAGTACCTTACGCCAGCACTCTATATGTAGGGTGATCCGCGCATAAAATAAAGACAAAATTTAAACTACATATATGATGCACGAAGAAATTGACCTTAGATAAAAAATTTCTACACGCGAAGAACAATAGCTAATGTGTCAACAAGAGAGGTCGGAGTCCTGTCTCTGATGCCGATCGGTGTCCACCACAATTGATCCTGCCAGCGATGTATACAACCTTTAGCGGCATGTGACCTTTCAGGTGACCATATTAGCTTTTTCTTTGTGATTTAAATAATTATGTCGAGTTAACGATCTATAGGTGCATGGAGATAATTAGGGTTATGACCTTAATTAATTACGTCACAATCAAGATAAAATCCTAAGTCTAGGGGTCAAATTCTACGTGAATCAAGAATAAAATAAAAATATGGGAAAACAAAAACCGACGGAAAACCGCGGTGAGGTCCTCCGAGCACACCGGTGCTCGACGAAACAGACCCCACAAAATGCAAAGTCTAAGTGTCTCTGAGTCTTGTTTTATTACAAATTATAGACTAAAAATAAAACTAAAATGTTAAAATCCTCCAAGTGTTCTTGCTCCTCTCCTATGCTCTCCTGCGGCTCGAAGAAGAAGCGAGCCGCCTCCGCTTCGCTCGGGTGCTCCGACGCTCCTAGGAATGCCTCCATCACTTGTCGACCCCTCGCAAGAAATAGAGAAACAAAGATGGTCAGATCACAATTATTGAAAATTAAATCTAGAAACAAAAAAAGAGAAATAAAAACAAAAAAATAAAAAGCAACTAAACTAAAAGAAAAAAGAAAAAGAGAGCTAAAATAAAATAAGGAAAACCGACTACTAAGCCGTGCTCTTCGACAACGGTGCCACTCTGATGAGCGAAACGCCAACTAAGGTTAAGCGTCGAAAATAAATCAAGGTTGTTGCGACCCCAATCGACGAATCGGGCTCAATGCGACTACCAACACTATCAAACGAGCATGAAAACCAAGGCAAGCGGTGTTGCTATTTATTTAACCCGTTATAGCCACGAGCGTCGAACACAAGGAGCACAGGAAAAATCCTACGAAGGTAGCGAGAATCCAAAAAAAGAAATAAAAACAATTTTGGTGGTTTTTAAATTTAAAATTTTTTATATTTTCTTTTTCTAATGTGAAAATGGATAAGAGTATGATAAATCAAACTCAAACAATTATTTCAAGGTCTAAAAAATACTAAAAAATTCAAAATAAATTTATTTTTGGGTTTTTAAAATATTCAAGTATTTTTAGGGTATTTTTTTGGGCTTTTTTAATATTTTATAGAATTTTCTAAAAACTAAAGAAGGCATAAACATCCAGCAATGTACAACCTGGATAGAAAGGAAAATTAAAAATATTTAAAATGCCTCTAAAATCCTGACAGTAATTTTATTTGAAAGTATAATAAAAGCTAACTATAGAAATTAATAACATATTTTTTGGTATTTATAGAATTTTTAATGATTTTTGTAAGGTTTTTAGTCTTTTGTAATTTTCAGGTGTTTTATAAAAGATAATCAAATGAAAATTATATAGGAATTAAAACAATACAAACCAAGCACTCGTAAATTTTTTATAAAATTTTTAAAGGTATTTTTCTATTTTTTAGGATTTTCTAAAATAGATAGAAAATTTTTTTAGGGTTTTTGATTTTTAGAAAATAGAAATAAAATCACAAAAATTACAAAAATATTATACAGTAGAAGCGCCTACTGGTAATTTTTGTGGAATTTTTGGAGTAGTTTTGATATTTATTTAATTAAAAACTCAACACATAGGTTGTAGGACCTAAATGCAATTTATTTAAGTTTTTGGACCAACATTAACATGCATAAAAAATCTTGGGTCAACTATACAATTTAACCAATTAATTTCAGCACAAGCGTCAAATACACATTGACAGGGGCATAAATGCAGTTCTAGATAATATTCATTCAAAAGTTAACATCAAACAAGTTCAGGACTGAAACTGCAAAAAGACCCAAGTGCACGTGATGAAGCACGTGTCTCCAAACAAGGCGGACTAAATGCAAATAACAGAAACTGCAAGTCCAAAATGTAAATAGGTCCAACTACAAATTTATTTTACTTACTAAAATGTAAACTAGCATAATTGCAGTGTAAAAAGGGATATATACCCTTGAAGCACGTAAGGCGTACGTGGGGTGGACACGTGTCAGCCGTTGGAGAATGCGTGGACGTGCGTCTCCGATGGTGTTAGGCGTCAGATCTGACGGTGCCGGAACGGTTGGGGGCATGGGGTGCACGTGGCCGTCAGATCCGACATCTAACGATCAGGCCAGGCGGCTGGATGGACGGTCGAGATGCAATCTTGAGGACTCTGGTCAATCCAATGGTGATGGATCAATCTGGAAGAACAACACCTGGGTGGACTTCACCGGAGCAAAGGACGAGATCCTTAGCCCGACGATCGATCGAGAAGCACCGGACGGATCGTGGAGAGCTTCCGTGTTGGCTGGTCGGCTCGGATGGAGGCTCCAATGGCTAAATCGGCGGGGCGACAGCGAAGGCCTGGAGCTGCTCCGACGAGCTCTGAAATGGATGGAAGGAAGGCTCCCATCGCGCATAAGGTCCTGCAAAGGATAGCTATGACTCGGAGCTATGCTCCGATCCTTGTTATTTGGACTAAAAGCGAAAGAAGTGAGGTGGGGTGCTGGTCGATCTCCAGCGAAGGCGAGGAAGGAGACCTCGAACCTAATCTCGGCTAGATAGGCTAAGATCAGGGAGATCAGTATGCAGAGCTTGAGGAGGGTGAAGGTGTGATGATATCGGAGTGGCTGGAATGGGGGAACGAAGTTCTGACCGACTGGTCGGAGCAAACGAAGGTGCAACAGAGCTAAAATGGAAGATCTGAACTAATGTACTCAAGGAAAGGATAAAGGGCTCACCTGAAGATCTGGATCGACTCCTGAGCCCCAGGCGAAGGGGGTCGTTGGGGTAATGGCCTCACTGAGCGGCGGAAGGTAAGGGAGGTTGTTCGCAGTGGAACTCCGGCCATGATGGCAAGCTGCGGCGTTTCTGCTCAAAATCGAATTCCAGGTGACACTCCAGACGGCTGTCACTCTATTGGAGGTGGCTAGGGTATTAAGAGGGTGTGAGGCACGAGCTTCCCGTCTAGGGAAGTGGATGAGATTATTTATATTGCTACCAGGTGGCTGGAAAAATCAGGTGGAATCATGCAAATCGAGGAGGATCCACACTTTCTTAGGTATCCGCGAAGGTCACGAATCCACGGGGAAAGTACGAGCAAAGAATCGGAGCATCAGGTGGCGTGATCCGATGGGGAAAATTTGGAGAAATCAAACCGACCATGCAGTCGGGTCGGGTCAAACATTGGAAGAGGGGGTTGACCTGGGTTATCATTCCTGCGTGGGCAAATCAAAAGCGGCAGAGAATAGGACAAAGGAGACTACAAGATAAAATAACAAGAATAATAAAAAATAAATAGATTAAAAATAATAAATGAATTTAACTTAAAAATGAATAAAATGAAAACTGTTTATTATTTTTCAAGGGATTTTTTGTGATTTTTATTTATTTTTATGAAAACTAATTTACTCTATATATAATATATTGTATTATATATAGGCATATTATACATATGTACTTTGTACAATTATTTTTAATTTATTATTTTTACAAAAATACCACAATTTTTTATTTTATTTTTTACAACATAATTTTTGGAGTATAAAATAATTTTTATTTTATTTTTATTATTCATTTACAGGTATAAAATTAATAGAAAATGTAATAGATATACATGTATTATGTACAAGAGAGAGAGATTTTTATTTTGTTTTTATTTTATTTTTCTGATTTTTATTTTATTTTTAGAAATATATACAAGGAGGTAAAATCATATTTTATTTTTATTTTAGAAAAAATAATCTATTAATTTATACCCAAGATATATACAATATAGAGTATGCCCTATCTCTCTCTACTTATTTTATTTGGCGATCAGGCCAATGCTTGGCCCTCTCTTGGAGTTCGAGTCACTATGTATTTATTATAAATACCTCCTTCCTTTTTCTTTATTCTTTTATTTTTGCACAAATACATTCTAATTATGTAATATTAACACATGCATGCATATTGCTAAGTTATTGTATTTACACATGTTTACATGATGCTTTGCATAGATAATTAGCTATAATAAAAGAATAAAGAGTGATGAACAAGGATTCATCAGCGTTATGTACGTCGGTGAACCATGTGGTTCGTCACACTTTCACTCACCTAAACACATGTACTGTGTACCGATTCTCCACTGCTTATTGTTCTATTCTCTCTTTTCCACTTTTATAGTTATTTTGATGGAGAAATCTGTGTAAACGCTACTTAGGTGAGGGCGGCTTTGCACGTCAGTGAACCCTGTGATTCGTCACACCTTCACTCACCTAGGATGCGTGGTGTCTATCGATTCTCGATCGCTAGTTGTTCGGTTATATTCATTCAGTTTCCTTGTTGTTTTCCTCTCAGTGATTTTATAGAGGAAACTCTTTTTGTTTTCCTTTTAAAATATGTCTCGATATAAGGGGAAACACTGCTGAAATGTTTATAGAAATATGTCCCAATATACGAGCAAATTTTGTCAACATTTTCCTAGAAGTATCACCCCATATAAGAGGAGGCTCTGCTAAAATTTCAACAGAAAATATATTCTTCACGTTCTTCATGTTCTTAATATGTTCTTCACGTTATTCGTGTTCTTCGTTCATTCTTCACGTTCTTGGCACGTTCTTAGCGTTTTTTGATATGAAAAATGAATTTCGAGCATTTCAGGAGATATAAATCATTATTTTGAAAAAGAATCGTGATAAAGCACTGCATACGAGGAGAGAGAGAGAGCTCGATTAGGTAACGAAATCTTTCCTTTTGCTGTTGGGTTTTCATATGTGATCATTGAGACTTCTATATTTAAGCTTCTTGCTACGAAGAATCCTAATTTGGCTACTTTTGAGAAAATATGAAAAGTTGCTTTGTGATTTTCAATTAAAATAAAGTCTAAGCATCGAATGGATGCAGTGGCTTGGAAAGTTAGGGTTTGAAAGTTAAAATGAGCATAAATATGATTATATAAATATATGAATTAATATATGTGTAAGTCTATACTCAGTATTTATGGTTATGCAAATCTAAGGCTTAACGGAGGAATTACATCATGGGAATTGATGTGTTTTGAGTTGGATCCTAAAAAGGATTGTGTCTTATGTTAAGAATAGATGGGAGTAGAACTACAGGTTGGGCATGCAACCTATAGGTTTGTCAGAAGGAACTCATATTAGTGTTTCCCTACCTAGGTGGTACATAGTTGCCCTATTATGATAAGTACACACGAAATGAATTATTTGCAGCGCGTGTACCGGAAGCCAATATATTTAGGTTGAACAATGGAAGATGGTCTCGTGCCATTTGGAGACACGGGTGGTTCAATAGCGGCTGGGTCACAATAACATGTATTTAAAGCTGGTAGGTTAAATGTTAGCCTAAGGTTTTAAGCAACCAGATCCTCGAGGATGGTGTGCTCCTTTGTTTACCAGGCTGAGGGTTTGAGACCCTGGATAATAAATGAAAAGGAATTTATCAGGGTAGTATTGGAGGATTGGTGAGGCGACGTGCGGCGGCATAAGCTTACCTTATCAACACAATCTCCAATCCTGAAGTGTGCATAAATCCAGAGTCCATATAGTGGTGAGGTAATTCCCTGAACTAATCCCTGACGTGGAATAGAAAGGAATATGACTTAAACTAATGAGAATGAATGAACCTTTTTGTGATAGCAAGTTTAGAAAAATTACACAATTGTTTACTTTTCTTCATTACTTAATACTCGCTAATTTTTATCTATGATTTATGGAAAACCCAATAGGTATTGGTGAGTCATCACAAGGACTTTAATAATCCAGCCTGCTAACATAGTCATCCATCCAGCCATAGTAGTTTTACTCTGTAAGGTAGTAAGAAATCTTTTCGGTATTTCCTTTCGAGCTGATGTACATGTAAATGGTTATAGTTGGACAATGTATCATGTGAAGTTTATTTTGTGGATGGAAAAGTGTTGAAATACTTTCTTCTGAGTATTTTTAATTGCAGTATGTTTCTGAATATTAGTTATGATTGCTAAATTAATTATTGTTGAGTAACCAGATCCGGATTTGGCAAGATCCGACGACCTGGAATCGGGGTCGTGATACCTCACAGGTCTCTACACAGGATGGAATGAAGTTAAAGAGTAGTAATGCATCATATACGAAGTAGATCACATCACCCTGGGTCGTACTGAATCTTCTTCTTTTTATGCATGTACTGATCCCTGGATGAACAAGTAGAGCCTCCTCTATAAGTGAAGTCTGTATGTTGCATAGCTCTCTTTTATGAAGTATGCATCTCTGGAGTCGGACTACATAAGGTGTCTATATATGTAACAATTACACCATCCGACTCTCTATGCTGAATAGACTAAATGATATGCGAAATATAATCAGCTAACGCTTATACTGGAACAAATGTACTCCAATATGTGGAATTGAGATGTCTACTGCTACTAACTACTCGTATGGATCTGATGTGAATTTTGTATCTGTATATGAAAAATCGTCTACAGAATTAGGTACCATATCATTTACCTATCTTTGTGTTTGATATCGTAGGTATCGAAATAAATGCTCTCAAGATCAAGAGATTATGTCTTATTTATGTTCTGGAAATCCTGTTGGACATGCGAGCCCACGGCGAGCCATTATGCAATAAATATTATTGCGAATATCATTCACTAGTCTGAAATGAAGAGTAGATAACTTACATAATAGGTCCCTTAGTACAATTAGGGTTATGTACCATGGCCATCTTGATGATCATACAGCTGTTGATTCAAGTATAGAATCATAGAGGCTGGGGCATGAATGAACATCTAAAGAGTTAGATTGAGGACTCATCAAGCACCGTCAAATGATTGATAAGACATGATCTCCAGCCTGAGTATGAGATGGCAATCCTTTCTCATTTAGGCTGATATCTGTTCGACCTCTTGATGTAGGTCCTCTACATGGGAATAGAGATTCGGAGGTGTTAGATTAGTTAGGTCAAAGAGTTGTCTTAACGAGATTGAGAAAACCAAAGTCTTATGACGTATGCTGTCATGATATAGGCACCTATCCTCTGACCAGAGACAGATGTGTTACTATATGGCTTAGTATGTACATTTGGCAGACCAATAGGTTGATGACCTAATCAAGGTCTATACACTGGCGCACTGGTGTAGATACAAGGGCATATGAGTATTACGATCTCTCAAAGGGATCATACAGGTTCATTACTAAACCGGAAGACATGAGCTCACTCATGAGATAATGGGAAGATCAAATTCGATGCACGGTCGTCTCGCTTTGGAAGCTTGACTGAATTTGTAGGTTTGATATATACTTTTGGAAAGTATATGATCAACACCTGGGTATGATATATACTTCTGGAAATTATATGATCGATACCAACTCCCAATTTTCGAATGAGAAACTTAATGATAAAACCCTGAAGTAGACAGTGTAAAATTGATCTTATACTTCTGGTTTATTCCGGGTCTTACAGTATGCAAGATTTACAAGTATTAGGAATACCTGAGGATGATGTGATCATAAACGGTTGTATAACCATGACGCTTCCATTCCTAGGGAGTGATGAAACGGGTCTACATTTTAGTGACTCCTCTCAGTAGAGAAGTAATTTGATCTTAGTCCAAATGTTGGACATTGATCTGAATGTGATTCAGATTCAATGAGAAGACTAGATTTGCGGCCTTGATTTAATCAAGCATCTATGGGTGGCCCGAGATCTGGATTTGAGATGTGATCTCAATATCCAAGTCACTATACGTGGAAAAATACAATCGCCCTGTCCTTATCTCCAAGTATTCGCAGAGAAAGCGCATTATCCTTGAAAGATTTCAGGATCTTTTCATTGTTGATATATGTATCCGAGCATTGAGAAAATGGAAATTAAATGTGATTTAATTATCATGAATAATATGAAGTTGATTCATATTATAAAGAGAGTTATCTTAGATAATTAAATGTGATTTGATTATCGAAGATCTGAATAATGTGAATATGATTCATATTATTTGAATAGAGATGCAAGAAGATTAAATGTGATTTACTTATCACGGATATGAATAATGTGGATAACACTATCCATATTAATCATGTGTATATATATATTATAAATGTGATTTATAATATATAAGAGAGAGCTATTTGTAATTTACATTTATTAATTAAATATTGATGTGAATTTGATTCACATTGGACATTAAATTGAAAATGTAATTTACATTTTATTTTGGGTTGTGAATGTGATTCACAAATTTCTAATGGCAAGATTGCAATGTTCACAAAATAGATTGAGTTTATTTTTGTGAAATAATTTGCAACAAAAAGTTGTTGCAAATATTGGAGAGAATCATGAGATAATGTAATCTCATGTAACAGGAGAGAGAGATCCACCTTCCATATAGGAAGAGTGGACGCCCACTATTCCTATAAGGAATGCGGTGGCCGTCCACCCTCCTTATGAAAGGGGGCATGCCTCCTTCCTTTTTCTCTAATGGAGATTGATTTGATATAAATCAAATTATATTAAATATAAATATATATATATATATATTTGATTTTATTAAATTAATTGTTGTTGGTTTTTACCAACACAAATCTTGGCAATTAAAAGAAACACAAATCAATGTGAGCCATTGGATTTGTGTTGTCCATGGATTGAGATCCATGGATCCCAAAATATTATAAAAGGAGAGCCACCCCCTTTGCTCTTCTTTACACAATGAGAACATGTCTCTCTCTCTCTTTTTCTCTCTCTATATGCCTACTCTCTCTCTCTCCCTCTCATATGGTCGTCCACCATGGATGCCCTAGAGGGAGTCTCCATCGCCTCATCGTCGTCGTTATGATGCTCGATCGTTTGCTCGTGGATTTCCGTCTCCTTCGGTGTGCCTCGCTCGTGAAGAAGACGTCGGATCTCGTGTGTCGAGATCAGGAGATCCGTCGCTTGGATCATCAACATGGATTGTGAGAAGCACGTGTTTCATCAACATGCTCGCAAGCGTCTCCTCCGTTGGATCGGACATGAGGCAGGAGGTCTCTTTGTTTAGAGACTCGATCACAACCATGCGTCAAGAGGTAATCCTATTACTTGTTTGTGATTTAGATGAAATGATTCGAGAAGTGTTCTTGGATCATGTGGTTTCGTCGCATGAAAATTTTTAATTTCCGCTACCTATAGCAACTAGTGCGAATAGTCGCTCCTGATCGCATATAATGCGATCCTCACACTTCCGTGATGTGTTTAAGGATCTCCCCATATCCTTCAAATCCTCTACAAGACTAGTGTCCTCCGAAGTAAATGACAAAACTGATCTAGGACTGCTATATCCTCTAACAATCTTAATATGTATCTCTCCACCAACTGTGCAGAATGATACTCTCCCAACATCATAGTCAAAGAGTGCTCTCGGTGTTTGCAAGAAGGGTCTACCGAGAATAATTAGAGCATGGTGTAACTGTGTAGGGCACCTCATATCTAGGACAATAAAGTCCACTAGAAACTGCAAGCCCTAAACGGTTATGATAATGTTCCTCAACAAGTCTCTAGGTCTCTTCACATATCGATATGCAAATTGAAGTATCGCTCATGATTTGTAAAAAGGACCTAGCTTGATTTTATCAAGTAAAGAAGATGAAATCAAATTAATCGAGTAACCATTATATGAGAGAGTAAGATGGAATGCAGCATCTTCAATCTGACATGTGACATAGCGAGCTTCAGAATATCTCTTCTTCTTTGGTACCTCTTTCTGAATAGCACACGAAGTTGCCTTGGTAAATACATGTTTCACAACTCGTGATCTCTTTTTTCTAAGTGTTGTGCATCTGTTCCTCAACCGATTCTTGCGCATAGGAAAATGATCCAATGCAACACGAAGTGGAATCTTTAGAAAGTTGTGATCTTTTAATAGATGATTGGTCTCTAGAGTAACAACATTCGTTTTGGTTTTTTTATTTCCTTTTCCATACAAAGCATTGAGAAAACGAACAAGCTCATGAACAGAATTCTCTTTTTTCTTAAAATTAGGATAATCTTATATATCAAAATCTTAGAATTATCTACAAAACTCTCTAAATAGGAAAAGAAACATTAGCTTCATGTTTGTCTGCATGGTCTGGCATGGTATTATCATCTGATTCACTTAAGTCCATGTCAATTGTCTCGGCATCATCTGATTCACTTAAGTCATGTGGTTTCGTCGTATGAAAATTTTTAATTTCCGCTGCCTTAAGCAACTAGTGCGACTAGTCGCTCCTGGTCGCATACGATGCGATCCTCATGCTTCCGTGATGCACTTAAGGATCTCCCCATATCCTTCAATTGGTATCAGAGCCTTAGGTCGAAGGTTTCGGATATGATCCATAAACCTAAGCCGACTTGGGTTCGTTAGGGTTGCATAAGTTTTATCGCATTTCATTTTCGCATCTATGTTTAGTGATTCTTTTCGGCCCTATTTAAATTGTTTAAAAACGAAAATAAATTTTGTTCCCCATTAAATAAGGAAACTATGGGATTTGAGTTTGCGTGATTTTAAATCTGTTTGCTCAAGTTATGATCAAATTAGTGAACATGTATCCACTGTTTCAGGGACTGCGAATCTTAACGTAATTAAAGAGTTATTTACGGATTTGAAACACCATGAAATCCGTGCAAATCACTTAAGTTCTGTTGTAAATCAAATTAGCAAACTTTAGAAACTTACTTTGCTTAATTTGGATTTAAATTGATTGAGATGTGCTAATTTTAGTAAGTGAGGGTCACTGCTGGAAATTACTTTCCTAATCAAGAACCTTGTGATTGTCATTTAATCAATTAGTGAAATTAAATTGTTTAATTTCCTGGAATAATTATTTCCTTAATTGATGATAATTATTTCCTTAATTGATATTGCCTTAACCAATAATTGATAGAATATGATCTAGATCACAATTGATTACTCATTCCACTTTCCAACAAATTTGTTTCTTAAATAGGATTTGGGATTTGTTTAGTAAATCTCATTTTTATGTTAAAAAAATGCTTTGATTATTTTTATATGGTATAATTTCAGTTGAAAAATCGATGATCATCTCAAGTACAAAGTGATCTATTTTGCATTATCCTTTCCCAATGTAGATATGGTGTCTAGTCGGGCAGCGTCGGGGTAGCAGATTGCACCGTGTGTGGTCTGTCCCAATCCCATTGGTACTAGCCATGACGGTGGGTAGGTTTGGTATAATGCTTAAGAAATCATGATGCATTTCTAATTATTAAAATTTGAAAAAATATGTATTTGAGATAATACCATGATTCAAGTAACAATTAAGAATATTTGTTGGATATTAATTGGATCATTAATTTGAAATGATTAGATTAATTGGAATCCAATTAAAATTAAGACACTCTATTATAAATAGATGGGTTATTTCCCTTGGAATAATTAATTATGTGAATATGATTCATGATAATTAATTAGAATTTGAATATAATATGGAGGATCACATAAGTGACATCCATGGTCTCCCGTCAAGGAGAAGGGTTCCATCGCCAGGGATTGTATATAGGAGACGCATGTCCGAAGTGATAGCTCCTGTATGCAAGCGCATCTGTATCGGGCTCTTTTCTTCTCGAAAGAGTAAGGTCGTATGCGTAGTGACCCCAATATCGGGTCCTCATATTATTGGGGCGATATTGGATTGCGCATCACGAGTACTATTCATGTTGACGGTTGGTTCAATTAATGATGTGTCAACATCACCTTAGGGGTGGTGGTCCCAGGTGTTAAAGACCGAATTGGGAATGCAAGTTGGACTTGCAAGTCGGAATGTGTTCCCGCTTCTTTTTATCCGAGTTATAGGTTCTCATATTATTGGGATGTGACCAAGATACGGAAGGAGATCCCAGTTCTTGTTGAGTTATAGTGGTAAGTATATCTCTTACATTGAAAGTGGTTAAGGGAATGAACTTTCAATGTTTACAAGGCAAGACAACTTTGATATAAAAATCCTAAATCAAAGTAAAATATGTATATATATAATGTACACATTTATGCAAATTTCTTATTTCAGATAATCCTTCATTAAACCCACTCAATACTATACTCAAAATAACCAGTATAGTATCATGGATTTGATCCATGATGAAGATAAGATACTTGATGTTGAACACATAATGTATGTGGTTGAAATGTGCAAGTTTCCTTATAATAATGCGGAATGACAATTATAATGGACAATAGGACTTCAGCCCAATGGTTTGTATGTCTCTATAGTCCAAATCTCTTTTCAAATGTACTTTGGAAGTGACATGTAGATGATGATCGTAATTGTCAATTAATCCTTATAAAAAATCTAAGAAGATGTTATGGCATACATCTGTCCTCTCGACATTTAATCATGAGTGACATGGTTCTCTGCATCATGCAGAATGGTGGCTTTATAGGAGATGATGTATTCAAAAATGTTTGAATACCTACTTGAACCAATTTTTTTAAGAGTTTAGATGGGTGTAGATACGATGAGTGTCATCATTTTATTGTCTATACACTGGTCATTCATGAAGCTTCACAATATTCATATTGTATGAATTGAATGAAGCATGTATAAATGTTGAAATACTCTTATATTGAAATCTTTTGAATTCAACATATGAGATCAAATGTCTTAAGCAGTGGTTGCTTATAGATAAAGGGAGCGCAATTGAAGCATAGGTTGGATCCAAGTAAGAAGGAATGTCAAAGGGTTGACTATACTTCTATAACTTCCATATGACATCCGAAGAGTTGGATGATTGCCACTACTGCAATATGTTTATGTGTTGATAGTATGACTATCAAATCTATCTAGAATCCTTAGAGAAGGAATCAGATAGTGCATCAGAGTAATCCACATCTACATAATGATTGAAATTGACTTTCTTATTTGATAAGATCGAAGTCTAATAATTGTATCTTATTCTTATAAAAACACTTGTAATTGGTTGCATATGTATTAGAAGTCTATAAAATTTGATTTTAAGGTTCAATAGTGATCCACATGGATATTGATGCAATTATTGCAACAATCTCTATTGGATAGATAGACTTCATAATTTCAGTGGGAGAGGCCCTTCGTCCTAGAGAATGTCTCTATGACCCTAGATATTAGAATACACTCATTGTTTATTTCTAAATGTAGGAAATAAACATGAATTCTGTAATAGACATATCAGAAAGAGTTATGATGGAGATATTTCAGATAGTAATCTAAAATCTTGTGGATTCTATTAAATAGAAAATCAAATGAATGGTTCATTAACATTTCTAATACTGAAAATTAAAAGATCAATAGGAGAGTGAAGATCATTTGACGGCATCAAGCCTTGGACATTTGTCAGTTGATGTGATCAATAGACTACTGAGAGATGAAACTTTAGATTGTCTAAAGGTTCAAATCTTACACACTTGTGAATATTGTATTCAAAAAGAAAAAAATGTCCAATACATCCTTCCTTGGAATGGTGTAAGATGTCAAGGTATTCAAGATCTCATGCATATTGATATAAGTGAATCATCTATATCAGAATAAACATTATGGATATGCGATATCTATTGAATATTATTTGTGATATGATATTTCTTCTCTTCACTTAGGAACCTTTGAAATGTTCAAAAGAATTCACAAGTTTTGTTTAGAACCAAAGTTTGAAGGAAGATAAAATGAATTCGATCTAACCTAGGTAGCATGTACATGTTAGATGAATTCATAGATTACCTTATAAGAAATATGAATGTCATTTCTATCTCACTCCTCCTAATAAACCTAAACTCAATGGAGTTGTAGGTAGATACAATTGGATCATGTATGACATGATTTGATCAATAATGACTGTTAGCATAATTACCTCTTAGTTTCCTAAGTATATATGTAGCAGAGACTACAATATATATCCATAATAAGGTTTCATGCTAGTAAGCTGGAATCTAGCACTAGAGAGTGCTACTTCATTAGGAAAATAAGGGAGGTATTGGTTACCTACTTTATGACTTTGAGCTAAATAAAAGATCTCATCTTTGAGAATGTGATTCTTATAGGATCACTCTCTTGAGAATCAAGATGAAAATGAAGTAAAGGAACTCATTTAATCTTGAGATGATAATGAGGCTCCTAAAATTGGAAATTGAAAGGATAATCAAAGATGAAACAACTGATACCTCTTCAAATTAGTTTGAGGATGTATTCCATGTGTTAGTTAAATCTGACAATGATCTTACTTCATGTGATGAAGCTTGTGAATATCATGACATGGAAAGATGGATGTTAGCAATAAAGTCTAAGATAGACTTCATATACAAGTGTTGTATATGGATCCTTCGAGGATCCACCTATAAGGGTAAAACCTATTAGGTATAAATGGATCTTCAATAGAAAGAGGGAATCTTATGAAAAGGTAGAGAACTTCAGAGCACGGCTCATAGCCATGAGCTACACACCGAAGAGAAGACATCGCTTGCGATGAGACTTGCTCTTCAGTTACCATGCTTATACCCATCAGAAATTGCTAACTATAGCTACATAACTTGACTATGGTCAAGATTGCATTCCTCTATGAATACCTCTCTGAGGATATTCACATGAAGTAGACCCAGGGCTTCATGATTGAGGAAACCAAGGTATGCAAGCTGAAGAACTCCATCTATGGACTCGAATAAGCTTCTTGTAGTTGGAACATCAGATTTGATGAAATTATAAATGTTATTGTTTCAGATAGAATCATGATGAACCTGTGAAGCTTAATGGAAGTGTCGTTATGTTCATCATGCTAAATGTAGATAATGTCCTAATCATTTTAAAATGGTATAAGGACAATAATAAGTGTTTTATAATATGATTGTTCCATACATTGAGATATGATCTCAAGGATACCTCTAAGATCTTAGTTCTGAAGAAGAAGCAAAGAGAAGAGGGTATTGGGACCATGGCATTAATGGTACACCTTGGACATTTTCATTTTCTAGAAAATTCCAAGAAAGGCTTCTTTCCCTCAAGATATGGTACTAATCTATCTAAAGGGATTGCACATCAAAGAGTTGAGGATGTGGATGTCAAAACTGCTTGCCCTTGTGCATCAGTTCTGAGAAGTCGGGTGTATGCTAGATGTTTACAAAAGCCAGATGTCTACTAGGCAGTGGGAGTAGTAAACAGTTACTAATCCTATTATGGTGATAATACACTTGATTGTTGTAATAACAATATCTTCATAGAGGGTAAAACTTTTGAGATAGTGATCTCAAAGTCTTATCTTCAAGAAATTAAGTCTTTATAGATAGTGATCTAAAAGGTCTTAACTACGGATACCTTAGGAGATAGAGATCTCCAAAATTAAGGGTATTCTAATGAGGATAATAGAAATTAAATACCGATTAAATGATTATTGAGTTGCAGTGTCAACAACACTATAACTAACAATGTTGAGTATTGGTTGCATAAGATGCAATTTTCGCATTAAATGCAAGAACTGTTACTCGGAGATATGCAAGTGTCGTAAAAGGACTTGGCGTAGTCTCTCGGGAATAGAGTGACTGATCAACTTGCGTAGCTATTTTTCTAAATAGCCTATGATTGTCACATGAGTGCAGATTTAAATGATTAGCCCATTAATGGCTCTTTGGGCTAGTGGGAGATTGTTGGACATGCGAGCCCACGGCGAGCCATTGTGCAATAAATGTTATTGACAATATCATTCCCTGATCTGAAATGAAGAGTAGATAATTTGCAGAATAGGTCCCTTAGTACAATTAGGGTTATGTACCATGGCCATCTTGATGATCACACAACTGTTGATTCAAGTATTGAATCATAGAGGCTGGTGCTTGGATGAACAACTAAAGAGTTAGATTGAGGACTCATCAAGCACCGTCAAATGATTGTTGAGACATGATCTCCACCTTGAGTAGGAGATGGCAATACTTTCTCATTTAGGCTGATATCTGACTGATATCTAGATGCAGGTCCTCTGCATGGGAATAGAGATTCGGAGGTGTCAGATTAGTTAGGTCAAACAGTTGACTTAACGCGATTGAGATAACCAAAGTCCTATGACGTATGCTGTCACGATATAGGCACGCATCCTTTGACCAGAGACATATGTGTTACTATATGTCTGAGTAAGTACATTTAGCAGACCAATAGGTTGATCACCTAATCAAGGTCTATACACCGGCGTTGGTGTACATACAATGGCATATGAGTAATACGATCTCTCAAAGGGATCATACAGGTTGATTACTAAACCGGAAGACATGAGCTCACTGATGAGATATTGGGAAGATCAAATTTCGTGCACGGTCGTCTCGCTTTGGAAGCTTGACTGAATTTGTAGGTTTGATATATACTTTTGTAAAGTATATGATCAACACCTGGGTATGATATATGCTTTTGGAAAGTATATGATCGATACCAACTCCCAATGATCGAATGAGAAACTTAATGATAAAAACCTGAAGTAACAGTGTAAAATTGATCTTATACTTCCGGTTTATTCTGGGTCTTCCAGTATGCAGTTTGTACAGGTATTGGGAATACCTGAGGATGAAGTGATCATAAACGGTTGTATAACCATGATGTTTCCATTCTTATGGAGTAATGAAACGGGTCTGGATTTTAGTGACTCCTCTCAGAAGAGAAGTAATCTGATCTTAGACCAAATGTTGGACATTGATCTGAATGTGATTCAGATTCTATGAGAAGACTAGATTTGCAGCCTCGATTTAATCAAGCATCTATGGGAGGCCCGAGATCTGGATTTGAGATGTAATCTCAAAATCCAAGTCACTATACATGGAAAAATACAATCTCCCTATCCTTATCTCCAAGTATTCGCGGAGAAAGCGCATTATCCTTGAAAGAGTTCAGGATAATTTCATTATTGATATATGTATACGAGCATTGAGAAAATGGATAAATAAATGTGATTTAATTATCATGAATAATATGAATTTGATTCATATTATAAAGAGAGTTATCTTAGATAATTAAATGTGATTTGATTATCAAAGATGTGAATATTGTGAATATGATTCATATTATTTGAATAGAGATCCAAGATGATTAAATGTGATTTAATTATCATGGATATGAATAATGAGGATAACACTATCCATATTAATCATATATATAATATAAATGTGATTTATAATATATAAGAGAGAGCTATTTGTAATTTACATTTAATTAAATGTTTATGCGAATTGGATTCACATTGGACAATAAACTGAAGATGTAGTTTACATTTTTTTGGGTTGTGAATGTGATTCTCAAATTTCTAATGGCAAGATTACAATGTTCACAAAATAGATTGGATTTATTTTTGTGAAATAATTTGCAACAAAAATTGTTGCAAATATTGGAGAGAATTATGAGATAATGTAATCTCATGTAATAGAAGAGAGACATCCACCTTCCATATAGGAAGAGTGGACGACCATAATTCCTATAAGGAATGTGGTGGCCATCCACCCTCCTTGTGGAAGGAGGCTTGCCTCCTTCCTATTTCTCTAATGGAGATTGATTTGATATAAATCAAATAATATTCAATATATATATATATATATAAATATTTGATTTTATTAAATTAAATGTTGTTGGTTTTTACCAACTCTAATCTTGGCCTTTAAAAGAAACACAAATCAATCTGAGCCATTGGATTTGTGTTGTCCATGGATTGCGATCCATGGATCCCAAAATATCATAAAAGGAGAGGCACCCCCTTTGCTCTACTTTACACAATGCGAACATAAGTCTCTCTCTCTCTTTCTCTCTCTACACGCCTACTCTCTCTCTCTCCCTCTCATATGGTCGTCCACCATGGATGCCCTAGAGGTGGTCTCCATCGCTGCAGTGTCGTCGTTATGGCGCTTGATCGTTTGCTCGTGGATCTTTGTCTTCTTCGGTACGCCTCGCTCGTGAAGAAGACATCGGATCTCGTGTGTCGATTTCAGGAGATCCATCGCTTGGATCATCAACAAGGATTGCGAGAAGCACATGTTTCATCAACACGCTCGCAAGTGTCTCCTCCGTCAGATCAGACATGAGGCAAGAGGTCTCTTCGTTTAGAGACTCGATCGCAGCCACGCTTCAAGAGGTAATCCTATTACTTGTTTGTGGTTTAGACGAAACGGTTCGAGAAGTGTTGTTGGATCATGTGGTTTCGTCGCATGAAAATTTTTAATTTTCGCTTCCTAGAGCAACTAGTGCGACTAGTCGCTTCTGATCGCATACAATGCGATCCTCACGCTTCCGTGATGCGCTTAAGGATCTCCCCATATCCTTCAAATCCTTCACAAGACTGGTGTCCTCTAAAGTAAATGACAAAACTGATATAGGGCTGCTACATCCTCTCACCATCTTAATATGTATCTCTCCACCATCTGTGCGGAATGATACTCTCCCAACATAATAGTCAAAGAGTGCTCTCGCTGTCTGTAAGAAGGGTCTCCCGAGAATGATTAGAGCATGGTGTAACTGCGTAGGGCACGTCATATCCAGGACAGTAAAGTCCACTAGAAACTGCAAGCCCTGAACGGTTACGATAATGTTCCTCAACATGGCTCTAGGTCTCTTCACATATCGATATGCAAAATAAAGTATCGCTCATGATTTGTAAAGAGGACCTAGCTTGATTTTATCAAGTAAATATGATGGAATCAAATTAATCGAGGAACCATTATCTGAGAGAGTAAGATGGAATGTGGCATCTTCAATCTGATATGTGACATAGCGAGCTTCAGAATCTCTCTTCTTCTTTGGTACCTTATTCTGAATAGCACATGAAGTTTCCTTGGTTAATACATGTTTCACAACTCGTGATCTCTTTTCCTACGTATTGTGCATCTGTTCCTCAACTGATTCTTGAGCATAGGAAAATGATCCAAGGCAACATGAAGTGGAATCTTTAGAAAGATGTGATCTTTTAATAGATGATTGTTCTCTAGAGTAACAACATTCTTTTTGGGTTTTTTATTTCCTTTTCCATACAAAGTATCGAGAAAAGGAACAAGCTCAGGAACGAAATTCTCTTTTTTCATAAAATTAGGATTATCTTGTACATCGAAATCTTAGAATTATCTACAAAACTCTCTAAGATAGGAAAAGAAATATCAGCTTCGTGAGTGTCTGCATGGTCTGGCATGGTATCATCATCTGATTGACTTAAGTCCATGTCTATTGTCTCGACATCGCTTCCTTCTCCTTGATTGTCAATCTGTTGATCTCATCCTCATTGCGGTCCTCCTCCTCCTTAGCATCAAGATGTATATCATGGCTTGGATCTTGCTCCTTATCCTGTGCCCTCCCCTCTTCCCGATCAGGTGCTTGTAGTGATCTATCACTCCTGAGACGAATGAAGTTAGATAAGAATTCAGGAAAATATATTGTACTTGTCGTGTTGTCTACCTGATCTGGATGCCTCCTCTTGTTGTTCAGGTTCATCTGAGGCTGGGCTGGAAGAGTTGTCTTGGATGTGGTTAACTTATCCAGACGATGGTTAACCCACTCCATCTCGATCTTATGTGCGGTCTGGAGCATGCTCATCATGTACATGATCTTGTTCAATGCCAGGGCCTATGAAGATATCTTAGGTTCAGTGCGCTAACCCTATCTTTCTACTCTCTCCTGCCTCAGAGTATGCTGCTATGGAGCATACAGCTGGGGAGATCTCTAAGATGTGTATGAAGACTGCTATTGTTGCTGGTAATGATGAGGTTGTGAATATGAAGCAGGATGGTGAACATAATGTGGTCTCTGATAGACTTGCCGGTGATACTATTGCGGTGTGAATTCTATCAGTGTTGAAATTGCAGACATCCATGTTGTGGATGGTTGTAGTGTTGCGGCTGCTGCTAGTGATTTACGCTTTGAGGAGTAAAAAGTGATGACGACTGAATCACAACGTACCATATCCCATTGATCTCAAGAGTAGCCTGAGGCTCAACATCAATGTCTCAAGGGCTAGTGATCTGACTAAATTTGGCATAATACTAGTCCTCATGCCAATCAATCTATGGAGTCTACGTAGGTTGACCTAGCTCGCTCTGGACAAAGTGAATCTATCAAGTGGGAGGAGCGGGTATGGGTCTCCGAACAAGTTGAGAAGTCGTAGAAGAGTGAGACTGCTAGTATTGAATCTACAAGTCTATCACCATCTTTGTGGATCGCTCAACTGCTGAGGAAGTGATGAGTGTTTCTCCAACTCTCGCAGTGGCCGCAGGTCCTGAACTTGCTTATGAATCACATCTACCAATGTTAATTTTCACTAATGTATCCCATGTTGATTCAGAATCTGAAATATTCGCCACCTTTTGATGCTCTTGGTGGTGTGGTAGTTGTGGGCCCTTCTGGAATGCCCGAGTAGAGTTGACAACTCTCGAGTTCTCTACCATTCCCTCAAAGATGGACCAGACAGACTCGACATCCGGATTTAGATAATTGCCGCCACATGCAATGCTTACAAGGTCCTAGACATCCGGTTGGAGTCCTCCGAAGTAATTCCATATAAGCACCTTTAAAGGTATCTCATGATGAGGGCATCTCTCAGTAAGGTACTTGAATCGATCCCACGCCTCGTGGAGTGATTCGTTCGGTAACTGTGTGAAGTTGGATATTTGGATCCTCATCATATTCGTCGATCCTAGAGGAAAATATTTACGCAGGAACATGAACTTCATGTCATCCCACATTGAGATCTCCCTCGCCAAATGACTGAGTCAGTAGAGCGCCAAGGCGAAGGGGAAGGCTTTTAGGCGAATGGCCTCCTGTGTAACACCTAGATAGCTGGTCGTACTGCAAATCATCTCAAACTATTGTACAAAGGTAAACAGCTCCTCTGTATCATTCCCGTAAAATTTGGGAAGCAACGATATGAAGGACGGTCATAACTTGTATGGCCCTTGATTCGATGGTAACCGAATCCAATGATGTAGCATCCTGGATCCAGGATCATACTCATCTCTGAGTGTCACGGGAACCATGGTAGGCTGTGGTGGATACCCGGCTCTTGCTCTCAGCATGACGATCTCAGCTCACAGCTCGTTCATGACTCTAAACTGATCTCTGAAATGTAGATTCATCTGTTGTTGTGTGTCTAGAATCCCTGTGGTAAAGTCTGCGACTGGATCTGGTCTTCCATCTGTGTTCTGCTCCTTAGCTGATCGATCCTCGACTAGTCCCTTCCCACGAGCCATATCATTCGAATCTTCTGGGAAGAAAAAAGTCTCATAAGAACTCAGTGAAAAATTTTGCATGTGAAATAGACAAAAATTTGAGGTGTTGTCTGCCTCAAAAGAAAGGCTGGGAAGTGAGGGAGTTTGGTCTGAATCTCCTCATGATTAGATAGGATCGATTCGGGAAGAGGGTAATCTTGAATCTGTGAAGAAGTACAACGGACAGTGGATCATTGAGAGCTCACGCAGTTTGAGCGAAAAAGTCGTCAAGTCGTCATCTTCGATGTTAAGAGATATCAGGAGATCACGATATCAAATAAAGAGATCAAGAGTAAAGGCATATAAGATGCGGTAACGCACACCTCGCAAGCAAACACAAAACAATCTCAGATTCACGAACACAACCTGCTGATGACCATAAAAGTTTGGTCTTTTATCTTGTCAGTTTTAGGGTTATATTAGCAGACATGTATTATCACAGATTATCGCGAGCTGATAGGTGCCTGAATTCTCCCCGAAATATTGTCCCGAGTCCTTACAGGAAACCACTTATTCTCAACCATTATGGGAGTAAGTACGGATTGTTTTCGATAACCCGTGTTATGTGAGGACCATGCTACTGTGGCTTCCTCTAAACCTCCCACTCTGCTAAGTAAACTCGGACTGTTGTCGTCTACCCGAGAGTACCCACTGAAGAACAATGATTAAGCGTATGGATTAAGTAGTATTCCGATAGAAACTCGAACTCTGGTTCTAATCTTAAGTGTCGTCCCTAACTCACAATATCTGGAAAATGTACCCGCAATCCATGTGTGGGGGTTTCTCTCACACATCAAATGATCTTTTACGTTTATTTTTAAGTCAAGTATTTAAGCAGTTCCGATTTTATTTTTACAGTTTTCACTTTTTTGGATTTTTTTCAAACACGTCCAATGATTTTTTCTTTTCTTTTAGTTTATCCTAAATAATCAAGCACCTAGTTAGCGAGTCCTATAACTAATTATGAAAGCGCAAGCAGAGGGAAAATTTTGAAAAATACCTAAAGAAGCACCTAACCTCGTAAAAAGCTGCAGAAAATTGACGATGCAAGGAAACTGCAGTGGGTGTCTGATGAATCCCCATTCCATCAACTTTATTCTATAACTTTGTCCTTAAAAACCCTAGCTAATGCATGTAAATAGCATCAATTTGTACAAAATAGCATTCCTTATTTATTGCATTTATTATGTAAATAATATGGTTTTTAATTCCAAAATTATAAAATAAAGAGAATAAAAGAAAAAGGAATAAAATATCGAAGATATTTTATGGCCCTAAACCCCGAGACCAAGTCAAGAATTGAGTTGGTCGACAAGGAATAAAGTAGTCAGAGATAAGGGCCAAAAATATAATAAAAGCCAAATCCTTTTATTCATTATTTATGCATATTTAACACCTATTTAATTATTTATTATTTATCCATCAAATGAAGAAACTTAGTAGAAGAAAGTTGTAGACAATTATGTAAATAAAAATACAAAATTAGTTTGTACAAAAATATCACACAGTGTTCATTTTATGCGCAAAATAAAACTCCAAAATCCCAACTTCTCATACCCATATTTTTCAAATAAAAACTCAAAACATATCAAAATCACTCAAATTATATATAACTTTTCACAAGCTATTTAATGGAGGTGGTTTCATATATTTTGGAGTTACTGTGCGAAAGTTAGTTTTTGGAACCTCATTGTACATTATATCCGATTAAAATATTTAATTTATTCAACCTTCATTATTTCTACAAATTCATATTTTGTAATTTTGTAAATATCATTTATAATTTATGGACATATTAAAACTAAAATATAACTAAAAAGAAAATGTAAAATAAAATAAGTATGTATTAACATGTAGGCAAAATACCTATAGTTATACATGTATATAAATAGAAGGGAAACATATTCTTTTATTCTTTATTCTTTTTATAACATTGTAAATATCATGTATATTATATTAAAAATACAAAGATAAAATTAATAAGATACATAAAAATAAAAAGATGTATATAATACATAGGTAAAATACTTATAAATATACTGATAAACTATACATACTTATTTATTTATGTGTACAAATAATATCATAAAATCATAACAAAAATATATTTATAATCATAAAAATATGTTACGAATATATAAATAAAAGAGTAATATAATAAAATAAAATATACAAAATAAAAATAAAAATGTACAAAACATAGATGAACCTATAAATATACCATTAAAAATTAACGGCTAATCAATAAAGTCAAAAAATAAATAAATATCAAAATAAAATACTATGCAAAATAACAATAAAATTATTTTATATTCAAAAATTAATAAAATCAGTTGCTATTTTTAATTATTTATTCTTTATTAAATAACATGTTTCGCTTCATTCGGGCTGACGTGGCCCATTGGTGGTGCGTCAAGAGTTGACCTTCGGTCAACTCACCCTCCAACCTTTGATTAGATGCGGACATGACTTTCCCCACATTTTCATCCTTTTTTCCCACACTCTACATCCTTCAATCAACGTCCACTCCTTCAGAGAAAATAATCATGGGTCATCCAGGATTCACACCGAGATCCTGGAACTTCTGTACATAACTTCAAATCGTTCTTAATGGACGGTCAATAAGGGTGTTTCGTAATGCGTATAAATAAACCATCTCCTCCCTTCATCCAATTTTGGTCATCATTCCAAGCCCTACAGCCCATGTCTCCAGCCTAGCAAGTCTCCTCGTCACAGGAGGAGTACCCCTGGAGGATTTGAGCGGCTCAAGGAGGTGGGAGGAGCAACCAGGCCGACGTCGCTGGCGTCCTTTGCTCCCTGCCAACCAAGCAGGTAAGAGCTATGCCTTTTTTGTTCCTTTAGCTTAGAATTAATCCTAAGGTTAGTTTAATGCATTTTCATTCGTATTTGAGTTGATTAATTAGTCAGAATAGGTTAGGTTGCCCTCGTCGGATCTCTAGAGCTCCTGCCATGTCCACCCATGTCTAAACCATGTTCCCCTACCACCTTACCACCCTCTTCACTTCCCTTCATCTAGCCACCTTCCAATAACCTCGTCCCATAGGGATCGAGCTTTCGAGGTCGCTTATTTGCCACTTTGTCGAAACTCACCGTACTCCACCTTCACTACTCGCCACCAAACAAGGCTCCCCAGACCTTGTTTTTGCTTTCTCATATCTTCTTTGTAGGTTTAAAGAGCCAAAGGACTCCAAACGAAGTCAATTTCCCAACCAAAGGAGCACCTGGAACCCCCCTTTCTTCCTCAATGCCTTCTGATCACGTCGGTGCTCCAAGAGCTCAGACGAGACCGTCATCTGACGCAGAGGACTTCTAAGAATGTCTAGAACCACTTGGTAGCAACGAATAAGGTCAGATGAGCCCACTATTCTAGATACAAACTCGCCTTATGGGAGTTTCTCCCGTGTTCTTCTGGACCCCTCCTATGCCTTCCGATTAAGCGTCACGTACAAGATGCCACGGGAGCCTCCTGATCAAGCTCACCTTCAACCGTCAAATCACTTACCACGATCTAATCTCATCCAATGATCGATGAAGCGGTACGGACCGTTAGGATCGTGTCATGTGTATAAGTGAAGTCTTCAACGACATCCGATCGTGCCTATATCAGGGTAAATTGCAAATCCTGGCCCATCCTTTTTTATTTTATGTTTAGTCTTGTAAATTAAAGTTAGTGTTATAAATAATTGGGAATTATACATTCAGTCCCTTGTATTTATTTGTTATCACATGTTGGTCCTCCCAGGCGTGTCAGGTGTAATCCAATGTGACGGTCATTTTGCACTATTTGCCATGGTGGTTTTCGTAATTTTAAATAGTATATAGAAATAAAATAAATGATGTTTTATTCAGGCACATTTGAATAGCATACATATTTTTATGTTTTTTGTCTATTTATTAAGGGATTTTTACCCGGCAGACCCTATAATTTTTGCCAATTACCTCTACTACCTTTGAAACAACGTAATTATTCTCTCGACCCCGTAAACTTACTAACTCTTACCTCACTGACCTTGTGGTTAAACCCCATCCATTTATCTATTAAAACTGACAGAATTCCGTTATATTTTTTTATATGAAGGATTTTTACACCTATACCCCCATAATTAGTAACCCAGTGCTCCTCCTCCCAGCCCCACTCCCCCCAGCCTTGCGTCTAGCTTGATCCTCCCCTGCCTGCCGTTGAGAATCCCCGTGCCCAGTTGTCGCCTCCCCGCTTGAAGCCCCCCCGCGCCCCGGCTGCCCCTTCCCTACTCGAAGCCCCCCTCGTGGCCCCCCAACTCCTCCACTTGTCGTCGCTCGAAGCTCTCCCGCCGCCTCCCCTGCCCGGCGGTCGGAGTCCCCCCGCCCTCCCTACTAGCCGCTCGAACCCACCCCCACCCCCCCCGCCTTCCCAGCTCTCCTCAAAGCCCCCCCTGCCCCTTCCCAGCTCGCCTCAAAGATCCCCCCGACGCCTTCCCAGCTCGCCTCAAAGCCCCCCAACCCACCCCCCCCCACCCCCCCCGGCGTGCCTCCCCTGCCTGCCGTTCAAAGCCCCCTATGCCCAGATGCCCCTCCTCTGTCGTCGCTCCTCTGATCGCCACTCGAAGCCCCCCACGCCCAGCTGTCCCCCTCTCCTGCCCGTCTCTCAAAGTCCTGCGCCCAGCTGCCCCTCCCCTGTCGCCGCCCCCTACCCGTCACTCGAAAGCCCCCCCCCCCCCCACGTTCAGCTATCCCCTCCCCCTGCTTGAGCTGTTATTCCGCCCCCTCCTCGCATTGTTATTCCAGACGTTGTTCATTCCTCCTCAACATGTGTCATTGGAATGAGGAAGAAGAAGGGGAGAGAAGAAGGAGAGAGTGGAAGAGAAGACACCGTTGGATATGATGTGGTTTGATTAACTCACTTTTAACCCAAGCAAGTTAGGCTAAAATGTGTCAATTTAACGGCAAGGTTTGTGGAGTAAGACGGAGCAAGTTTATGGGGTCGAGGGAGGAATTACTTTGTTTCAAAGGTCATAGAGGTAATTGACAAAGATTTTAGGGTCTACCGGGTATAAATCCCATTTATTAAATATAGTTATTGCGCTCCTAAAAATACGAAAAATAGGGTTAAATGCCTCATATCTTGTACTTTCACACCACATATTCACTTTACATTTTTGGGCATTTTAATCATTTATTAAAAAATAATTAGAGCCCTTTTATTCCCTGTATAAGTTATAAAATACCAAGAAATATAAAAATATATCTAAAAATTCCATAAAAATATAGATAATATATCTTACGATATTTTAATTATAAACCAAGAATCACTAAAATAGAAGAACAAAAATCTTAAAAATCGAAAATCCCCAAAATCTTTTTATAAAAAACTAAAAAAATCCTTTAAAATCCCAAAAAAAATTGTTGTTTTATAATTTTCTCTGTATAAATATTTGTATAATAAAATTGATTTGGGTAATTTTGGGACCTAATTATTATTTTTCACATCCAATTCAATTTCAGATTATTTAATTAATCCCTTATTTAAGGTATTTTTTACTTTTAAAATGCATAAAAAATCTTAAAAATTCAAGAATAATTACAAAAAACATTAGAAAAATATGGAACTTCCAAAAACCATTTATTTTCTATATTTTAGCTATATTTATCAGTATGCATATTACTCTATATTGTATATATAAAGCCTTATATATGCTATTATATATATTTATATATTAAAAAAAGAACTAAAAATATATAAAAATATAAAAACTTAAAAATATAAAAAGAAAATACAAAATTATAAAACAAAAAATAAATAAAAAAAATAAAATTAAAAACCCACAAAAACAATAAAATGGACAAGAGATAAAAGACAAGAGTTTTTAGCATCTTTTTGCATCCTTCTACTATTTGCTCTTTGTGTTCGGCCTCAACACATGCTTACGCCTATACACATTTGCTGTAGAGTTATAATAAATTCTAACTCCATATTTTTATATTAATTGCTTTATTCTTCTTGTGGGTTAATTGTTGATTGATTAGAGATTTCGTCTGAGGTAACTTCAGCGACTGTCCTTACGCCTTGTGGATTGACACGACTTTGGTTGATTCACTCGATTTATCCAATGGCGTTGTTGCCGGGGAGTAACGTCGCATAATTGGAGACTATTTTATTTTGATTTGTTATCTCTTGTACCTCTATTTATTTCTTGTATTTATTTACCTATGTTGTTTATTTCTTCATTAATTATTTGATATTGATTATGACTACTCTCCTAATGACCCTCGCTTTCTTTCTATTTGTTTTTCACCAGCTTTTTTGTGTTTTCCTCGCTTCTTTCTATTTGTTTTTTGCTTTTTATTTTATTTATTTTGTGTGAATGAGCCCTAGCTTAGTAAGTGTTTCATCGATAGATTAAGCTCCACAGTCCTAATAAATATGCCTATACCTATAGCATCTCTTCTAGACTTAGTAAAATTTTGAATTGCTATTTATTTGGATTTGAGCACCGAGAGAAGTGTTATACAGCGCTTGCAGGATCCACTGTGGCGGACACCGATGCACTTTAGAGACCGAACTTTTGGATCTCATCTCTAGATATTTAGCATGTGGTTCTTCACAATAACAGCAATTTCTGTATCTAGGGTGATTTCATCGGCTTGCGTTTGCTTCTAGCATGGGTTTCAATTCTTTTATGCATCCAACACGGACATAGTTGGGAAGCATTATAAGTCTTCTGACTTTGCAAGCATCATAGATTTCTAACTTGCATGGCTTTTCTGACCTTCTCCCTCTGATTTTACTACCAAGGATGTTAAATGGAATTGGAAAGCCGGTAGGATGTGCACTGAAAAATAAACAAAAAAAAATGATAACCTAAATAAAACCAGGATTGCTCACTCTATTGGACTTAAAATAAAACGTAATGCATTCATTGTCTTGGGGAGAGAAACCCCCTCCTTGTATGAGCATTTTATTCCTATGTACACGCTATAGATTTGGGCCCAAATCCCAAGCCTGTCTTCGGTGTGTACAACTTTTTGATGATCACCTAACTCTAAAATCAAAAAGATAAAGGACCACCTCTCGGTCTTCATTGTGTTGAGTAGGTGAATTGGGGGTTTGCTTGGTGTATTTATGGTAATTTTGAGTCCATTTGGGTTCTTATCATACACCAAGTCGTCACTCCCGTATGTGTGTGTATTTTCATCATTGAGTCCTTCTATCTCCCTTGTCTCTATATGTCCTCATATGCATCCGGGTCATGATTAGGTCATGGTCCTCATCACCTTCGCCACTCTTCGGCTTTCATTTCGCCCATATCACATTCTCTCTGGTCTAGTTCACGGAAGCACTCTCCTTGAACCACAATTTTGGCTGTGTTCCCACCTTGTGTGGAACATGCAATTTTAGATGTTGTCTCGCTCTTTTCTCACCCGCCCTCCTCGTCCCCTCCGTATCATCCCTTCTATCACCGGGGATTGTTGCACTTGTAGGAATAGCCCACATCAAGGTTTATGAATAACATTGATTGTTTGAATAAGCAAGGCCCATTTTGTGGATGCTAAGATTGGTATGCTAGATTTGGTGGATTTTACTTTGGATTTGTGCATAGATATTATTGAGGACTTTGGTGATGCACGATTATAGGTGTGATGCTTATTGGAGGAATTTTGATCATGCACATAGGATTGAGGATGTGATGTTTTCTAATAATTCGACAGTGATTTCATGAGCTATGATTGATTGATCAATTTTGTGGTTCCCCCATCTTGAGTTTAGAGATATGATTGACTATCTTGATATGTGCTTCATAGTGACGATGACTAGAACCCACATGACATCACCCATCTTCCTGAATGATCCATCCTCGATCTCCTGACTCGTCCATCCACCTATGGCACTTAAGGATTTCTGCTTACAGTTTGTGCCATCTCATCTAATTTGATTGACTAGAGGGATTGCATTATGAATGACCAGATTATCTTTTCCCCCTAACATGATCTTATGCCCTCCTGAGGATTGATTGATTGCTTTCGAGGACCTGAGATTTGTTGTCAGCAATCCCATGCATTGATTGACCTAGTTTCCATTACTCCCCGAGGACTATCTGCAGGAGGATGTAACACATTCACTATGTTTGATTCCCTCACTGCTTATGCTGCCATCTTGTTGGAGCGCGGAACCGAGTCGTCTACTTTATTGGCCTCCCTATCTAATTATGTGCCCGATCTATCGGTGCACGAGGCCAATTTCATAGGCTCATGTGAGTCTACTCTCCTTGACAGTCCTTGCAAGGATGAGTCACACTTTTCTGCTGATTATTCACTATCTAGATCACAGTGCTCTCCAAGGGTTATCTACGAGAGACTATGACATTTTTTTCTATATCCTTCAGTTTCTTCTGCTGGTAATAGATTTCCATCTACCGAGATCAATCTACCTGAATCCTCTGAGGCTTCTCTCCTTGATGACCCTTGCAAGGACGAGACATATTCTAACTATTCACTGATTTAGTTTGTGTCACTCCACGAGGACTATCAACGGGAGGACGTAACACTTTCTTTAAGCTCGGTTCCACTTGCCGACTGTGCCTATGATCTGGTAGAGAACTAAACCAAGTCGTTTGTTATATTTTCGATCCCACTTCCTTGGTTATGTATCTGATGTGTTCATAGGACCTATCATTCTAGTCTACTTTTAGTTCGCTCTCCTTGACGGTCGTCATCAAGGACGAGCTTTCTTCCTCTGATTATTCCTTGTTGAGTTTGGCAGTACATTACCTGAGGGTTATCAGTGGGACGTTGCCACATTTTCTTGATCTTTCTGTCTCTTCTGTTGGTAGCCAATCTGTCGCCTACCGAGACTACTTCTTTGATTCCTTCTATGGATCTGACTTAGTGGAATCCGCTCTTCTTGATGACCCTCGCAAGGGTGAGCTCTGTCTGATTATTCATTGTCTAGAATTTGACGTGTTCGAATAGTACTCTTTTTATTTGATTAAAAATGTTGTTTTTGTTGTAGTCGGGAAATCAAGATCAATAAAAAAAATAACCGCACAAATAAATGAATCAATAAATTGTTGTTGCATGGTTTGATGTATTTTTAACCTGGGCAAGCCCCAGGGTCGAATCAAGGAGGCAAAAAAACAACTTCCGATGAAGTTAGATGAATTAGATCACGATTTTCCAAGTGGGTTTTTTGTCTTTTTTATGCCATAAAATGCTAATGCACAAGTGCTGATGAATTAGGGTATTAAGAAAATATGTAATTTAGCCGAATTAATTTTAATATGAAATTAATCGAAATTCAGCGAAAATTTGTTTTTCCTATAAACCTAATACAACAACGAATGCAAAATGTATTTTTTTTGTAATTTTTGGATTTAAGATACAATAAGAAAATACAAACTTTTTTGCGTATTTATGTAATTTTCGTGCAAACGATATGTAAAAATTACGAAAATTTTAACGGAAGTGAAATATGATGAAAGGAAGCTAAACTCATTTTTTGGGAATTTTTTGACAATTTATGATTTTTTATGAATTTTTTAATAAAAATAGAATGATTGTGCATATTTAACTCCTAATAAATCAAGAAAACAAATTTTCTAGAAAAAAATTATCTCAAATAGATATTTTATTATGCAATCCTAGAGACATGAAATTTTACAAAAATATTATTCGTGGATTTAATTAAAAATCAATTACAAAAATCACACTAGAATTTATTTTATGCATAAGACAACTCCAATTTCGATGAAATTTGGTTAGTAATTAAAGCACAGCAAGAGGCATCATATGGACTTTTTACGTAATTTTTCGAGCAATATTTAATTCAATATGAACTTACAGACCGCAGAATGGGTAAAATATGTGAAGTTTGGCCGAAATATTTTTATCTAATTACCCAATACTCACAAAATGCAAATAAATATCCAAATGATAAAGAATTAGTTGCTCAATAAAGTGTTATTTTTCATTAAAATAAATGATGCGCAAAGATGTCCAAATTATCATGCAAATTCAGTGGTGTTTTTAAAATAAAGAAATTAAAAAAACTAATTGAAATGTAAACATGGACCATTTTGCAAATAAAGAAAAATAACGAAATTAGTTTGCAAATTTTCCAAAAAAACATGCGTAGGTTCCATGAAAGGAACCCACCGCTTGCACGATAGGGCCCAGGATGTCTGCGGGCTCACGGCTGGCCGCGTGAGGAGGCGACGCGCCTAGCCGCACGCGTGCTGCGTAGTGGAGGAGGATGGCGACTGTGGCAGAGGAGGAGTGCGTGGCCGAGGGGTTGGTTGTGAGGCCGAGGCAACGGAGGAATAAGGGGGCGGTGCGAGGCTGGGGGTTGCATAAAGCAGCAACGCACCACAGGGGCATGCGGTCGTGGGCTGCTGGGGTTGGGGCAGCGTGGACCTGAGCTCAACGGTGATGCTTTGGGTGGCGGTGTGCGCCCGAAGGGACCTGCTGGAAGCACGAGATGGACCCGTCTGCGGGTGGCGACTGAGTCACGCACGACAGCTCGTGGCTTGGGGGCTGGTCTTGTTGGCGGTGAGGCACGGGGTCGCGCAGGCTTACGTGCGTCGTTGGCCGCAGGAAGGCAACCAGACTGGCTGGAGCGTGGGGCGGAGCATCGCGTGCGGATGACCGTCGGAGGAGCACCCGGCTGGCACGGGCGCTAGCAGCTTGGAAGAAGGGGGCTACCACTACTCCTATTCTTTTTTTTTTATTTTTTTGTTTTTTTATAAACAAGAAATAAAATGCAATGAAGAAGTGGTTTTTGTGTGTGATGATTATGATTTGGATGTGGTAAAAAAATGAAGATGTTGATTGTGATATGAATCAATAAGGAAAAAATTGTTACATAAAAATAAAATGACAAGGAAAAGGAGAGGGATTACTTACCTGTGATTCGTCAGGTTTTAGAGGAGCTATGGTATGCGACCTCCGTCGTGGCCTCGATCACCTTGGCGAAAAATCTAGAAGCTAAAGCTCTTCCAAGATGGAGGACAGACGAAGGTTGGGAACCATCGAATCTCACCGTGAAGCTCGTCTTCGCTCAAAGCCATCCTCATCGAGTTGTCAACTGGACGAAGGGCTGGGCTAGAGATTCTCCAATCAAAATGTGGATGATGGAAAATGAAGTCGATGTGGGGAATAAAAAGGATTAGGGGGGGAGTTTAAAATAAGGTGGAGAAAGTGTAGAGAATGGCGGAGGAAGTGGAGACTTGGAGTGCGGAGAAAGTTAAGAAGTAAAAGGGAAAATAAAAAAATAATTGAATAAGTAGGCTATTATAAATAATGAAGGGAAAATATTGAAAAAAATAAATAAATAAAATAAATAATAAAATAAAGTACTAAATTAATAAATAATAAAAAGTAGGGTGACACGGCAGCTCCAGGAGTTGCCACATGTCATTCCTAGAAAATTCAAAAATTAAATGTAAAGAAAAAAAATAACAAAAGGGTTTAAATCAAAACGTGTACAACATGAAAGTTGATCGTCTCGATGAGATCTACAACTTTTGTGAAGGATTGAAAATCAAAAGAATTCATATGTACACGGTGCATTTTTGGGTGGTACCTTATAGTTATAAAATACCGCATTTTTATCTTTTGCAATTTTGTTGTTATTTTTAAATAAGAGAAAAATAAAAATCAAAATAGAGAAAATATGAATAGAATATTTGCAATTTAGTCTAATTTTTTGGATTTTTAATAGTTAAGAAAGTAAAAGGATAAAATACAACGGCATTTTGATCAATATGTACAATATACAATATGGGCCCAAAACCCAAGTTTCACATACGATCTTTGATTTTAATGAAATTAGTCTAGTTTTGAAGGTCTTTGAATTTATATTACTTTAAAAGTTAGTAGACCTAAATCAGACACAGTATGAGAGATATATGCACATTTTAAGTTTCATGGTCTCAAACTTGGATTTGGGCTTTATTAGACAAGTTAGTATTTTTTTGATATTTTTCCTTTCTTAGTGCTAATAATATATACACTATAGAGCTGAATTTATTGGATTGAGTTAGTATAAAATATATACAAATATGGTATTTACAGGTGATTTTTACAAGTGATCTTGGGCTTCTTATTTAATGCAGACATGAATGCTAAAATGCAGATATTATTTATGCACGCATGAATGCTAATTATGCAATATAAGTGGAAATATGCAGCTAATTACTCAGGAACAAAGCTCTATTTTATACTTTTAGAGTGATGAATCACTGATTCCTAAACCGCGTATACTTAAACCTTGCTCGTCACCGAGCAATAAAATGAAATGCAATAGTGAAATGATTTTGAGTTCCATACCAAGGTCATGAACAAAAGTAGATAATGGAGCTTGACTCGACCGTTGGATTAATAATATTGCAGAACCTTATTGGGATCTGAATTTAATACCTAACAAACCATAATCTATTCAAGATGCCTCAACAGTCAGGTCAGAACAAATCCTCATACGCAAATTCTGATGACTATGATTCTTACTTGTACTGTGTAAGTGAAATATAGCTCTCCGCATCAGTAAAGGCAAAAAAACAGCCTCCTATAAAAAGATAACTCTAATTCTCCAGTCCAGTAACTCTTTCCTCGAGGAGCAGGGTATTCCCTTCTAAGTTCAAGTGCGACCAACTCAAGAAGAGGGGGTAAAGAGAAGAATGGACGGTAGCCAGTGTAGCTACCTATCATAGGATGTTTGACCAGTGCAGTCAAGTCATCTAGCTGCAGGCTTCTATGGTATGAGGTTTTGAAGCATATGCCTTGCAAGTATACATACTTTGACAGGCATTTTATTTTCAATCAGGTCTGTCCACTTTTTTTTAGTTCTCTCTTTTCTTTCTTTTTTTGAGATATATACATGGTGCAGCATGTACATAAGGAGTTTTTCCTCTTGATCCAGTAGACAATCCCTCTTTTGAAGCTTTATTTCAACCCACAGCATCCCACCCTTAGAAGTCAACACCACCAGACTAGGTTGAGATGCACTACCCTCCTTAAAGGACGACGAATGTTTCAACCCGTATGCTACTCCGAGCCAAAGGATTCTTCCACCTCACCATTTCATCAATGAAGAGCTACGTGCATGGTGCTTGTCCAAGTTAGGTCACTATCTTAAAGAATCGTGTGTGTGTACGAAATATTCTATTTAGACCAATCAAGATGACATGTGAACATAGACTTACAGACTCAAAGAATTAAGTCACTTGACTTGAAAAATCATAACTCCAGTTCTTATAACGTTCCTCTGAAATTAGGTAACTTAAGGTCAAATCAAATCCATCCTCTACATCTATTCATAACTTGGTTCATAATCCACTAATGTTTCACATTGCATATGCTAGATATGCAAATGAGATGCTGATGACATGTTGTATGGATAAAGTGCAAGATTTTTTGAATGCAAGGATGATATGCAAGAGTAAATAAGAAGCATATTTTTTTGGTTTTTTTCTTTAAAAGTTTGGTATACCTCCTATGTTATAAAAAATTACAAGTGTTTTATAAATATTATTCAAATTATACAAGTGTTATACAAGTATACATGTATTTTAAAAAATCAATTTTTACCCACCCCATAATTATTACGTAATATATACAAAAATACGTGAAAATACATGAAAGTATGAGCTATGGGTAAAGTATATATACATGCCCCCCTACACTTAGCGTGTGATATTTCCTCAGAGTAAGAAAAGAAAGGAAAAAGACATAGCTCGTGCTAAGCGTAGGAGAGCATAAAATAACAAAAAGTATAGAAGTCATTCCGCCCCCTATACTTAGGCTCTAGGTGCCTAAGTGTAGAACAAGATAAAAAATGGGGCAGGCGAGGTTAAGAGTGGAAGTGGACGAGTAAATATAAACGATGGGCATCGGTTCCCCCTATACTTAGGCTTTGGTCAGCCTTAGTATAGGACAGGAGTGAGTGTGAGATTCGATGAGATCTGGAGAAAGACAGAGAACGGTGGAAAGATTCGAGTCGCTTTCCCCCTATATATAAGATCTCATCATCCTAAGTATAGCCATAAAATGAAATGATATGAAGATGGGGTGAGTGATTCGAATCACATGGGAGTGAGGGAAAGAAATATATACAAGGAGGAGTGAGAATATACAAGGATTAAGAAGGTTTGTGACGAACCTTCTTGTGGGAGTGAGGAGGTGGGTAATATACATATGTGCCGCTGTTGGAATCGTCCTCAGATGAATAATAGTGAGGTGTAGGGATCATCTACGAGGTTCGATACACAGTTGCTTGCTCAAATAGGGCTTAAGAACAACCGAACTGAGCTCACTCATATAAATCACCTCATTCGAACCCAATGAGGATTCCTCTGAAAATTCCTTTTCCAAAATTCTGAAGGAAACATTCTTAGTCAGTTTTCTAGAACCTGAATCATTGAGAGGGAGTGAAGAGCGACGCGTCTTGAGGGGTTCGGGGGAACACCCCAAGGAATACGTTCTCGGCTTCCTCTCACTAGATAACCGACTAGAGGAGGGAGCAATCGTGGTTTTGGGTAGGGTCAATTCAGTTTTGGTTGTCTCCTTTGAAGGTCCTGGATGTGGTGCAGTGATGATCATGTATTCCTCATAAGACGAGTGACCAAATAGATTATAATATTCCTGAAGTGTCAGCACACGTCTCAGAGAGGTGCTAGTGATCTCACTTGGCTTGATATTAATGGTCTCTTGTGTCGGATCATCAAAATGGTCAAGGAAATCGACAAAACCCGTGTCCAACTCAGTGATAGCTTTGGGTTGTGAGTCCTCCTTAGTAGCTGTCACGGTGGTGGTACAAGCAGTTTGTGAAGTGGAGGTGTGGGGAGTCTCTGAACCAACGATCGTCCAGATAGTCGATAACTCAGGTGTAGTAGAGAGACAAGACTCATCTATCTCTCGGTAGTAATGACTATCTACGGATATGCTGGTCACCTTAGAGTAATGTGTATAAAAGAATGTGTGAGGTCGGAGCGCTCCCAATGTTGTAAAATCGATTTCCCGAGTCTCACAATCTATAGTCACCGTAGCCGAGGCTAAGAACGGCTTCCCGAGAATAATCGGAGACTGGATAAACACTCCTCGATGCTCAATGTCAATAACTGTGAAACCTATCTGGAGTATAGCACCTTGGAAAGTAACGATGACTGAAATTTTTCCTCGTGACTGTTTGATAGATCGATCAGCCAGTTGAATGGTCTCTCTCAAATTTCTGATTGGCCTGAGTTTGAGCTTGTCAAACTCAAAGGCCGGGAGGATATTTATCGGAGAGTCATCATCGATTCTTTCATGGGTAAATATAGTGCCTTTGATTTCACATTCAACCTTAGGCAATCGCTTCACTCTACGGCTTTTGGTATTTCTCCCCAGCACCAAGGAGGTGGCCATAGACTCTATGTGTCTCTCAATCCTTATCCTCCTATTAGGCATCAACTTACTTGTCACAAATCGTTTGAGGTCAGGGAAGTGATAAATGGCCTTTATTAAGGGAAGATTAAAAATTAATTCATTATTGAGTGCTTAACTTAGGACATGATCCAAATTTTTTAAGTCTTTTTCATTTTCTATTTTTATGAATTTTTCTGATGTTTCAATGTTTTTGGTCTTTTTGGGATTTTTGATTTTTTGGTGTTTTTGATGGATGAATGGTCAGTCTCTGGATTGGAGGGTAAGTGGTTAGTAGAAGAGGAAGGTAGAATAGACTCCGTCTATACAAAATATGTGGGTTCCCTAATGCTCGCTCAGTTTTCAACATCAAATCTACCTACTTCCTTTTCCACTTTTATACCCAAGCTTGAAGAAATTGAGTGGAATATTTCCATGACATCTCTCAACTTGTTACCAAATGATTCATTTTTCTCAATAAGTCTAGAGATGTCATCCTCCATAGAATTCTCATGACAAATCATGAGAGAGTTCTACTCAATTGGAGGATACTGCTAAGATATTGGAGTCTCATACTCAATATACCTAGACTCTAGCATGCAATGCTGGGTCGAGTATGAACCATATGAATGGTAGATATTAGTCGGAGCCTCATATGGTGGAGTCAATAACGAGGGGGTTCCTAGATTGAATCCATGAGTCCAATCCTGTGAATGTATAGGCTCTCCGAATGTGTGATAAGAAGGCAGGTCAATGCAGGCTTGATTAATAGGGTCAATCAAGTCTGGAAGATCATAAGGTGCATGCCTCTCCATTCGGTATATTCTATAAACCAAGTAATTTTTCCTATCATCTATCTCAGCAGTGGCTTGCTCTTCATATAGTTCACTGATTCCAGCAATCTCCTAGAATAAGGACAATCAGCCCAAGATGGAAGTGGATCTGGAGTGTTAGAATATGGAATAGGTGAGAAATGTGAAGAAGTGGAGAAGTCAGTCAAAGTTCTGACTTCATAATCGGGTTGTGGTGGAACCGACCACGGGTAAGGGTCTCCATTGGATGGCGGAGGACACATGGAAGAAGGAGAAGACAAAGATGAACGGTATATAGCTGAGGAGGAATGACCAGAGGTCTCAGTGTATGGAGACCAATATCCCAACATCTTGAGGAGGAAAGGATGAATGTAAGTAGATCGAGGTACAAAACGTGCAATTATATAGGATAACGCACACAGACAGACACAAAGACAAACACAAGAGCAAACCCTGAGTTCACACTCAACACGGTGAAGGACCCAAAGCCAGGTCCGATTAATCTCGTTGATTTTAAGTGTGATTTTCAAGAAAATAGCAAGGATTACATGGCATAAAGGGAAGTCAGCTCAAAGCCAGATGTGTCTCCCTTGTTTAACCTGTCGCCTAAGATACCCACACCCTTCCTCTCTTTGCTCCTATCACCAGCTGAGAAGTTCAAGGACCTTCCCCTATCTACCTACCAAAGTAGGCGGAGTCTGACAAGGCTTATAACTTCACCCCGAAGGGTTACTACCAACTTGTCGCAGTGCACCGCTATTTCACCCCTATCTACCTACCGAAGTAGGTGGAGGCTACTTGGTGCTGGTCAATCGAACCCCAAATAGTTCAGCCTGTGATATTTGCTAGGATCGGTATGGAAGGCGGAGATTTTAGATCTGCATTAGGCTGTGCACACACACTCTGTACCCTCACTCAGCCTGAAATCAAGGTCGGGGTTATTCTCCTGCAAATAGAATTTCTGATTTTATGTTGATTTTTTTGTCAATTTGTTTAGTAGTCCCGATTTTATGTTTAATGACCACTTGATCAGTCCAATACACAAGGCACACCTATCGTCCAGTCCAAATTTCCTTTAATCCTAAGTTAGAAAACCAAGGGAGAAGGAGACGAGAAAAGCTGATGCATGATAAAACGATGATGTATGCCAAGTTCAGAAGATTAACAGTGATCATCTCACTCTACATGTGGGACGCAAAACAAAATTGGGATTTTATTTAAATGAATGCAAGAGAGAAAAGCTGCTCCTAGATAAGCAGTTCTATCATCGAGTGAAGAACAAATTAAATTTGGCTAAGTATTGCGGTCTAAGTGCATCTTTTAGTGGTGAAGTGTGATCCAAGATAATAGGAGCACAATCAGTCCTTAGAAAGCTCTAAGAGCCGCTAGTGCTGGTCCTGTCCTATGTCAAGCAACAACACAACACACGAAGATTCTTTTTATTATTTACTTACATGCGTGAGAACCCATACGGCACCGTTGTAAATGCAAACTTTGTTTGCAAGATCTCTTAGAAACCTCTCAGTTAAAACCGATGCAGGTCTTCGGCTCGCCTTGCGAATCGCCTTCGATGCCTCGTGTTCCTTACACAAAAAATAAATGATGGTCAGAGAGGGGAAGACACAAAATAAATAAATGTTGAAAATAAACAAAAAAATATTCACAAGAAAAGTCGGGATTTAGACTACTCGGGATGGGAAACCTAAAATCTAATTTTTCTAAAAATTAATCTATGTCGTGCCTCCCCGGCAATGCCATTTGAAAAACTCTAGATTACCCTTCTTAATTCAACCGGATTAACGATTAAATTTAATGATGTCATTGCAATCGGGTAAAATCAAACTTATCAAAACCACTTTGATTAATATGTCAATTAAACGCAAGCGATAATTTTTTTATTTTACTTGGGCAAGCTTAAGGTTGAACTCAGGGAGGCAACTTTTTCCTGAGAATAATTCAAAGTCGATTCAGATGCTAAGTTTTTAGGAGAATATTTTTCTGGGTTTTTTTATGCAATTAAGAAAATGCAATGCAATCTAAACCAATTAGTGGGTTAAAATGTGAATATGATCAAATTAAGTCTAAAATCTCTCAAACTTGGCCAAAATGTCTATTATGAATAAATTATGCTACCCTAATTTTTTTTGGAATTTTTAGCCTCTTTATGAATTAAGTACAAACTAGAAATGAATGTAGGGTGATTTTTGCAAAATTAATTTTAATATATACCAAATATCAATATTTTAAAGAAATTTATTTATCCTAGATAGGTCTATGTGAGAGACATGTAGAATACTTTTAAATTTCTAAAAATACTAAGCAAGGAATTAATTAAAATTAAATTACACAAATCACCAATTAATTTATTGTGGCCTAGATATGCGTGCAAATGATGTGATTTTTGGGTACAATGTAGAAATACTTAAACTCTACCTACTGTGATTTTTTCGTAATTTTTGGAGCACCAATCAATTTAATAATCAACTAAAGGGAAAGGGTGGGCAAAATATGTTATTTTCCACTAAAGAATTACATTAAATAATTTGAAGCTCAGAAAAATATAACAGTAGTCACAATGATAAAGCCTAAGATATTCTACAATATGAAATTTTTAGGATGACAAAATGATGCTAATGACGATTTGAAATGATATGCAAACATAGGGGTATAAATGCAAATACAAAAATACAATTTGAAAAAATGTGCCGACAAAAATTAGATGCAATTACTTATACCCGTACAAGTATTTATGCAAGTTGACCATGTTGAGCCATGCACTTCATGTGCTATCTTGAAGATTGGACTCTTGTGTAATTTGATGGATCTTTGGGTCTTGACTACAAATCTTCCAAGTCGCAAGTGCAAGTCACGTCCCCTGGCTGGGACGGGGGACCTCATGCAAATGCTGGAAGCCAGAAAGACACGAGCGTAAGTTTTCCCTGCCCTCACGTAGCTTACACGTGAGGTAGGGATGAGAACAACGGCCCGCATCCCAAGGTTTCACAGGGCAATGCTGGGCCGAGCTGATGGACGCGCTTTTTATCAAGGGTCTGAATATGTCGTCGTGGCGACCCTCAATAAAAGGCGAGTGATCAACAATTAACCCACAAAGCAAGAATGTATCAATTAAGTCCAAAAAAATAAATGTGAATTAATTTTTATTACTCTACAACAAAATGTATAGTGACAAGCATGTAGAGGTCGAACCACAGAGAGCAATACAAAATGCGTAGCCTAGATGTATCACCAAGTCATCCATGTGTGAAGCTTGTTTTTATGTGGGTTTTTAATTTTTATATTTTTTTTTATATTTTTTTTTTGTTTTTATAATTTTTATTTTGATTTCATATTTTATACTTTTTTTTTCTTTTCCTTTTATATTATTAATTATATAAATCTATATACTATATATATATATATAGAGATATATATATATAAGAAGAGAGAGAGAAGTAATATAGAATATATGTATATATTTATAAACATAAAGACTTAATATATAGCCTTATATTTTTAACCCCTTTTTTTTATATATTTTTTTTTATTTCTAATTTTTATGTATTTTTCACTTCAAAAATGTCCACAATATAGGACTAACTAAATAGCCGTATATAATTTGGGTTTTGAAAATATCAATTAATACCCAAAATTGCCCAACTTAATTTTCACATATTAATAATAATATATAGATAATTATAAAAGAGAGAAATGCAGTTTTAGGGTTTTTAAAGAGTTTTTCTAATTTTTATGTTGCTTTTGGGGTTTTATGATTTTTTTAATTTTCTTTTTCATATTTTTAGGGTTTTTCATTTTCTGAACTCCATATATATATAAATCTATCCTATATCATTTTTTTGGAATTTTTCAAAAACATTTTCTAATTTTTTTGTATTTTCTAATTTAGACAGTACCAAAAATGGCTTCTTTTTCATTTTTAATAATCAGGAAAAATGCAAAAAATGCGAAATAAAATATGTGCGTGGACAAGCATGGCATGGAGCATCTATCCTAATTTTTGTGGATTTTTAGAAGCCATCTAAGTATCTTTAATAAATAGATAAAGACACAAAAAGTAATTTAGCCTGGCAGGGGCATTTTTGCAAATAAAATAACATCCAGGGGCACATGTGCAAAAATACCTACGGGAATACACATTTATTTTAATTTTTAGCACTAATTTACAATTTACGATACCCGCCAGGGGTTGTATGCAAAATATCCGCGCCTCACGTGGGACTACACGTGAGGTGCGGAAGGACCTAAACGTAAATAAATGAAAGTTCAAGGGTCCTTCAGCAAATTAAACATTTATTTTACAACTGACAATTTTATTTACAACACTAAATATTAAATACAAAAATGCGGGGTACGGGATATGCAATTTACCCCCTAAAGGCGCGCGATCCAACGGCTTCCAGTGCGCCATTTATCCACGTGTCGAGCCCTCGACGCTCGATACCCCTTCAGCGATCCGTGGCTGTGATTGCATCTGAGATCTAATCGCACGGCCACGGCTGGTGCTAGATGGACGGCCCCGATTAGAACTGGGGGTGTCTCTTCGATCCAACGGCTGCTGCTGCTCACGAAGAACAGGGAAGAACAGCTGACTTCCCTGGCTTCGATCGGTGATTCCTCCGCCTCCAGGCGCTCGATGTTGCTGCTTGTGGCCTCCAGGCGTCCGGCGAAGCGGTGCGCACCGTGCGAGATACTCCAGAAGGTCCAGGTCCTCCTAGATCGGCTGAACGAGCTCGGGGAAGACAAGGGGGTCCTGGAACCTCGAATGGACTTGAGTCGAGCCCCAAAGGGCTCCTTTCAGCTTGGGTCCTGCACCAAATGAAAGAGGGGCTCGAGGGGGTCTTCCTCGACCCGAGGTTTAGGGTAGACGAACGGGGAAAGGTGGAGGGCGGCGAGGTCCGACGAAGCGGAGGAGGGAGGACCTCGATTCGCAGAGCTGGGCGAGCTCTGGTTGATCTTGGAGCGTGGGTGCGTGGAGAATACGTAGGGGAAGGCGATGAGGTGGGGCGAAGGGTCAGATAGCGTGCTGATCAGAGTAGAGAGGTTCGCCGGAGCTAACCTCCGGCGAACTTCGATCTTAAGCTAATCGAGCACCTGAGGCTCTACTGACTGATCTAAAGGCTAAACTACGAAGTAACGACTAAAACTAAGCTAAAAACGGAAAGAAAGCAGCTCTTATACCTGGTGGGCGACCAGGGAGCAGGACCTCCGGCGACGCGGCGGCCGTGGGCGCTCCTTCGACTCCTCCAACTGCCTGAAGCTTCCAGGAGGACCCTCCTGTCACGAGGAACCTCAGAGGACTGGAATAGACGGTGGAAAACGACGGAAAGGGAGGCCAAAATGGATGAGGAGGTCGGAGGGTTTATTTATAAGCAAAGTTTGCGCCCTTATTGGCCGGCAGATCTTGGTGAATCTAGATGCTGTACAAGGAATCATGGGATGCGGCGTGATTCGTGGATGTTCGAGGAACAAATCTCATGAAGGGTCTTATCACCCTCGAGCAACACAATCGGCGTGAAAAATCGAGGAAGAGGGACCTCTCGTGACTTGTCAGAGGGACCATCCTTGAGTCAGAAGAGTTGACCCGAGGTCAACTTTTGCCGGCCTGTGGTTGGTCCACGGGGGCCGCTAGAAGACAAAATAGGCTGGAGTATCAAAGAATGAATTATTTAAGCTAATAACCGATTTTATTATTTTTCAAGTATAAAATAAAAAATCTTTATTATTGTATGTAGTATTTTAATACGATTTTTATTTATTTTTATGAATTATTTTATTACGGTTTTATTACAATAATGTGTATATGTATGTATTTACATGTATTTTTGTATATTTTATTTTTACTTTGTTTATTTTATTTTATGATTTTATTGTCTTATTTTATAAATTTATAATTTGTTTTTGTGAGTATAAATATATTTTTATTTCATTTTTAAGAGTTTATTTACATTTTTAAATAAATAGATGTATGTGTATGTATGTATACTTATAGGTACTTTACCTATATATTATATTCATTTAATTTATTTAATGAATTTTATTTGTTTTTATTTTTGTTTTGTAGTTTTAATGAATGATATATTATATGTACATTATTATAAAATATGGATGAATAAAAGAATAAAAGAATTAAGTTCCTTTTTATTTATATACATGTATGTAGCATAGGTCTTTTGTCTATGATTATTATAGACTTATTTTATTTATCAAATTCTTTTTGGTTTTCTTGTAATTTCAACATGTACATGTATTATATATACTATTTACAAACTTTTAAAAATATAATTTTGTACAATTACTAAATATTGAATAAAATGAGTATTTTAATCAGTCTTATGTACAAGGAAGGTCAAAAACCTAACTTCCACAGATGGACTCCAAAAATTATGGAAATAATTTTACAAAATAGTTTATGAAATGCTAGATACAATTAAAGGTGAGTTTGATTGATTTGGAGTTTTTATTTGCAAGATATGAGTCTGTGAAGTTGAGATTTTTGCTTTTTATTTTGTGTATAAAATGTACACTGTATATTATTTTTGCACAAACTCAATTTTGTAATTTTATTTACATTATTATCTACAACTTTTATGTACAAAGTTTCTTTATTTGATGAATAAATAATTATGTACAAAACAGGTGCCAAAAATGCAATAATGGAAGAATGAATAAATGATGTATTTATTGAATGTTGGCCCTTATCTCCCCCTACTTTATTCCCGGTCGACCAAGTTCATGCTGGCCTTGGTCTCGGGGTTAAGGTCATAAAATCTTTGCAATATTTTATTCCTTTTTCTTTTCTTCCCTTTATTCTATAATTTTGGCATTAAAAACCTTATTTTATGTACAATTCATGCCAACAATAATAGATGCTAATATGAACAAATTAATGCTCTTTACATGCATTTGCTGGGGTTTTTAAGGCCAAAATGATAGAATAAAGGTGATGAAATGGAGATTCATCACCCCCCTATACTTGCCTTTGCTAGTCCCTAGCAAACACTTATGCAATAAGTATAAAAGAATAAAGAAAAGAAAAAGGAAAATGAAAGGAAGATAGAGTGAATAGGGGTGCTTTCAGTGCAATGCATGTCTCTACAAAATCTGAGATTGGAGCTCCTGTCAGTCCTTAGGTGTGGATGTGTGTGGAACCTAGTCGGGAACCAAATTTAAAGCACAACAGCCTTCGATAGTCGCAGAATTCGGTTCAAAGCACCTTAATAGCCTGGTCAGAACTAGCCTACACCATACACAAACCCTTATGACTATGAAGCCGACTTGTACAGTGTAAGTGATAGTGGCTCCCCACCTCAGAAGTGACAAAGAAACACCCTCCCCCAACCTGGTAACTCTAATGCCTCGGTCTAGCAACTCTTTCCTCGAGAAGCGGGGTATTCCCTTCTAAGTTCAAGTGCAACCGGCTCAAGAAGAGGGGGAAGAAGAGAATGGGTCAAGGCCAGTGTAGCCAAGTACCCTTGGAAGCTTGACCAGTGTAGCCAAGTCTTCCGCTGCAAGCTACATAAGGTGGATCATGAGTCTCAAGCTTTGCTTATTGCGCTTTATATACATACTCCGGTGGGATTGCACTATTTTATTTTATTTTATTTTATTTTTTTTTTTCAAGTGCATCTATACAACATATACATGTGCAGCATATATACAAGGAGTTTTTCCTCTTGAGCCAGTAGACTATCCCTCTTTTGAAGCTTTATTGCAACCCACGGCTTCTGTCTTTAGTCTTCATTACCACTAGACCAAGTTGAGGTGCACTTCCTTCACTATAAGAAGAAGAGAGGTTCCGCCTAGAAGTACTACCCTCATATGCTACCCCAAGCCAAAGGAAACTGCCTCCTCACCACCTCATCCATGGAGAGCTATGTGAAAGGTGCAGGCGTCCAAGTTAGGTCACGGCCGACAAGAGTCATGCGTGTGTTTCGAAAAGTTCTAGTTAGTCCACTAAGGTGACTTGAACCCAGCCCTGGTTTCTCAAAGAATTAAGTCTGAATAGACCTGAAGTACCTTAAACCTAGTTCCCATAAGGTTCCAGTGCAATTAGGTGCGGTAAGGTCTAACCGAGCTCCACTTTGAGATTTTCTTAGACTGATTCAATCATCAAGCTTCACTCAAAAAGAATATGAATGGTATGCTTATGCTATGTGCAATGAATGATGCAATTTTTCACAAAAATTTGGAAGGATCAAAGAATGTTTTTACAAAAAGAATCTCTGCACAGGAAGTACGAACTGAAAATGTTTAAAGAGTCTGTACATTTATTTACACAGGCGTGCTGCTTTGTTTTCAAAATTTAGAAGAATTTTTAGCGACTTTACAGATATGAATGAAAGAGTTTATTTGGGTATGTATAGAAAGAATTGTATGTATCTTGTTTCTGATTTACTATTATCTGCAATGGTGTTCTTATTAGCTTTTTGAAAATAATTTTGCAAACTATAGTACACGATAATTTTGCAATCCTTTACACACATTTGAAAACTATTTTTGCAAAGATTTTTCACACTATATGTAGATATATACAATTTTCACAATAATTTTGACAAGCATTTTTCAAAACATTTGCACATAGGTTTTTGAAATCCTTTCTTTCACACAAAGAAAAAATTTTTCAATCAACACAGTTTCACGCATTTGAAATCATTTCACATCAAATTTTCCAAAACTGGTCACACTATTTTTCAAATCATACTGTATAGGTATCTGATTTATTAATCAGTAGGTACAAAAGAAGAAAAATTGTCTTTGACGTATAGTATGATTCTGTTCTTATAAACTTTATTTGGCTTATTCCTTATTTACAAATGAAAGATTTTTGTGTAAATTCCTCAGACTTACTCGAGAATCAGTTTCACAAGAATTTTGAGAACTATAGTCCAAAATAATTTTGCAATCTTTACACGCATTTGAAATTGATTTTTTTGCAAAGGTTTTACACAACATAGATAGATTTTTCAAAATAATTTGACAATCAATTTTCACAATCATTTGCACACTAGTTTGCACACATTTTAATTTCACTCAAAGAAAGTAAATTTTTTCACACCGAACTGATTTTTCAAAGGTTGAATACTTGTACACACTATTTTCAAACCATTTTCACAAGATTTTCCAAAAAGAACTTTTTGCACAAAACATTTTTCTGACTTAATAATCAGTACGATTACAAAGAGTCTGAGGAACTCACAATCATCTTTCATTATTATAAAGCTACTTTTTATATCCTATTTTATCGAGGTGATATTTTATTTTTCAGTATGAGTTATGGCTTATGGTATATACATGGTATATACGACCCCCCTATACTTAGCTTGAGCTATGTCCTCATAGATCGAAAGGAAAAGCAAAGACATAACTCGTACTGAGTATAGACAGATCTAAAGAATGAAGGAATAATTAACGGGATGAATGAATGAATGAGAAGGTGACCGTCCCCCCCTATACTTAGGATCAAATAATCCTAAGTATAGCAGACTGTACACAAGACAGGGAGGGTCAAGGGTAAGAATAAACAGATCGTTCTCCGGTTGCCTCCCCCTATACTTAGGGTAAGATATCCCTGAGTATAGACGAGGAGAGGAGACAATGGAGAGGATCAACGAATTGAAATAGTCGGGGTGCACGCCCCCCTATACTTAGGACAAAGTACGTCCTAAGTACAGAAAACTGTCCACAAGGTCGGCACCTCTTAGATACAAAGAATAGGCTAGAAGAAGAAAAGAAGAAAAGAAGAAAAGAAGAAAATCAGAGAAGAATTTGTTGGATTGCATAGTCTGAATCTTTCGATGCCGCAGGTGCTGTCGAGATATCATCATGTTGCATGAGCTGGACGGAATCAACAACGGCCAAAAATGTATCTGGTTCGAGGTAAGGCTTCAGTAGTTGGCCGTTGATGACGAATGGCTGTGCGTTAGAGGACAATTCGGATATGGCAATGCTTCCATTGTCACGCACTTCGCAAACTCGAAATGGCCCTGTCCACTTACTCTTTAATTTGCCTGGAAATATTCGCAACTTTGCATCAAATAACCACACTTTCTGCCCAACTTCGAAGGTCTTTCGTCTGATGTGCCTGTCGTGCCAGCGTTTCACCTTCTCCTTGTACATCAAGGTGTTATCGTATGCATAGTCTCGAAATTCCAAGAGTCTGTTCAGATCATCTTTCCTCTTCTGACCACTTTTGTGTGAGTCCAAATTGCAGCTGTTGATTGCCCATAAAGACTTGTGAATTAACTCCACGGGCAGATGGCACGGCTTTCCATATACAAGACGATAGGGCGACATGCCCAAGGGAGACTTGTAGGCGGTTCGATATGCCCATAGAACCGAGTCCAAGAGTTGAGACCAGTCCTTTCTGTTTGGCCTAACAAGTTTCTGCAGGATAGTCTTGATCTCTCTGTTCGATAATTCTGCCATGCCATTGGTCTGAGGATGGTAAGGAGTGGCAACCCGGTGGTCAATGCCGTACTCCTTCGTCAACTTCTTGACCTCTTTATTGATGAAGTGACTACCCCCGTCTGAGATAAGGATTTTCGGTATCCCGAACCGCGAAATGATGTTCTTTTTGAGAAACTCGCAAACTGTTTTGCTATCGGCGGCTCGAGCAGGGATAGCTTCAACCCAACGACTCACGTAATCGACGGCGAGAAGGATGTGCTGAAATCCTTGACTGTTAGGGAAAGGTCCCATGAAGTCAATGCCCCATGCATCGAAGACATCCGCTATCTGAATGATTTTCAGGGGCATTGAATCTTTGGCAGTGAGTGTACCTTTCATTCGCTGACAGTCAGTGCATCGTTTAACAAATTCAGGTGCATCCTTGAATAAAGTAGGCCACCAGAGGCCACACTGAAGTACTTTGGCTGCCGTCCGTTCTCCAGAGTGGTGCCCGCCAGATTCGAGCGAGTGACAATGCTCGAGGACACTTGATTGTTCCGTCTGAGGGATGCACCTGCGCCAAATACAATCTGCCCCTTCTCTGAATAAAAGAGGATCTTCCCAATGGTAGAAACGGATGGTCGACATAAATTTGTTCTTTTGGTTCTTCGTCCAATCCGACGGTATTACCCCAGAGACGAGGTAATTGACAATCTCAGCATACCAAGGAAGAGAATCCACAGCTAAAATGGCTTCGTCAGGGAAGGTTTCTGTGATAGGTGCATTGCTCAGGGGAGGTTCATGCTGCTCTATTCTGGAGAGATGATCTGCTACCACGTTCTGGGTTCCAGGCTTGTCCTTGATTTCCAAATCGAATTCCTGGAGTAGAAGGATCCAACGAATAAGCCTTGGCTTGGCATCCTTCTTCTGTTGTAAGTAGCGGATAGCAGAGTGGTCTGTAAAGATGGTGACTTTGGATCCCAACAAATAGGATCTGAACTTCTCTAAGGCGAAAACCACGGCCAGCAGTTCTTTCTCTGTTACAGTGTAATTTCTTTGAGCTTCGTCTAACGTTCTGCTGGCATAGTGAATGGCGTAGGGTGCTTTATCTTTTCTTTGCCCAAGAACAGCTCCAACTGCAAAATCTGACGCATCGGTCATTATTTCGAAGGGAAGAGTCCAGTCGGGCGGCTGTAAGATCGGAGCCTGAGTGATAAGCTCCTTCAAGTGATTGAAAGCAAGGAGAACTGGCTGATCAACAATGAAATCCGTCTCCTTGCACAAGAGTTTTGTCAGAGGTCGGGCAATGCGGCTGAAATCCTTGATGAATCGCCTGTAGAATCCCACATGCCCCAGAAATGACCTCACATTCTTAACTGACTGAGGTGGCTGAAGATTTGAAATGACGTCCACCTTCGCCGGGTCGACTTCCATGCCACGTTTGGAAACGACGTGGCCCAGCACAATACCTTCGGTGACCATAAAGTGGCTCTTTTCCCATGAGAGCACTAAATTGACTTCCCGGCACTTTTGAAGTACTCTGTCTAGATGCTCAAGACAAGAATCGAAGCTATCACCATAGACAGAGAAATCGTCCATGAATACCTCGAGGAAACTGCCTACCATCTCGGCGAAGACTGCTAACATGCATCTTTGGAAGGTTGCAGGTGCATTGCACAGTCCAAAGGGCATTCTCTTGAAGGCGTAGGTGCCGAACGGGCAAGTGAAGGTGGTCTTCTCTTGGTCTTCAGGGGCGATCGCCACTTGGTTGTACCCAGAGTACCCATCCAGAAAGCAGAAGAACTCCTTGCCTGCTAATCTTTCCAGAACTTGATCAATGAATGGCAAGGGAAAGTGATCCTTCTTGGTTGCTGCATTGAGACGGCGGTAGTCAACACAAACCCGCCAGGATGTTGGTACCCGAGTAGATATTTCCTCTCCTTTATCATTTGTAATCACGGTAAGCCCTGATTTCTTGGGAACTACATGCAATGGGCTTACCCATTTTGAATCGGAGATGGGATAGATGAAACCTGCATCACACCACTTCGTGATTTCTTTCATGACGACGTCCCGAAGGTTAGGGTTCAACCTTCTCTGAAATTCGTGGGACGGCTTGGCGTCTTCTTCTAAATAGATGTGGTGTGAACACAAGGCTGGATTTATCCCGCGGAGATCTGATACGTTCCATCCAAGTGCCTTGCGGTTCTTCTCTAGAACCTCGAGAAGTCGAGATTCCTGATCTGGTCTCAGCCTGCTGCTGATAATGACCGGGTACATTTGCTCTTCACCCGCAAGGAAAGCATACTTCAGGCCTGCCGGAAGTGGCTTGAGTTCTGGTGTTGATCTGTCCACTTTGTCTGTCACCTCTGACATCATACTGTAGGTGGGCAGTGCTTCTGTGAGGAGGCTGCCATCCTCAATATTCTGTTGAGATCCCGGTGATGCACCGGACGGGTCTGCGCTAAGCTGATCATGTTCGGTTTGGAATGACTGCTCCAGAAGATGCGCCTGCATCTGAGAATCTATCTCCCAAGAATCATCGGAGCACATGCTGACTGCGCTTCCTAAGTCCTCCTCGAGAGTGAGGATTCCTAGGGTCCATGAATCGTTCAATGATAAAACTGAGTCTATGATCTCTGCAGTAAATTCGCAATCTGCTTCTGACGCTACCTGCCTCTCATCTGTTGTGGCATTCTGCTCTTTGTTCATGTTTATTGTGATTTGCTGGGTGTTCGAGCTGAAAGTGATCTTCCCAGACCCGTAATCAACCACGGCACCTGAAGTACGAAGGAATGGTCTGCCAAGGATGATGGGGGTCTGGAGCAATGGTGCAGGTGAGTCCATATCAAGGACTACAAAGTCAGCTGGGAATTTCATTTCCTGCACTTTAACTATCACGTCTTCCAAGAGACCTCGGGGCCGCTTGACGGATCGGTCAGCGAACTGAAGGATCATGCGTGTTTCCTTGAGCGGTCCCAGCCCAAATTCCTGCATTATGGTCGAGGGCAGAAGGTTGATGGAAGAACCACTATCCAAAAGAGTGCGCTCGAAGACTTGGTCAAAAATCACACAACTGATCAGAGGTGCTCCGGTGTCTTGTTTCTTCTGGGGGAGATTGCTGATAGCTGCGACTGTGGCTAATGAGAGGACATGTTTCTCAACTTGCTGGCGTCTGTTCTTTCTTGATGGGCGACGCTTAGTGGTACATGCTTCCTTCAGTCCTTTCTTCACGGCTGGCATGTATTCCACGACCTTTAGCAAGGGAATCTCAACAGTCAATTTGTCCAAGATGTCCACAACACTTGGGTCAGACAATGCATTTTTTTGTTTTGCAATTTTTTTGGATTTTTGTATTGCATGAGGAAAAGGCATATGTACACTACTGGCAGGAAAATCAGAGTTCTTATTTACATCAAAATCATCGCCCACAAAATGTTGTACACCCGAATTACGCAAAAGGGTACAAGCTGTGTCTTGGCATGCTGGTGTTGTTGGGCGATCAAAAAGGGTAGCATCTGCTCCATCGGCTGGCGAAGGATCGGCGGTTGCTGTCGGCTCCTCCGATGCTGGCGCGGCTTTGCTTCTGCTACGAGCTTCTTTTTGTTGTTTTTGTTTTTGCTGATTTTTTTGTATTTTCGGCTGAGGTTGTTGCTGGCATGGCACGACGGCTGGACTGGCTTCTCCTTCTTCTTCCTCCTCACCCGCCCCTAGAGCTGGCACGGTTGATGCGGAAGATGACGATCCACCTGTTTCTTTATTCACCCCATATCTGGTAGCAGGCGGAGGCAAGGCCCTACCGCTCCTGAGAGTAACAGCATTAGAAAAAACAGTAATATCATTATCACACGTGGACTGGACATCACATTCTACCTGCTCCTTCTTCTTGAAATTGTTGGGGTTGGCTTCGACCTGCGCCGGAATGGTAGTGCGAGTGGCGGTCAGGTCATCAAGCCGCTTGGTCATCTCTGCTAGCCCTTTTACAAGTTGGGCTAGACAGTCCATGGAGGGGTTCACTGGAGGTGCCTCGGTGGTGTCAGCGTGCAGACCACGCTGTTGTTGCATCTGCTGATGCTGAGACTGTTGCTGGTGATGCTGAGGCGGGGCAGGAAGTTGAAGTTGCTGATAAGACGAAGGTGGATACTGCTGGTATTGCTGAGGCGGAGCAGCCGCGTACTGGTGATACGGCTGTGGGTGCCGGTATTGCGGCTGCTGCTGGTATGGATTGTTCTGCCTCCACTGATGTCCAAACTGGGGAGGCTGCTGGTATTGATGGTTCTGCTGGGAGGATTGCCCAAAGCGACCACCCTGAGGTTGGTGGTATTGCCGGTTGGCAAATGGCTGACCCTGTGGTTGTCCCATAGGACGGGTCGGCTGCGCGTCATGAGTCCAAACCCCATTAACTTCCTGGACCAGGGGTGGTGGTGGGAACACTGAATCGGATTCTGAAATAAACTCTGGTTGATACACAACCATCTGCTGTTGCGGCTGGCTCTAATCAGGTGCCTGCACGTAGTACACGTGCTGAACCGCCGGTGGTTGCTGGCTCGGCTGAGGCTGGTATAGCGGTGGTTGCTCGTCTTTTCTCTCAGCTGGAGCTTCGAGCGGTGCTGCCGTCTGAACAGAATTGATGGTACCTACCAGCAGTTCCAGCTGCTTGGTGATGTGATCCAGCTTGTCCAAACTCTGGGTCCTCTTTTCGATTAAGGCGAGTTTTTCGAGATCTTTTGATCGCTTCTCGATAATGTCAACTTTAGAGAGATGGCCCCCGATGATGCTGAGGTTGGAATTCTCGTCTCTCTCTGATTCCTTTGACGCTGCCATGTGCACTTGTTTTTGGAGGATCTGGGGTTGCTTCTGATAAGCCTTGGATGAAGAGAGGGCGGCCTCTCCTTCGGCCATTTCTTCAAAGATCTGCCAGACGACATCTTCATCCTTATTGAAGTGTGAGCCCCCACATGCTGCATCTACGAGCCTTTGACTTTCAATGTTCAGTCCCCCGAAGAAATGCTGAACCAAGCTGGTCTTCGGAATATCATGGTGGGGACATTTCTCCTACAGGTCAGTGAATCTCTCCCATGCTTCATGTATCGACTCATGGGGTCCTTGGGAGAAATTACTTATACGGGCTCGCATCTGGTTGAGCCGACCCAGAGGATAGTACTTGTGCAAGAAGGCGGACTTCAGCTCCTCCCAGGTCGTCACAACTTTTCCCATATGATTGACCCAATAAAGGGCCTTATCCTGTAGGCTGAAGGGGAAAGCCGTCATCTTGACAATGCCCAGAGGGACATTGGGATAGTGAGTCGTACGGCAAATGCGGGAGAATTGCTGCAGGTGGATGTACGGCTCCTCGCTGGTGTTTCCATGGAATGCAGGAAGAAGAGCAATGAATTGGGGCTTCAGCTCAAAGTGAGCGTGTACCGGTGGAATGAGGATCCATTCGGTCATCTGGCTGTCTCCCGGGTTGTATGTTTCTTTAAGGGTAGGTTTCTGTGGTGGTAACTCAAGATCATCATTGTGGTCATCACCACCTCCTCCACCTTCACCTTCTCCTCTCCTGCCTCCTCTGCCTCTGCCTCCTCCTCCATCATCTCGGTTAATCACATCATTCAACATGTCCTGGAAAGCTGTCTGAGTGAGGGCCTGTTCGGTCAGCTGCTGCTGGATGGCCTGGATAGATGCCAGTAATTGTGCATTGACCTGATTCTGATCTGGCGTCTGTCCCTCTGGTGTGGGTGGCTGCTGACCCTTGCCCTTTCCTCCGGGAGCCATGTCAGGGTCCGAGTCGGAAGAAATGAACTCTGGAGTAGTCTCCAGGGTTCGCACTGTCTTCTATCTGCATCATGAGACGGCCCGAATCAGATCACTTGCCATAAATACTCAGCTGTCGCGATGAGGCTGGGGTTCAAGTCAACCCCAGCGTGTTGTGAATGGAAAAATGATGTAGACTGTAATCGACTTCCCTTCACAACGGCGAAAGTGGGACAAAGGTGATCCCAGTTTATTGGGTGGTCAAGAGAAAGGTAGAAAACGAGGAGTATAGAGATCGATCCGCAAAGTCCGGATCAGTTCTCGGGAATCGCCTCGAAGTTATTGGCGGAGTTGAGTCCATGGAATCGATGTGGGTGTCGGCATGGTCCCAACGGAAACCATCCATGGATCAACTTCGCGAAGTACAAGAGAAGGTAGGATGTTGGATGAAAGATACGATGGTCAACGAGGATTACAAAGGAGTGCAAAACAGTAGAAAAGGCTCAAACTGAGCGGGGGTCAAAGAGGAGTGACACAACAAAATTTTTGCGCAAAGGCGCGGGACTTGATCTTTGAACCTTAATCTAGATCCATACAAACACAAGACAAAATTGGGTTCACCAACTCACGCCATGTGAAGCCGTGAAAGCTCGGCTATTTATTATCTTTTCATTTTTAGAGTTGTGATTTTCAGGCATATCTTATAACAAGTCCTTAGTACGCTACCCTATAGGAGAGAGAGTACTGCCGGAAGGGTATCCCGTACTTGTCCTCCTCCTGTGTAACCTGTAGTCTGTACTTTTTGGAGTCCTTGTAACCCTTCCTGGATCCCTACTCAGCCAAAGAAAAGAGAGAGGAAGCCGATAGGCGAAACCAATACTTCGGTTCTCGCTCGCAACGGAATCACCCGTGAGCGTACAAGAACCTACTCGGACGCAGGACAATGAGACAGACACCCCCGTGAAGGCGTGGCCTATGCTCAATACTTCGGACAGGGTCGATGCTCATCACAACAGAGAGTCATCATTGGTGACCAAGCCCTACTCGCCTACGTACGATAGAAGCGCCATTACTTCGGAAATCCAGGCGATACACAAGGCAGTTGCAGACTGGGTTTTTGGCTCTAACCCTTAGGGGGTCGCACTCGCTCAAGGGAGTAGGGTTTTGGTCCCCCTCCAAGGTACCTGAAAACAATGAGGGCTTTATGAACCCGGTACAATGATAGTCCATTACGGATTTTAATTAAGGTCAAAGTTTATTTAGCAGTCCCCTAGTTTTAATTTTTTTGGGTTTTCACTTTTTTTTTGGATCTGTTTCATACCAGCGCCTAACGTTTTGGTAGATTTTCGTTTAAGTCCTAGGTGCTCAAAATCAGAGGGAGATAGCGGAAAAGCCATGCAAGTGGTTCTATGATGGAAATCTCATCATTGAACCGAATGATGCATGCTGAGTTAGAAGACTTACAGTGCATCCCAGCTCTCTCCATGTGGTATGCAAAACAGAATTTTTAAACCTATCTACATGGCGGTGTGCATTTCGTCAAAATCGCCCTAAACATTAGCTGCTATTAACGTGAAGAACCATAAGCTTGGTCATTCATCTTTAACCTAAGGGTCCGGTCTTGGCTCACCCCTCCTCTTCTCGACACACTCGAGTTTAGGAGTAGCGCTTGATGGGGCTCGCTCACGGCATGTGGGTTAAGAGATAAATGACTTAGCTGTTTAAGTTTGACTAGATCCATACGAAGTAGACTATAGGAGCATGCATTCTTATTAATGTTTGGACCTAGCTACCGAGTCAAGCAACCTATATCTAGGGGCTCCAAGCACACAAAACAAAGTGAAATAAGGGCGGAAAGCTCAAAACAGCGGAAAACAAAGAAAAGAAGGCGGTAGAAATCGCGGAAAACAGCGATGAGGCCCCCAGGTGAACAGACACCCGGGCACTGGACCTCATTGTGGAGAGTAGAGTCCTGTTAATTATTACATGCCAAAGTTCTCTCTCTCTCACCAAAAATTACAAAGATAATCCTAAATGTTCTAAGCCTATCTAATCCACATCTCCTTGCTTCCTTGATACTCTCTCCTGATGGTCATGAGAAGAGAAGACCATCCTCCTCCAAGCTTGGCTGCCTTGGCCTCCTAAGAAGCCATCCTTGCGTGGCGGACCCTCGCATCAAAGTCACAAAAAGAGTGTATTAGAAGAGTTCACTTAATCAATCATAGAGCACATAAAGATAATCACAAGAAATGAATCAATTAAGCATAGTGATTAATGTCAATAAAATGGCTGCTCACAGAATATAATCAATCATGAATCAAAAATGAATATCACCAAAAATGTACACAAGAATGACAAAGAAGAAAGTAGGCTATGCTCATTGCTCCCCGGCAACGGCGCCATTTGATGGACGCGCTTTTTATCAAGGGTCTGAATATGTCGTCGTGGCGACCCTCAATAAAAGGCGAGTGATCAACAATTAACCCACAAAGCAAGAATGTATCAATTAAGTCCAAAAAAATAAATGTGAATTAATTTTTATTACTCTACAACAAAATGTATAGTGACAAGCATGTAGAGGTCGAACCACAGAGAGCAATACAAAATGCGTAGCCTAGATGTATCACCAAGTCATCCATGTGTGAAGCTTGTTTTTATGTGGGTTTTTAATTTTTATATTTTTTTTTTATATATATATATATATATATTTTTTTTTATAATTTTTATTTTGATTTCATATTTTATACTTTTTTTTTCTTTTCCTTTTATATTATTAATTATATAAATCTATATACTATATATATATATATAGAGATATATATATATAAGAAGAGAGAGAGAAGTAATATAGAATATATGTATATATTTATAAACATAAAGACTTAATATATAGCCTTATATTTTTAACCCCTTTTTTTATATATTTTTTTTTATTTCTAATTTTTATGTATTTTTCACTTCAAAAATGTCCACAATATAGGACTAACTAAATAGCCGTATATAATTTGGGTTTTGAAAATATCAATTAATACCCAAAATTGCCCAACTTAATTTTCACATATTAATAATAATATATAGATAATTATAAAAGAGAGAAATGCAGTTTTAGGGTTTTTAAAGAGTTTTTCTAATTTTTATGTTGCTTTTGGGGTTTTATGATTTTTTTAATTTTCTTTTTCATATTTTTAGGGTTTTTCATTTTCTGAACTCCATATATATATAAATCTATCCTATATCATTTTTTTGGAATTTTTCAAAAACATTTTCTAATTTTTTTGTATTTTCTAATTTAGACAGTACCAAAAATGGCTTCTTTTTCATTTTTAATAATCAGGAAAAATGCAAAAAATGCGAAATAAAATATGTGCGTGGACAAGCATGGCATGGAGCATCTATCCTAATTTTTGTGGATTTTTAGAAGCCATCTAAGTATCTTTAATAAATAGATAAAGACACAAAAAGTAATTTAGCCTGGCAGGGGCATTTTTGCAAATAAAATAACATCCAGGGGCACATGTGCAAAAATACCTACGGGAATACACATTTATTTTAATTTTTAGCACTAATTTACAATTTACGATACCCGCCAGGGGTTGTATGCAAAATATCCGCGCCTCACGTGGGACTACACGTGAGGTGCGGAAGGACCTAAACGTAAATAAATGAAAGTTCAAGGGTCCTTCAGCAAATTAAACATTTATTTTACAACTGACAATTTTATTTACAACACTAAATATTAAATACAAAAATGCGGGGTACGGGATATGCAATTTACCCCCTAAAGGCGCGCGATCCAACGGCTTCCAGTGCGCCACTTATCCACGTGTCGAGCCCTCGATGCTCGATACCCCTTCAGCAATCCGTGGCTGTGATTGCATCTGAGATCTAATCGCACGGCCACGGCTGGTGCTAGATGGACGGCCCCGATTAGAACTGGGGGTGTCTCTTCGATCCAACGGCTGCTGCTGCTCACGAAGAACAGGGAAGAACAGCTGACTTCCCTGGCTTCGATCGGTGATTCCTCCGCCTCCAGGCGCTCGATGTTGCTGCTTGTGGCCTCCATGCGTCCGGCGAAGCGGTGCGCACCGTGCGAGATACTCCAGAAGGTCCAGGTCCTCCTAGATCGGCTGAACGAGCTCGGGGAAGACAAGGGGGTCCTGGAACCTCGAATGGACTTGAGTCGAGCCCCAAAGGGCTCCTTTCAGCTTGGGTCCTGCACCAAATGAAAGAGGGGCTCGAGGGGGTCTTCCTCGACCCGAGGTTTAGGGTAGACGAACGGGGAAAGGTGGAGGGCGGCGAGGTCCGACGAAGCGGAGGAGGGAGGACCTCGATTCGCAGAGCTGGGCGAGCTCTGGTTGATCTTGGAGCGTGGGTGCGTGGAGAATACGTAGGGGAAGGCGATGAGGTGGGGCGAAGGGTCAGATAGCGTGCTGATCAGAGTAGAGAGGTTCGCCGGAGCTAACCTCCGGCGAACTTCGATCTTAAGCTAATCGAGCACCTGAGGCTCTACTGACTGATCTAAAGGCTAAACTACGAAGTAACGACTAAAACTAAGCTAAAAACGGAAAGAAAGCAGCTCTTATACCTGGTGGGCGACCAGGGAGCAGGACCTCCGGCGACGCGGCGGCCGTGGGCGCTCCTTCGACTCCTCCAACTGCCTGAAGCTTCCAGGAGGACCCTCCTGTCACGAGGAACCTCAGAGGACTGGAATAGACGGTGGAAAACGACGGAAAGGGAGGCCAAAATGGATGAGGAGGTCGGAGGGTTTATTTATAAGCAAAGTTTGCGCCCTTATTGGCCGGCAGATCTTGGTGAATCTAGATGCTGTACAAGGAATCATGGGATGCGGCGTGATTCGTGGATGTTCGAGGAACAAATCTCATGAAGGGTCTTATCACCCTCGAGCAACACAATCGGCGTGAAAAATCGAGGAAGAGGGACCTCTCGTGACTTGTCAGAGGGACCATCCTTGAGTCAGAAGAGTTGACCCGAGGTCAACTTTTGCCGGCCTGTGGTTGGTCCACGGGGGCCGCTAGAAGACAAAATAGGCTGGAGTATCAAAGAATGAATTATTTAAGCTAATAACCGATTTTATTATTTTTCAAGTATAAAATAAAAAATCTTTATTATTGTATGTAGTATTTTAATACGATTTTTATTTATTTTTATGAATTATTTTATTACGGTTTTATTACAATAATGTGTATATGTATGTATTTACATGTATTTTTGTATATTTTATTTTTACTTTGTTTATTTTATTTTATGATTTTATTGTCTTATTTTATAAATTTATAATTTGTTTTTGTGAGTATAAATATATTTTTATTTCATTTTTAAGAGTTTATTTACATTTTTAAATAAATAGATGTATGTGTATGTATGTATACTTATAGGTACTTTACCTATATATTATATTCATTTAATTTATTTAATGAATTTTATTTGTTTTTATTTTTGTTTTGTAGTTTTAATGAATGATATATTATATGTACATTATTATAAAATATGGATGAATAAAAGAATAAAAGAATTAAGTTCCTTTTTATTTATATACATGTATGTAGCATAGGTCTTTTGTCTATGATTATTATAGACTTATTTTATTTATCAAATTCTTTTTGGTTTTCTTGTAATTTCAACATGTACATGTATTATATATACTATTTACAAACTTTTAAAAATATAATTTTGTACAATTACTAAATATTGAATAAAATGAGTATTTTAATCAGTCTTATGTACAAGGAAGGTCAAAAACCTAACTTCCACAGATGGACTCCAAAAATTATGGAAATAATTTTACAAAATAGTTTATGAAATGCTAGATACAATTAAAGGTGAGTTTGATTGATTTGGAGTTTTTATTTGCAAGATATGAGTCTGTGAAGTTGAGATTTTTGCTTTTTATTTTGTGTATAAAATGTACACTGTATATTATTTTTGCACAAACTCAATTTTGTAATTTTATTTACATTATTATCTACAACTTTTATGTACAAAGTTTCTTTATTTGATGAATAAATAATTATGTACAAAACAGGTGCCAAAAATGCAATAATGGAAGAATGAATAAATGATGTATTTATTGAATGTTGGCCCTTATCTCCCCCTACTTTATTCCTGGTCGACCAAGTTCATGCTGGCCTTGGTCTCGGGGTTAAGGTCATAAAATCTTTGCAATATTTTATTCCTTTTTCTTTTCTTCCCTTTATTCTATAATTTTGGCATTAAAAACCTTATTTTATGTACAATTCATGCCAACAATAATAGATGCTAATATGAACAAATTAATGCTCTTTACATGCATTTGCTGGGGTTTTTAAGGCCAAAATGATAGAATAAAGGTGATGAAATGGAGATTCATCACGAGCGGCTGAGGTTAGTGACGGAGGCGAGGGCAACTGGTGATGGAATCACAACCAATGTTGGTGTTGTAGTGCGTGGATGGCGAGGTGGAGCTCGGTGTCATGTCACCCAAGGCTGCTCGGGTGGTGCAGAACAACCGCCCCGTTCGATACATGACGTGGGGTGGTTGTGTACGTTGAAGGCGAGGGGCGAGGCGCATGGCCACAGGTTGTCGAAGTCCCGTGGGGTAACTACGAGCGATGGCCAAGGAGTCAGTGGAGCACTGGGGTCGATGGCGTGTTAAGGCGGTCCGACGAGGAGGGTACAACATGCGCGAAGCTGCTCTGGTCTAGAGCATGGCTGTAAAGTATCTGGTGGTGGCGATGAGCGATGATGGAAGATGCAGTCGAGGTAGCAGTTGGGAGTGGTGCTGGTTGTCTATGGTCAATGTGGGGATGGTGCAGTTGTTGGAAGGCGAGGAGTTGCAAGCGATGGTGGCTCAGTATAGATGGTTCCACCAGTAGGTAGTGCGACGGGATACCACTGCAAGTGTCGAGGTTGAACGTGTTGTAAGCCGATGTGAAGATGATAGATGGAGGTCCCGCCCAAGGCGAAGGGCTGAGGAGCACTGCTCGACGTCGAAGGTGGGGGTTGGATGTGAGGAGCGGTGGTGGATGGAAGGTTTGGTGGCTTCGAGCTTTTGTGAATCTCGATGATGACCGGGTGGAGGAGAATTGACGAAATAGAAGGGGAGGAAGAATCTAAAATAGAGAAAGAAAGAGAGCAGCAGAGGAGGAAGAGAGGGGGGATGAAGGAACTACCTGATGTTTGAGGTCAATGTTCGCCAGATGTTTGGAGTGCGGTGGTGCAGCTCCGATGTCCTCACCTCTACCAGTGCGGCTTACGGCATTAGGAAGCCGATCAGTAGAGAAATCCCTCGTGCTACAATGGTGATCAGAGATCGTCGAACTTTGCCGAAGAAAGAATCGCCGTTTCTCAACGCTTAAGAGAGAGCTGTCACCTCAGATCTTAGGCGAAGCTGGATTTTTTCTCCTGAAATGGCGAGATGTTGAAAAATGGAGGAGGAGATGGAATACAAAGGAGGAGAGGGGAAGTTAGAAAAGTGGTGGAGAATGTAGAGGAGGTGGAGGAGTGGTAACCTGGAGTGGAGGACAAGTAAAAGAGAAGAAGTAAAAGGGGAAGAGAAAGAAAAAAATAATAAAATAATAAAATAAGTAGGTTATTATAAAGAAATGAAAAGAAAATATTAAAAGAAAAAATGAATAAATAATATAAATAAAATAAATAAATAAAGAAATAATAAAATAAAATAAAATACAAAATTACTAAATAATAAAAAATAGGGTGACACGTGGCGGCTGCAGGGTTGCCACATGTTGCTCCCGGAAAATTCAAAAATTAAATGAAAAGAAAAATAAAAAAAATACAAAAGGATTCAAATCAAAAAGTGGTCAACATGAAAGTTGCTCGTCTCAACGAGATCTACAACTTTTTGGAAGGACCAAAAATAAAAAAAAGTCATATCTACAAAGTACATTTTTGGGTGGTACTTTATAGGTATAAAATACCGCATTTTTGTCTTTTGCATTTTTTTGTTATTTTCAAATAAGAGAAAAATTAAAATAAAAATAGTGAAAATATGAACAGAATATTTATAATTTAATCTATCTTTTGGATTTTTAATAATTAAGAAAATAAAAGGATAAAGTACAAGGACATTTTGGTCAATATGTCAATACACATTATGGGGCCAAAACCCAAGTTTCACCATTATCTCCGATTTTAATGAAATTAGTCTTGTTATTATGGTCTTTGAATGTAGATTACTTTAAAAGTGAGTAGACCTTAATCGTACACTGCATGAGAGAGATATGCACATTTTAAGGTCCATGCGCTCAAACTTGGATTTGGGTTTTATTAGACAAGTTAGTATTTTTTGATATTTTTTCTTTCTTAATGTTAATAATATATACACTATACAGTTGAATTTATTGGATTTGGAGTTAGTATAAAATATATACAAATATGGTATTAACAAGTGATTTTTATAAGTGATCTTGGGATCCTTATTTAATGCAAACATGAATGCTAAAATGCAGATAATATTTATTCATGCATGAATGCTAATTATGCAATATAAGTGGAAATATGCAGACAATTACTTGGTAACAAAGCTCTATTTTCCACTTTTAGAGAGATGAATCACATATTCATCAGTATGTACAACTCCCTGAGGGTTATCTGCGGGAGGGTACTTCAATTTTTAGGTACTCAGCTTCACTTATGGTGTCTCCTCTTTAGTGGAGCATGAAGCCGAGTCTTCTGATATGTGCATTCGGTGTCCTCCCTGGTTGTGTCTCCTTTCTACCGGAGCACGGAGCCGAGTATTCTGAGTATTTTGCGATTATTAGACTCATCTGAGTCTGCTCACCTTGAGGACCCTCGCAAGGTTGAGCCTTGTCTTGTGGTATTCAGTGTATTACTGTGACTTTCTGACTTTATGAACACCGGATATCACTCTACATTCAGAGTCTCCTGCTCATTACTTTTCATATCTTTCTGAGACAATGATTGACCTGTAGGATTCTATATTGTTCCCTCTTCCTCCAGGTCTTTCAGTGTCGGCTCCAATCTACCATTCTGTCCTTATGGGCCAATGACTTTCTTCATTCTATTAGTCCCTGGTTTTGTTTTTGATCTATTTTCCCCGGTACTCGACACCCACTTGATTGCGTACCCGGGTGTCCTTTTACTGACTGACTACGTCTCCGTTCTCACAGGCAGACGACGACGAGAGTATGGTATTCGCATACCAGATGTTGTCCTCTACTTCACCAATCCCCCTTGTTGTATATATGTGTTTCATCGTATGTTTTGTCTTTTTCCCTTATGTTATGTGTACCCCAGATTTTTCGCCATATCTTTGTGTCTATACTTTGGGTGTACCTTGTCCTAAGTATAGGGGGTACACCGTGTTGTTCTTTATCTGTTATGTTTCTTCACTCCTGTCGTTGCTTATACTTAGGGATCTTTCTCCCTAAGTATAGGGGGAGTGATGTGTACATTCTCTACGATTTTTTCATCTTTATGTACATCTCTTTTCTTCTTTTGTTCTTTTTTGTTTCATTTTTCTTTTTCTACAAAATGGCATCACCCCTTTTTGTCATTTTTCATACACAGGATGTACTTTGTCCTAAGTATGGGGGGCGTGCAACCTAGATTCTTTCATTCATTGATCCCGTACACTGTCTCCTCTCTTATTGATTTGCTATGCGATACTTAGGGATATCTCACCCTATGTATAGGGGGAAGCAGCCCGAGCTGTGATCTGCTTACTCCCACCCTTGTCCCTCCCTGCCTTGTGTACAATCTGCTATTTATAGAATTATTTGATCCTAGGTATAGGGTGGATGGTCACGTTCTTATTCATTTATTTCTTCATTCTTTCATTTCATATTCAATCATTGTAGTATAAGCTTTTCTATACTCAGTACGAATTATGTCTTCTCTTTCTCTTTTCGATCTATGAGGACATAGCTCATTCTAAGTATGGGGGGTCGTATATACCTTGTATATACTTTAGCCATAACTCGTACTTTCGTATTATCATTAATAAATGTGGCTAATTATACTATATATGCATTTATAATTCATTACAAATCAATGAATAACATAATGCATTCCTCAAATTCTTTTTGTATAAACTGATTAATAAATCAGGTTAAAAATATGTTCGCAAAATGATTTGAAAAATGGTTTGACCTGTTTGGAAAACTTTTTGTGAAATGTTTTCAACCTTTTTAAAAATGGTTTGATTTGCTTAATTTCTTTTCCTTGTGTGAAACAAAAGGATTTGAAAACCTATTTGCAAATGATTTTGAAAATAGTTGTAAAAATTATTTTGAAAAAATCTGTATATATTGTGTGAAAAATCTTTGCAAATAAACTTTCAAATATTTGTAAATATCTGCAAAAAATATTTTGTATTATAGTTTTGAAAATTGTTTTCAATATATTTGAGGAATGAATGCATTATTAAATAATATATATACATAAATTTCTTTACAATTGTATATATTAACCTATAAAAACAACTTGATAGAAACTGTAAATTCTTAATTCTTGTAAATCAGAAAAAAGAAGCACGCCTGTGTAAATAGTTGTACATATTTTATATTAATATGATAAAAAAAATTTTATTTGCAAAAATTCTTTTTATTTTCAAATTCTTTGAAAAATTGCATTATTCTTTGCATCATTGTACATAAACATCTACATAGCATTCATATTCTTTCAGATTGAGCTTGATGATTGAACTAGTCCAAATAAAGTCGAAGATTGAAGCTTAGTTGGACCTTACTAAACCTAACTACACTGGAACCTTGGGGAACTAGATTTTAATGTACTTCAAGTCATTGGGAGTTAATTCTTTGAGACTTAGGGCTGGGTTCAAGTCACCTCAGCTGACTAACTAGAACTTTTCAAGACGCGTGCATGACTCTTATCGGTCGTGACCTAACTTGGACACATGCACCTTTCACTTGGTTTAACTCAGTTGGAGTGGTGAGGGGATTGGATTTTCCGATCTGAGACAGACACGGGTGGAAACATTCTTTCTCGTCTGCGGAGGGAAGTGCATCCCAACCCGATCCAGTTGCCATGAGGTCTAAAGAGAATAGAGCGTGGGTTGCAAAAATGCCTTCAAAATAGGGATATTCTTCTGGATCAAGAGGAAAACTCCTTATGTAAATGTTGCGGTAAATAGTATGTTAAAAAAAACTCCAAAAAATTGGACAGGCCTGATTGAAATAAAAATTTTTGTCAGAGTATGTATATATGGAGTAAAGAAAATAAGCAAGCTTGAGCATCAAAGTTATACCATGTGAGCATGCAGCTGGATGACTTGACTACTCCGGTCATGCATCCTAGGATAGGTATCTACACTGGCTACCGTCCATTCTTTTCTTCACCTCCTCCTCTTGAGATGGATGGCCACTTGAACTTAGAAGGGAATACCCCGCTCCTCGAGGACAGAGTTTTGGATTGGGGAATCATTGGGTTGTCATTCTGGGGAAGTCAGTTCCTTTGTCATTTCAATTGAATAGAGCCACTATCACTTACACTGTATAAGTCAGCTTCATAGTCATAAGGTTTGCATGTGACATAGGCTATTTCTGACATGGCTATCGAGGTTATTTGAATTGAATTATGAGACTCTCAAGGGTTGTGTGCTTTAAATATGGTTCTCGACTAGGTTCCACACACATTTTCACATCAAGGTCTACCTGAGCTCCAAACTTTGATTTTGTGAAGATAAATTTAATAATTGAAATCAATTCCATTTATTCTTTCCTTTTCATTTCTTATTTATTCTTTTTATACTTATTGCATAAGTGTTTGCTAGGGACGAGCAAATACAAGTATAGGGGGGTGATGAATATCCATTTCATCACTTTATTCTATCATTTTGGCTTTAAAAAACCTAGCTAATACTGGTACATAGCATCAATTTATAAAAAATAGCATTCCTTATTTATTGCATTTATTGTGTAAATAATATGGTTTTTAATGCCGAAATTACAGAATAAATAGGACAAAAGAAAAAAGGAATAAAATATCGAAGATATTTTTATGACCCTAAACCTTGAGACGAAGTTAAAAATTGAGTTTGGTTGACAAGGAATAAAGTAGGGGGAGATAAGGGCGAAAAATACAATAAAAGCACAATTCTTTTATTCATTATTTATGCATTTTTACACCTATTTTATTATTTATTATTTATCCATTAAATGAAGAAACTTTAAAGTTGTAGATAATAATGTAAATAAAAATACAAAATTGAGTCCTATAGAAAAATAATAGATAGTGTTCATTTTTATGTACAAAATAAAAAAGGCCAAAATCCCAACTTCACAGACCCATATCTTTAAAATAAAACTCAAAACTTATCATAATCATCTCTAATTGTATATAACCTTTCGCAAGCTATTTAGTGGAGGTAGTTTCATATTTTTTTGAGTTATTGTGTGAAAGTTAGGTTTTTCACCCTCATTATACATTATACATGATTAAAAATATTCAATTTATTCATCCTTCATTATTTCTACAAATTCATATTTTGTAAATATCATTTATAATTTATGTACATATTAAAACTAAAATAAAACTAAAAAGAAATGTAAAATAAAATAAGTCTATATTAACATGTAGGAAAAATACAAAATAGTTATACATGTATATAAATAGAAGGGAAACCTATTCTTTTATTCTTTTATATTTTTATAATATTGTAAATATAATGTATATTATAATAAAAATACAAAGATAACATAAAATCTAATAAAATACATTAAAATAAAAAGAGGTATATATACATAGGTAAATACCTATAAATATACCTATAAAATATACATATTTATTTAAGTGTACAAATAATATCATAAAAATATAACAAAAATTATATTTATACTCATAAAAAATAGTTATGAATATATAAAAAAAAAGAATAAAATAATAAAATAAAATATACAAAATACAAATAAAAATGTACAAAACAATAGATAAATATACCTATAAATATACCCATTAAAAATTAACTACTAATAAATAAAGTCAAAAAATAAATTGAAATCATAAAAATACTATGTAAAATAATAAACATTTTTTTATTTTATACTTAAAATTTAATAAAATCCTTTACTATTTTAATTATATATTCTTTAATAAACATCATGTTTTGTCTCATTCGGGCTGACGTGGCCCAATGGTGGTGCGTTAAGAGTTGACCTTCGGTCAACTCACCCTCTAGTCTCTGATTAAATGCAGACATATCTTCCCCGTATTTTCATCCATTTTTCCCGTACGCCACATCCTTCAATCGACGTCGACTCCTACATAGAAAATAATCGTGGGGTCATCTAGGATTCACGCTGAGATCCTGAACTTCTATACATAACATCAAATCATTCTTAACGACTGATCAATAGGGTGTTTCGCAATATGTATAAATAAACCATCTCCTCCCTCCATCCAACTTTGGTCATCATTCCAAGACATACAAACCCTGCCTCCGGCCTAGCAGTCTCCTCATGACAGGAGGTGTACCCCTGGAGGATTTGAGCGGCTCAAGGAGGCGGGAGGTGCCCCCAAGTTTCTGTCGTCGGCGACCTCTACTCCCTACCGACCAAGCAGGTAAGAGCTGCGCCTTTTTTCATTCCCTTTAGCTTAGAATTGATCCTAGGGTTATTTTAATGCATTTTCTTTGTATTTGAGAATAGGTTTGGTTGCCCTCGTCGGATCTCTAGAGCTCCCGGCCATGTCCCATCGTCACTAAACTCTGTTCTGCTACCACCTGACCACCCTCTTCGCTTCCCTTCATCTAGCCACATTCCATTCACCTCGTACCCCTAGGGATCGAGCTTTCGATGACCCTCCTCCTCCACTTCACCGGACCTCACCACCCCACTCCACCTTCACTCTTCGCCACCAAATAAGGCTCCCCATGACCCTGTTTTTGCTTGCTCCTATCTTCTTTGTAGGTTTGGTGATTCAAAGGACTCCAAAATGAGTCGATTTACATCTCGAAGGAGCACTAGAGCCCCCCTTCTTCCTCGACGCCGTCTGATCACACCGGTGCACCAAGTGCTTAGATGCGACCATCATCTGACGCGGAGGACTTTCGTGAGCAACCGAGCCAACTAGTGTTAAGTATCAAGAATAATCATGGGTCATTGTGACCCAAATTTAATAAATCGAGCTCAATAAGAAAATAAGAGAACTACACAAATCAAACAATCAAGCACAAAATCGATGTCAGTGGTCTCCGTTACTTATTTAATCAGGTATAGCGACCAGGGTCGAACACAAGGAGCACATAAATGTATGAAGTAGTCCTAATCAGAAAATAAAAAGCATATTTTTGTGGTTTTTAATTTTGCATTTTTTTTTATATTTTCAAAATAAGAAAACAATCAAGCAAAGCATGGCAAAAGCAAGTTTCAACAATTTTTTATTAAGACTAAAATTCTCAAAAATATGAAACAAAAATAATTTTTATATTTTTCAAATAATTATATGTTTTTTGGTGATTTTAGGGGATTTTTCCAATTTTTATACGTTTTTATCTAAATCAAATAAAGGCAAGAAAAGAAAGCAGTGTACAGCCTGGACTAAAAGGCACAATTAAAATAGTAAAAATGTCCCAATGTCCTCGTTGTGATTTTTATGAAAAAGTAAATAAAAATATCTAATTACAAAAATTTAAATTATTTTTTTATTTTTTTGAATTTTTTAACGTTTTATAATTTTTATAGTTTTTAGCTTTTTAGTGTTTTTATAAGAGATAATGTAGCAAAAGTGGTACTGGAATTAAAACAAATAAAACAAGCACGCACAAATTTTGTTGTAATTTTTAAAGCAATTTTTAATTTTTTTGGTATTTTATAAAATAGGCAGAGCAATTTTTAGGTGTTTTTTAATTTTTAGAAAATATCAAATAACACTCAATTAATTCACAAAAAATACAATAAATATTACGAGTTAGCAGGAGCTATCTATAATTTTTATGAAATTATTGGAGTTAATTATGTACTATTTAATTAAAAACAACACATACTGCACACAGGAACTTATATGCAATTATTTAAAAAGTTTCCAGACCAATCAATAACATGCACAAAAAGTTCAAGGCTAATATTTCAATTTATCTAATATATTCATGCATAGGGGTATATTAGCAATTATCAGAAAAAATTCACTACAAACATAACATATATATAATCAAGGAGAAAACATGCAAATGACCCACAAACTCACATGAACGCGCACGTGTCTCAGTTCGGAAGGATTAAACTGCAATTACAGAAACTAAAAGGTCCATGTAAAATTTATAAACTAGTACTTCATTTACAAAACTATATAAAAACACACAAAAGTGCGGGGCGGGGGGGGGGGGGGGTAAAAGGGAAACATACCACGAGGAGCATGTAGCATGCTGGAGAGGTGTTGTGGGCGTACGTCTCTGATCCTCTGATGGAGGCAGATCTAGCGGTCCAGATGATGTCGGGGACGTGTGGCATGATGCGTCAGATGACGTCAGATGTAACGGCCAGAAAGGCTGTTATTATCGGTAGTTGGGAGTGATCTAGCAGGTAGGGGCCGATCTGGCGGTAGACGAGGGCTCTGGAAGAATAGCTCCTGGGGTGACCTTCGACCGACCACTAGATGCAATCCACTGCTCTGATGAAGCCCAGAACAAATCCTGCTTGGTCGTAAGGGTGCTCCGCGTCTGCAGGGCAGCATTGATGGAAGGAACGATGGTCGGATAGGCACGATGGTCCAGCTCCTCTTGGAGATGCTCCACTTGAGCAGTTGGGAGCCAAATAGGGGTCATCTGCCATGAACCAAGGCCGCAACGGGTCCACAGCTCGGCGGCATAGCTCCAGCAAGAGTTTATTACAAATGAAATAAGAGAAGCGGAAAGGAATGCGGAACGATCCCGGGCGAAGGTGATAGGAGGGGATCTCAGCCTCAATCTCGACCTCAGGGTCGAGTCTAAGGGTGATCAGGTCACAGTGCAAGAATAAGGGTGATACAGCAAATCGATCTGAACGGATGGGTATCGATATCGGTGCTCGAACCAGTCGGTCGGAGCAAGTGGAAGTGCGGAGATGTTAGATGGAGTGAAACGAATGGATAGATGAAATGCAGAAGTGAAAGCGGATACCTGAAGGTTCGAACGAGTTCTTGAGCTCTAGGAAAAGGTGTTCTTCGTGGTAGTGGCCTCAACCGTCTGCGGAAGGCCGGGAGGCTGCTCGCGGCAGATCTCCAGCCACGAAGGGTGAACTGCGTGCTTTCTCCACCAAACTCCAATCCAAGGATGCTCTCCGGAAGTTGTCTCGACCAAAGGTGTCAAGGGGTGGAAGAATGGGTGAGGCACGGGCTGCTCGATAGTGGAGCAGGAGATGTTATATAGGCTTCCCAGGGTTGTAAGATGATCGGGCAAAGGCACGTAACCCTAGAAGATCTGCACCTTCCTAGGGATCCGCGAGGGTCGTGGATCCAATGAGATAGCTCGGATGAAAAATCGGATCGAGAGGAGGCTTGAATCTGACTGGTAAAAAGGGGAGAATAAGCTCCGGCAGAAGGAGTCGGGTCGGGTCAAGCCTGGAAGAGGGCATTGACCCGCAGTCAACATCCGACCCCGACCAAGGAATCTATAATTTATTTATAAAATCAATAAAAAATAGTAAATGAATTCAAAATAAAAGGTGTATATAATGAAAAATGTTTATTAAATTTCAAACTATTTTTTTGTGATTTTAATTTATTTTTATGAAAAAGATTATGTTTATACAGTATATGTGTTATATACATGTATAATATACCTTTGTATTTTGTACAATTATTTTTATTTTGTTATTTTTATATAAATACCCCAACTTTGTATTTTATTTATTTTCCGCAAGTACTTAGGGATACAAAATATTTTTTATTTTATTTTTATGATTTATTTACAGGTATAGAATAAATAGGGAGTGAGACATATATACATGTATTTTGTACAAGTGAGAAATGACTTTATTTTTATTTCTCTAATTTTAATTTTATTTTTGTTTTATTTTTAGGTTTATATACAAGGAGGTAGAAAGAATATTTTAGTTTTATTTTGTTAAAAATAGTTATTTACATATATAGGTGATATGTACATAGACAGTAGGCCCTATCTCTGTCTACTTATTTTATTTGGGGCGATCAGGTCAAGGCTTGAACTTCTCTTGGGGTTAGGGTCACTATGTATTTATTCTAAATACCTCCTTCCTTTTTCTTTTACTTTATTCTTTTATTTTTGCACTGATACATGCTTATTATACAATGTTAACATATGCATGTTGAATGATAACTTATTATATTTATACCCATTTACATGATGATTTGCGAAGATAAACAGATAAAAAAATAAGGATTGAGAATCAGGGATTCATCACTGATGAATCTCCATTTCATCACCTTTATTCTATCATTTTGGCCTTAAAAACCCTAGATAATGCATGTAAATAGCATCAATTTGTGCATAATAGCATTCATTGTTTATTGTTTTTTTTATATAAAATAAGGTTTTTAATGCCAATATTATAGAAAAAAGAGAAGAAAAGAAAAAGGAATAAAATGTTGAAAATATTTTATGACCCTAAACCTCTAGACCAAGTCAAGAATTGAGTTGGTCGATAAGAAATAAAGTAGGGGGAGATAAGGGCCAAAATACAATAAAAATGTTATTTATTTATTCATTCTTTTATTCACTTTTGACACCTATTTTATTCTTCATTATTTATTCATCAAATAAAGAAACTTTGAACATAAAAGTTGTAGATAATAATGTAAATAAAAATAAAAAATAGAATTTGTATAAAAATAATACACAATGTGCATTTTATATACAAAAAAGCCAAAAACAAAAATTGACAGACCCATATCTTTCAAATAATAACTCAAAACATATCAAAATCACCTCTAATTGTATATAACTTTTCACGAGCTATTTAATGGTGGTAGTTTTATATTTTTTAGAGTTATTATGTGGAAGTTAGGTTTTTAACCCCCCGTTGTACATTCTACTGATTAAAGTATTCCTTTTATTCATTCTTTATTATTTTTTTGCAAACTCTTATTTTTATAATTTTGTAAATATTATTTATAACATATGTGCATATTAAAATTAGATTAAAATCAAAAGGAAAATGCAAAATAAAATAAGTATATGAAAATACATAGACAAAATATCTATGTTATTATATGTATATAAATAAAGGGGGAATATATTATTTAATTCTTTATTCTTTCATAATTTTATAATATTCAAAATAATATTCATATTCTATTAAAAATACAAAATCAAAATAAAACCCATTAGAATACATTAAAATAAAAATATGTATATAAAACATAGGTAAAATACCTATAAATATACCTATACAATATACATAACTATTTATTTAACTATACAAATTACGTCATAAAAATAAAATAAAAATATATTTATACTCACAAAAATAAATTATATATATATATAATAATAGAGAAAAATAATAAAATAGAATACATAAAATAAAAATAAAAATACACAAACATAGATGAATATACCTATAAATACACTAAAAGAAATTAACTACTAATAAATAAAGCCAAAAAAAATCATAATAAAATACTAAATAAAATAATAAACATTTTTTATTTTATAATCTAAAAATAATAAAATCATTTTCTATTTTTAATTAATTATTCTTTAATAAATTATCTTGTTTTGTCTTGTAGCGGTCCCAACTGGACCAATGGCGGCGTGCGAACTGTTGACCTCTGGTCAATTGTCCCATCCCAGACTTGGCCCGTCAAAGTGCCGTGTTCCCATTATTTCCTCCATTTTTCCCGCTCGATTGGTCGATCAACCTACCTCGCATCCTTCAGCAAAAATTATCATTGTTCATTGTAGATACTCGCCCGATCATCAGATCCATTGTATATATTGTCGATTCTTTAATATCAGTTGCTTAATAAGGGTGCTCGATAATGTTTAAAAATAAACCTCCTCCATCCACCTCTCAATTTTGGTCAATTTCCATCCCCGTAAACCGCGTGTCTTGACCAAAGCAGAGCATCCATGTGACAGAGGGAGATCCCCTGAGCTCGCGGTGGTCGACGGTGAGCGGAGGTGCACCCACGACCACCGTCACCGGCGCTCCTGCTCCTTGCCTAATACCCAGGTTTGAGCTGCGCTATTTCGTATTCCCTAGGTAGCTGTAGCTTTTAGAATAATTTTTATGCTTTTTATTTCGTTATTTAATTAGTTAATTATCGATTCTACTGTGCACCCTTATGTTCCGACCATCATTTTGCCCCCATTCTCTTCCCCTTCCATTTCCCTACAGCCTAGGCACCTCCATACGCTCCGATCCCCCTCGGATCTGAAGTTCAAGTCTTCATACCTCACCCATCACCGGATACCTCCGCCCACTTCACCCTTCACAATTTTCCGACCAAATAAGGCCCCCGACCCTTCTTTGTCTCGCACTTAACATTCTTGCAGGGTTACAGGAACAAAGGTCCCTGGAGCTCCAAACTTGATCGGCCTTGCTAGGACTCTACACAGATTCTCAGACCTCGGTGCGACCAACATTAGCTGCGGACAGCCTCCCCGGACATGTGGAGTCAATCACCATCGAAGAAGAACGTCGGTGGAGGGAGGAAATCGAAGATGAAGGTCGGGGAAGAAGCCCTTGTTCCCTGTTCTTCGTGGAGAGCAGATACCATCGGATCTGGGGAGGTGCCCCAAATTCCATCAAAGCCATTTGATCACATCTGGTTCTAGATGTTGATCGTTGCCTAGCGATCTAATCTCGAGCATCAATCTACGAACCATCACCAACCGTCAGATGGATGACACATGTATTAGTGAAGATCATCCAGATGTCCGCATACGCCTATTATGGAATAAATTACATATATGGCCTATGTCTTTTTTGTATTTAATAAATAGACATGTAAATAAAAGTTAAAGTGTAAATAATTTGGGCATTTTGCATTTAAGCCCCTGTCTTTTATGTATTTGCACTTTGGTCCATGTGAACGTCACGTACACTACCCATGTGACTCTGGAAATTTTGCATATGAGACTATACACTTTTTGAATATTGTAAAATTATTCCTAAAAATTAAATAAATGTGTTTTTATGTTGGTATATTTGCACTGTTGCCCAGGTCTTTTATTTTATTTACACTTATGCCCCTGCTAGGACTTGCATTTTTGTGACTTTTATCTATTTATTTAAAATAGCGAACTTGCTTCTAAAATCCCCCAAAAATAGGATTATATGCTCCATGCATTGTATTTACATGCCATGTGTCCACTTTGTTTTTTTTACATTTAATTTATTTATTAAAATAAAAAAGGAGCCTAAATAATCCTTGACTATTTTATAAAATACCAAAAAAATACAAAAACATTTCGAAAAATTCCAAAAAAAATATATAGGGTATATTTTGATATTTATTGAGTCGAGAAAGCAAAAATCCCTAAAAATAAGAAAAAAATATAAAAAATCAGAAAGCTCTGAAATCCAACAAAAAATAAAAATTCTACAAAAATACCAAAAATATGTTTTTCTAATTTATAATTACCTATATAGTATTATTTATATATTAAAATTAGTTTGGGTAATTTTGGGACTTATTTGTTATTTTTAAAACCCAAATCAATTTCAGATTATTTATTAATCCTATATTTGGAATATTTTTTACTTTAAAAGATACATAAAAATTAGCAAAAATTTCTGAAAAATACAAAAAACGTTAGAAAATATTAAAAACCCAAAAATAATTTATTATCTGAATTTTGTCTATATTTAACGGTATTTAAAAATATATTTCTATATAGTTTGTAAATAAAGCCTTATAAAGGCTATATTGTTTTTATAAAAGAAAATGAAAATATAAAAAAAAGATAAAAAGAAAATACAAAATCAGAAAATTAAAAATAAAATTAAAATATATAAAACCAAAAAATATAATAAAAAATATAAAATGAAAAACCTACAAAAACAATAACATGGAAAAGTGAAAAAAGATGGAAATTTTGTGCATTCACTGTGCCTCCTTCTCCCATTTTCTCCCAGTGTTGGACCTCTACACATGCTTACACTTATACACATTTGCATGTAGAGTTATAATAAATTTTAACTCCACATTTTTGGTACTACATTGCTTGATTAACTAATGTGGGTTATCTGTTGACTAATTGGGATTTGTTGAGCAGTCAACGCATCGACTATTAATCCGCCTTGTAGATTAATACGACCCTTTCCAAATCCCAGTTATCAAATGGCACCGTTGCCGGGGAGCAATGTCGCGTAGTAGGAGATTATTTATTTTTTGTCTATCATCTTTTGTTCATTCATTTATTTATATTTATGTCTATTTAATTCTTTTATTTTCTTTATTATTTGATATTATTGTGAATTGTCTGACTCTCTTCCATGTTTGAATTTTTTGCGAGGCACGACAACACGACGGAGGATCTCCTTGGAGGACCTATGCACCCCAGCAATTCAGAGCCGGCTTTCCGACTGAGCCGGTAGGAGAGAGCAGCCAATTAAGACCTGGAGGAATTTTGGAGACAGATTTAGAGCTTCATTTTATTGTGCAAAAAAATGTGATGTAAATTTATGTGAGAGAGTGACACTTGGCATGTAATAATTCAATACTCTCTACGTTTCGACTTCTCGAGGTCTAGTGCCCGAGGGATTGTTCCCTTGAGGGCCTCGACGGTTTTGATGCTTTTTTGTTTTTATTTTTTTATTATTTTTTGTGAATGAGCCTTAGCCTAGGAACTGCTTGCTCAATTGATTAAGGTCCAAAGCCCCAAATATATCTACTTGTACTTATAGCTTCGCTTGTGGACTTAGTAAAAATAATAATTGCTATGTATTTATATTTGAGATCAAGCGCCGAGAGAAGTGTTATACATCATGTGCAGGATCTGTTGTGGCGGACACCGATGCACTTCAGAGACCAGACTTTTGGATTTTGTTTCTGAATATTTAGCATTTCGTGCTTCACGATAATAGCCGTTACTATTTTAGGGCGATTTCATTGGATTGCATTAGCACATAGCATAGGCTTTCAATTCTATCTTGCATCCCACATGGAGAGAGCTAGGAGGTACTGTAAGTCCTCTTACTTGGCATGCATCACGGACTTCCGACTTGCATGGCTTTTCCGATATTCTCCCTCTATATTTGCTCACATAGGATGTAAATAGAATTAGAAGCCCTAGACATGTGCATTGAAAAATATCCAAAAAGAGTGATAACCAAAATAAAATCGGGACTGATAACTCTACTTGATCTTTAAAATAAAATGTAATGGATTCCTTGTCTTGGGGAGAGTAACCCCCTCCTTATCTGAGAATTTTATTTCGTACACGTTGAGGATTAGTGCCTCAATTCCAAAGCCTAAATTCAGTGTATACAGCTTTTAATGATCACCTAACTCTAAAATCGACAAGATAAAAGACCACATCTCGGTCTTTACTGTGTTGAGTAGGTGAATCGGGGGTATTGCTTTGTGTATTGATGGTGCCATGGAGTCCATTTTGCATTTCCATTTCATTTTGAGTTATCAGTCCCATCCGTGTGAGTCATCCATTTTTTCATCTTTGAGTTTTCTATCTCTCTTATACATAAATCTCCTCATTTGTATTGAGTCGTGATATTGGTGCTTGAGCTCAATCATCTTCTCTAGATCTTTTGTCTCGCTTCTTTCCCACCCTCTCGTATCCCCTGTCTCATCCTTCCATCATCTGGGATTGTTGTGCTTTTAGAGATAGCACGCATCAAGGATTGCAACTTCTATTGATGATTTGAGTAAGTCGGGCACACTTTTGAAAATGCTGAGATTGACGCGCTACATTTGGTGGATCTGAGTTGAGATTTGTGCCTGGAGCTTCTTGACGATTTCTTTTATGATGCACGACCTGTAGATGTGATTCCTAATCGAGGATGTTTGGTCTTGCACACTCGATTGAGGATGTGATACACTGTGATGATTTGATGATGATTTCATGAGCATTAATTGATCTATCTATCTTGTGGCTCAACCCATCTTGATTTTGAGGATTGACTGATTATTCTGATTTGCACTTCACGGCAAGGGTATGCGGAACCCACATGACGTCTCTCATCTTCTTGATTGACCCATCACTGATCTCCTGCCTCTATTATCCACATGTAGCACTTTGAGGATTCCTGATTATCTTTTGTGCCATATTAGATAGATTGGATTAACCTGAGGGACGTGCTATGATTGATATGATTATTCATCCCTCGATGATCTTATGCCCTCCTAATTATTGATTGATTGAGTGTTTTTGAGGATCTAAGATTTGATGCGATAAATCCCAAGACTTGATTGACCTAGTTCGCATTACTCCCCAAGGACTATCTCCAGGAGGATGCGACGCATTCTCTACGCTCGGTTCCCTCACTGTTGATGCTGCCTATCTGTTGGAGCATGGAACCGAGTTATCTTATTTGATTGTTCAGCCTCCCTGCTGATTGTGCGCCTAATCTGTTGGTGCACGAGGCCAAGTTCATGGATTCCTTTGAGTCTTCTCTTTTTGACGATCCTCGCAAGGATGAGCTTCACTTTTCTGATTATTCCTTGCCTAATTCATAGTGCTCTCCGAGTGTTATCTACGAGAGACTATGACACCTTGCTAGATCTATGATCTCTTCTACTGGTAGACGATATGTTGTCTACAGAGACCATTCTAATTGACTCCTTTGAGTCATCTCTCTCCTTGACGACCCTCTCAAGGATGAGATTTGATCGGACTATTCATTGCTTAGTTTTCATTATTCCTCGAGCATTGTATGCGGGAAAATGCAACATTTTCTTTACGCTCGGTTCCCCTTGCTAATTGTACCTCCTTTCTATCGGAGCATAGGACTGAGTCATCTGATTTATTCTCCGGTCCACCTTGCTTTATTGTTTATCAGATCTGTTGGATACTGGGGACTTGTCTGATTGGACTCTTTTGAGCATGCTCAACGGTCCTCACAAGGAAGATCTCTCTTTCTCTGATTATTCATCTACTTAGTTGGCAGTATGCTCCCCGAGGGTTGTCTGTGGGACACTGTCACATTTTCTTGATTTGTCTGTCTCTTCTACTGGTAGCCAATCTGTCGCCTAGCAAGATTGCTTCTGTGATCCGGCTGATGGATCCGGCTCCTTTTAGCCCGCTCACCTTGATGACCCTCGCAAGGGTGAGCCTTTATTCTGATTATTTATTGACTAGCATGTATTACTCCACGAGGGTTATCTGCGGGAGGGTTCATCATTTTTTAGGTACTCGGCTTAACTTCTGGTGCTTCCTTTCTGGAGGGGCATGAAGTCGGGTCTACTAATTTTGGTACTCGGTCTCCTCCCTGGTTGTGTCTCCTCTCTCTATTGGAGCACGGAGCCAAGTCTTCTAATTACTCTATGAACCTACTTACCTTGAGGACCCTCACAGGTTTGAGCCATAGTTTGTGGTGTTCGTTGTTCTTGTGACTTTCTGACTTTTATGATCCCCGTATATCACGCTGCTGTCTCCTGCTCTTTACCTTTTATATCTTTGGAAGACGTTGATTGACTTGGAGGAGTCTATACTATTCTTTCTGCCTCCACATCTTACAGTATCAGCTTTGCTCACTCATTCCTCTCTTATGAGCGGATGTTCAGATTCATGCTATAGGACCCTATCTCACTTTTCGATCTATATTCCCTGGTAGCTGACACCCAATTGATTACATACCCAGGTGTCTTTACACTGTCTGACTGCGTCCTCATTCTCACAGGGAGACGATGATGAAAGTACGGTACTCGCTAAACAGATACCGTCTTGTACCTCATCAGTCTTTACTTTGTGTATATATGTTTTCCGTCTTTCATTTGTTCGTCCTCCCATCGGTCACGTGTACCCCAGAGCTTTCATCATACCTATATGACTATATTTAGGACGTACTTTATCCTAAGTATAGGGAGGTCCACACCGCGTTGTTCTTTCTCTGTCCTTTTTCATCGCTCCTGTCATTGCTTTTACTTAGGGACCGTTCACCCTAAGTATAGGGGGAGTTATGTGTACATTCTCTACGATCTTTTTCATCTATATGTATATCTATGTCTTTTCTTCTTTTCTTCTTTTCCTTTTCATTTTTATTAATCTAAAATAAGGTGTTGCCCCTTTTTGTCAGCCTTATGTACTCAGGACGTACTTTGTCCTATGTATAGGGGGTGTGCACATCGGATTCATTCATTCTTTGATCCCCTCTATTGTCTCCTCCCTTGTTGATTTGCTTTGCTATACTTAGGGATATCTTACCCTAAGTATAGGGGGAGACAACCTGAGCTGTGATCTGTTATCTGTATTTTTCTGTTTAGTCCCACCCTTGACCCTCCATACTTTGTGTACAGTCTGCTATACTTAGGATTACTTGATCCGAAGTATAGGGGGGATGGTCACCTTCTATTTTATTCTTTTTTTCATTCTTTATTATTTAGTCATTGTAGTATACGCTTTTCTATACTCCATGCGAGTTATGTCTTCTCTTTCTCTTCTCGATCTATGAGGACAAAGCTCAAGCTAAGTATAGGGGGGTCGTATATATTTTTTTATATATTTTAGCCATTACTCGTACTTTCGTATAACGAATAAAAAATATGGCTATATATACTACACATACATAAATAATTCATTAATTCATTAAGAACAATCAATCCTCAAAATTGTTTTTGTATTTACTAATTAATAAATCATGTTAAAAATACTTTTGCAAAATGATTTGAAAAATGGTGTGAACCGTTTGGAAACTTTTTGTGAAATGTTTTCAACCTTTGTGAAAATATTTTTATTTGCAAAAATTTTTTTCTTTGTATGAAATAAAGGATTTGAAAACCTATTTGCAAATGACTTTGAAAATGGTTGTAAAATATTTTGGAAATTGTATATATACTACGAAAAATCTTTGCAAAATGGCTTTCAAATGTTTGTAAATATTTGTAAAAAATACTGTGTACTATAGTTTTCAAATAAATTTGAGGAATGAATGTATCATTAAAGTAGGAATAAAATGTATATATAAATCAAAATCAAATTCTTTGTCAATTGTGTATATGTACCTACAAATATAACATTGTGAAAACCTGTAAATTCTTTAAATTCTTAACTCTTGTAAAATAAAAAAGCACGCCCGTATAAATAGCTGTAAATATTTTATACTTTGTGTGCCAAATTCATTTTATAAAAATTCTTTTAGTTTTCAAAATTCTTTGAAAAATTACATCATTTTTTCTGAAGTGTAAATAGTATTTGCATATTATTCTTTGATTGAGCTTGATGATTTAACTGGTCCAATAAAGTCTAAGATTGGAGCTTGATTGGACCTTACTGCACCTACCTACACTGGAACCTTATGGGAACTATGATTAAGGTACTTCAGATCCAATAGGACTTAATTCTTTGAAACTCAGGGCTGGGTTCAAGTCACCTTAACTGACTAACTAGAACTTTTTGAGACACACACATGACTCTTGTTGGTCGTGACATTACTTGGATACTTGCACCTTTCACTTGGCTCAACTCAGTTGGAGTGGTGAGGGGGTTGGATTTGTCAGTCTGAGATGCATACGGATGGAAACATTCATCCTCGTCCAGGGCGGGAAGTGCACCCCAACCTGGTCCGGTTACAATGAAGTCGAATGACAAGAGAGTGTGGGTTGCAATAAAGATTCAAAAACGGGATAGTCTTCTGGAACAAGAGGAAAAACTCCTTATGTAAATGTTGCTGTAAATAGTATGTTGAAAAAAACTCTAAAAAAATAGGTAGGCTTGAAAGAAAAATAAAGTGCCTACCGGAGTATGTATATGTTGTATAGAAAATAGTCAAGCTTGAGAATCAATGTTATACCATGTGAGCCTACAGTTGGATGACTTGACTACACTGGTCAAGTATCCTAGGATAGGTAGCTACATTGGCTACCGTCCAGTCTCTTCTTCACCTCCTCCTCTTGAGGTAGATGCTACTTTAACTTGGAAGGGAATACTCCGCTTCTCGAGGACAGAGTGTTGGATTGGGCAATCATTGGGTTGTCATTCTGGAGAAGTCAATTCCTTTGTCATTTCAGTTGGGGAGGGCCACTATCACTTACACTGTACAAGTCAGTATATATGTCATACATATGACACCCCCTATACTTAGCTCGAACGATGTCCGCAACATGATCAAAGGGCGATGAAGAAGACATAACTCGTGCTTAGTATTGGGAAGTTAAAAGAGGGACTATACTACAACGACGAATGAAAAATAGATAAATAGAGCTTAGTGATCCCCCTATACTTCGGATCAAATAATCCTAAGTATAGAAGACTGTACACAAAGGGAAGACCGAGTGATAGAATGTACAGGATCTACCTCCCCTATACTTAGGGTAAAATATCCCTATGTAGACGCAACAAAACAGAGGTAAAAAGAATCTAAAGAGTAATCAGAAATCTGACACCCCCCTATACATAGGATAAAGCACACCCCTAAGTATAGCATATCATAAAATACAAATGGGGTGTTAGACAAAAGAATGTGTGATATGGACAACTTGATCTATACAAGGACGGAAGACCATGATAATCAGGCATGAGATGCAAATGATGTGAGTCAAAGACCACATCTCATGCAAAATGAATTGGGGCAGCTTCAACGATCAACGGATCATGATCTAGATAAGGCTTGAGTCACTGACCGTTAACACGAAAGGTGGACTCAGATGACATCTTAAATATGCCCATACTACCATTGTCATGCACCTTTCGGACCAAGTATGGTACTTTCCACTTACTCTGCAATTTCCATGGAAATAATCTAAGCCTGGCATCAAGCAACCAAACTATCTGATCTTGCTTAAACTGTTTGTGGATGATATGAGAATCATGTCATATCTTTAATCGCTTCTTATACTGCAGGCTGCTTGGAAAGGTTGTATCTCTAAGCTCCTCCAGGGTTGCCAATTCCGCCTTCCTTTGATCACTTGTACTCTCTGGATCCAATAATATCTTAGTGACAGCCTAAAGTGACTTTTGCTTAATCTCAATAGGTACATGGCAGGGTTTGCCATAAACGAGATGAAAGGGAGATGTACCCAAAGGAGTCTTGACGGAAGTCTGATATGCCCACAATACCGAGTCCAAAAGTTGTAACCAATCCTTTCGATCTGGGCATACTACCTTCTACAATATCGTCTTGATCTCCATGTTCGATACTTCAGCAAGACCATTGGTCTGAGGATGATATGGAGTGGCAACTCAATGGTCTATGCTGAACTCGTTAGTAAGGGCTTTTACCTTGTCATTGATAAAGTGAGACCCCCCATCAGATATCAATTATCTAGGCACCCCGAACCGTGAAATGATATTCTTCCTCAAAATTTGCAAACATTCTTAGAATCTGCAGATCGAGTGGGTATGTCCTCAACCCAACAACTCACATAATCAACAGGTAACAGAATGTACTCAAATCCTTGACTCTTAGGAAATGGACCCATGAAATCGATGCCCCATGCGTCAAAAACCTCACAGAAGTGAATGGGCTGCATCGACATCATATCACGTTGTCCACAAGTGCCCATCCTCTAATAGTCAGTACACCACTTCAGGAATTCATCAGAATCCGTGAATAGCGTAGGCCACCAGATGCTAGATTGGAGCACATTCTGTGTTGCTCTCCTCCCATAATGATGTACTCCCGCCTCATGCTTGTGGCAGCAAGTGAGGACATTGTGGTGCTCCTCCTGAGCAATGCACTGATGCCAGATGCTATCCCCTCCTCCATGATAAAGGATGGGATGGACTTTGCAAGGAAAGTCTCAAGTCGCTGTCTGGGCCAACCTTGTGGAACTTTCTTGATAACAATGTAGTTCATAATGTCAGTGTACCATGGGAGAGAGGCGATAGCAAGGATCGCCTCATCTGGGAAGGTCTCAATAATAGGATCAATCTGCTTTGATTCCTCAAGATTATCCAAATGGGAGAGATGATCCGCCATTGCATTCTTGACTCCAGGCTTATCCTTAATCTCAATATCAAACTCCTAGAGTAGAAGGATCCATCTAGTCAGTCTCACTTTGGGATCCTTCCTCTGTCCTAGCATGACCCCTATGGTAAAATCGGAGGCATCCATCATGATCTCGAATGGGAGAGATCAGTCAAGCGGTTGAAGGATAGGAACCTCAACAACTAGGTTTTTTGAGAGTATCGAATGAGACAAGACACTTATCATCTACAATGAACACAGTGTCTTTCATCAGCAGATCAGTCAACGGTCGGGAAGTCCTACTGAAGTCGTGAATGAAACATCGGTAGAAATCGACATGCCCTAGAAAAGATCGTAATTGCTGCAAGTTCGACAGTGGATTGAGTTTCCTGATGATATCCACCTTGGTCGGATCAACCTACATGCCCCTTGTTGGAGATGATATGACAAAGCACCGTCCCTTGAGTCACCATGAAGTGACTCTTCTCCCAAGATAAGACAAGATGGACCTCTATGAAGCACTGAAGTTATTTAAGAATATGGACATCATGCACCTTTGGAATGTTGTCGGGGCATTACATAGATTAAAGGGCATCTGTCTAAAAGCATATGTCCCAAATGGACAGGTGAATGTCATTTTTTCCTGGTCTTCAGGCACTATAGCCACCTGATTGTAACCGGAGTACCCTTCAAGGAAGCAATAGGGACTCTTCCCAGGTAGCCTCTCTATAATCTTATCAATAAAAGGTAGCGGAAATGATCCTTCTTGGTGGTCTGATTCAATCGTTTGTAGTCCACACAGACCCTCCAAGAAGTGGGTACCCAGGTAGCTATCTCCTCTCCAGACCCACTCACAATTGTAGTGATGCCCGTCTTCTTGGGCATGACCTGTAATGTACTAACCCACTTGGAGTCGTAGATAGGGTAGATAAAATCGGTGCTCCACCATTTGGATATCTCTTTCACTACCACTTCTCGAAGATTCGGGTTCAACCATCGCTGGAACTCATGCGATGGGTTGGCATCCTCCTTGAGATAGATATTATGGGAGCACAGAGCCGGACTTACCCCTGGAGATCAACTATGCTCCATCCTATCGCCTTGCAGTTCTTTTCTAAAACCTTCATCAATCGAGATTCTTTCTCTCCAGTCAAATCTGCTAAGATAATGACTGGGTACATCTCATGCTCACCTGCAAGGAATCTATACTTCAGTGACTGCATTAAAGGCTTCTGTTCAGGATAATTAGGAGCTGCCAAATCTAGCCTCTGAAAGGTCTGGCTGAATACAACTAGATCTGAATGAGAGAACTCTCGCTGATCATGCAAATCTTGCGAAGACAACCCTGCTGGTGTATCTGTACTCGGTGCTGGCACGGTCTCCACCCTAGTTGTTGGCTCTGTGGAAATTATACCATGTAATAAATCATCAAATTCTGCCCAGTCTATGTCTGAATCTGAGGTGTCTGAATCAAAATCACAAGACACTAAATCTGCTTTGCTGTCTTAAATGAGATCGTCAGCCTCAAAAGTGTCCTTGGCCAAGAGTGTGCTCTTCGAACACTCCTCTGCTGTAAACAATGGATATGCAGTATCTGAAGGTGAGAGAAGGGCTCGTGAAACAGGATCGGACCAAGCGGCTTCATCATCAGTGATCACAAAGTTGTACTCCCAGTAGACGCCTCGCTCTGTCTTTGTCGTCTGCTCTACATCGCTGAATTGCTCTAAGCAAGCTGAATCTCACGTTCTAGTCTCATTGATCATCTCTATTTGTATACTCTCGGCCTTGACGTGAAAGTACACCTTCCCGCTATCATGGTCGGACATCGCTTTAGTTGTGGCCAAGAATGGATGTCATATAATGATGGGGGTATCAGTCACAAACTCGGGGATCTCCATGTCCAACACAATGAAGTCCACGGGGAATTTCAGGCCCTGAATTGTGATGGGCCTCTTGACAGATCTATCGGTAAACTAAAGGACTGTCCTACTCTATCAAAGAGGGCCAAACTCGAATCGGTCGAGTAAGGTTGCCGGAAGGAGGTTGATGTAAGAGCCACTGTCTAGTAGAGTATGATCAAATCTCCTCTCATGAATGTGGCATCTAACGTACGGAGCTCCTACATCTGGCCTCTTGGCTGGCAGACGGTTTTGAATAGCAAAGCAGTTAGCACAGATCAGCACATGGATTTCTTCCTGATTGAACCCCTTCTTCCTACCGATAATGGTCTTCTCTCTCAAGTTCCTCTGGAAGAGGGGGATGTGCTCAAGTGCCTCCTGTAGAGTGATGAAGTCTCATTTATCACTCTTTATTCTTTTATTTTAGCTAAATATCTTAGCAAAGCATCATGTATATAGTTGTAAATACAATAAATTAGCAATAAGAATGCATTTGTTAATATTTATCAATTAGCATGTATTTGTGTAAAAATAAAATAATAAAGAATAAAAGAAAAAGAAAGAAATATTTAGAATAAATATTGAGTGACCTGAACCCATGAGAGGGCTCAGTATGGGCCAGATCGCCAAATAAAATATGTAGAGAGAGATAGGGCCACTCTACCTTGCACATATTTTTCACCTATGTATACATATTTTATTTTTACAAAAATAAAAATGAAAAGGTGTTTTCTCCCCTTATATATATTTCTAAAAATAAAACAAAAAATTAGAAAAATAAAATAAAATACAATAGAACTCTGTCTCACCTTGTATAAAATACATGTGAATATGTACCACTACCTATTTAATTTATACTTGTAAATAACCAATAAAAATAAAATAAAAACTATTTTATACTCCAAATATCATGTTGTAAATAAATAAAATATGAAATTAGGGTATTTGTGCAAAAATAAGAAAATAAAAATATTTGTACAAAATACATAGGTATTTTATACATGTATATAATACACTATACTGTATATATATCATAAATTATTTTTCATAAAAATAAATAAAAATCATAGAAAAATAGTCTGAAAAATAATAAATATTTTTCATGTTGAACAATTTTTAATTTAAAATCATTTTCTACTTGTAATTGATATTACAATTCTTTTTGACCTTCTATTTTTTGATTGGCCCAGGAGGGATGTTGACCCCGGTCAACTGCCCCTCCCGGACCTTCTCGCACACAGATCCGGCTCACACACCCATTTTCTCCCATTTTTCCTAAGCGGATCTTGCACCCTCTTGCCCCGATTTTGGTGCCCGCATCTCCCCAATAGATCGGTGACCCTCGCGGATCCCTAGGGACTCACGGATCGTCCTCGGTTCGCGCACTTGCCCCGATTATTTCAGCCGCTTGGGACATGCTATAAAGTTCATCATTCACCTCCCCAGGATGGTAGCTTACGCTGCACCCTTCTTTGATACCCTAGATAGCTCCGTCGTGACAGCAACCGGAGGGACCCTTTAGTCATCGGAGAAGAGGCGTGTAGCCGCAACTCCCCTCTCGTGGCCGGAACGCCGGCGCGACGAGCCTCCCCCGCCTCCGCAGCGAGGTTGAGGCAACGAACACCACCAACCGCACCCCCTGGAGTTCAGGATCATGCTAGGACCCTCAAATAGCTCTTATTTCGATGTTGGTTCCGTCACTTCCCGAATCTTTCATTTGCCATTCGTTTCACCTCCGCCAGCTCCGACCACCCAGTCGTAGAATCGTCAGCCACATCCACCCGTTCCGATCGATACATCCGCTCACCATCCATCTTCTCTCGCAATCTGATCCTCCTGACCTTGGCTCGGATTGCCAGGATCATGCCCTAGGTCTCGACCATCACGTTCGCCGGAGACCCCTTTCTCATTCATCGCCGCTTCCCTTTGTTTTTGGTTAAATAACCCCGACCATAGCCTTGCTCTGAGTCCGAGCTTTGCCCTGCAGGTTGTAGTGTGTGTGGAGACACCCCATATCGCCTTGGACCACCTTCGTCGGAGCTCGCCCAGGTCACAACCATCGTCCCAGAGATTTGACCGTCAGTGAGCCCATCCGGGCCATTCGACGCGGAAGGGCCTCGCGCTTCTGTTGGCGCCAGCCGATCATTCATCGGAGTCTTCGATCTCCCTTGGTGCTCCGGCGAACTTCACTCCTAAGCAGTTCTTCCAGAGCCTCTCGCCACCGTCGGATTGCGCCTCTCGCCCAGACGTCATCCTAGTCGCCCGTTCACCTGGAGGTGTCAGACCGTTAGATGTCAGATCTAACGGTCCCGTACCCCCCACGTAGCTGACTTCTGACACCCGTTAGATCTGTCGCCTGACGCTTCCAGAGCCGTCCATCTTCGTCGACTCAGAACACGCCACCTGTCCACCCCACGCGCAACTCAAGTGTTGTATGGGTAATTTGCTCAGTCGCCCCTACGTTTATTTTAGTTTATCTTTTAGTCTGTAAAATAAAATTTTACAGTAGGACATTTTGCATGTTTGCACCTGCAGTTTTCTATATTTGCTTATCAGTCCTGTTTGAGTGGGCTCACGTGCATCGTCACGTGTTACTTTGGGTTATTTGCAGTATATTCCCTGGACTTATTATCTATTATGAATCGAATGTTTATTTTTACTGTTTGCAAATATGCCCCTATGAATGATGATTTGAGACATGTGCGGAATTTAATGTGAAAATTGCAGAACATACCCCTAAACTTTCTGAGCGTGTTATTATTTGGTCCAGAAACATGTTTTCGTTGCATTTTGGTCTTGTATGCTATATGTTTGATTTTTGAATTAATAAATAGTAAAAATTATCCAAAAATCATGAAATTTTGATACATGGCTCCTACCGTGGTGTAAGACTTTCAGTGAATTTTTGGTTGTATTTTGTTGTCGTTTAATATTTTTAAAAATTCAAAATACCCTAAAAATTTTTCTTATTTGTTTTAAAAATCAATAATAAATATTTAAAACCCATGAAAAATTCTGAAAAAATTCTTGACTGCTTCTTTTATGTGTTTTGAGTTTCTATCCAATTTTCGTTTCATTCCCATTTATTAAACCCATAAAAATAGAAAAAGAGTAAAAATTTTATAAGCATAATTAAAAAATTCATAAAAATTCAAAAGAATTTGTTTTCTTCTTCTATAGTAAGATTTTTACTTGTAGTTTCACATAAAATTGTTGCTCAAGTTTTATAGGCATTTTAAGCAATTTTAATCAGCCTTTAGGTTCCAATTGTTACAATAATTTTTATTCCTAACTTTATTTTATTTTTAGAAATTAATTAAAAATCAGAAAAACTTCATAAAATCCACAAAAACATTTAAATATTTTTAAAAAAAACATAAAAATATTTTTGTTTGATTTTTTTGAGTGTTTAGTGCTTTAAATAATTATTGGAATGTGAATTTTTTATTTCTTTTTTTCTTTTTCTTATATTAAAAATCAGAAAATTTTTTGAAAAATATAAAAATGACCATTTATTTTTATTTCATTGGATTTCTGACTACTTTACAACGTTAGCATCACGTGCTCCTTGTGTTCGACCTTGGTAGCTATACTAGGTAAAATAAATTAGCGAGACCGCTTCCTTGTTTCGATTGCTTCATCTCTAATTTGGTGGTCTTCTTTTTCTGGATTGATTTCACTTCATGGTTCAGGTCGCAACGACCATAATTATTCCTTAACCTGAGTAGCTGAAGCGTGTCATCATAGAGTCGACTGGATATTGAATCTATCAATCATCTGTTGGCTGAACTCTAACTGATGATCTTTTTTTTGTATTTTCTTTTTTATTCCCCTTAGATAAGAGGAGTGCTTGAGGGAAGGGGATGGTTGAGACCTCCTCATATAGAGGGATAGAAAGAGGTTCCTACTGTTGAGAGGGAACAGAATCCATACAAGTATCATCATGCATCACATATGGACTTGAAGATGAAGAACCCTTTCCTTTGTTAATTTTTTTGGCATTTTTCATGTGGTCTTGGGTATACAAACTGGTGAAAACACAACTGGAATAGAAATGGTGGCATCAATACCACCCACGACATCTGTCTTCGTGGCATCAGCACTGCTCTCAAGCTCAGCATCATCTGGTATGGTGGCATCAGTACCACGTGCTGCATTTGGAGAAGCGATGGCTTCAGTTTCCTCAAATGGATCAACGTCCTTGGTGGCTTCAGCAACACCATCATCAACATCGTCATTAGCAGCATCAACATCGTTATCCTCCTCGTCTGCACTACTGGATCCTTGTGGTGTCATCGCTCATATGAGGCACCGCCGGCTGGCATCCTACCGCTCCTAAGTGTAATGAAGTCAGCATCAAATGTATATGAAGCAATGTTACCCAATAAATCACTAGGAGTGGTGGTCTCTGTGAACTATACCTGCTCAGATTTTCTCTTGAGATTATTCAGGTTCGGCTCAATCTGAGCAGGTATGATGATCTTGACCTTAATGATCTCCCTCATCTCCTGGTGAAACTCATCCATCTCTCTCCTAAGGGATGCATGTCGGTCTGAGAGTAGACAGGCTAGATCATCAAGAGCTGGGTTCTCATAGGCTGGCACATGAGAACCGAATGGTTTTCCTCGCTGGAAATGAGGTTGACGCTGTTGGAACCGGTAGGTGTAGGATGAGAACACTGTCTGAGGCTGCTGCTGGTGCTGCCTTCACTATTGTTCCTACTGGTAGGGAAGAGGACCCGACTGAAAGTGCTGCTATTGTGGTTGTGGGGAGAACTAGGGCTATTGTTGCTGCTAGCCAAACTGTCCACCATGAACTAGAGGCTGATGTTGGGATGAGGTACCTCCGGTCGAACACTTGAATCCAGGATGATCTCGGCTAATCCTGGGCTTCTATCGGTCATAGCAAATCCCGTTGACTTCCATCAACAGCTCCTGCTCATAGGGGGATGGAGGGAGAACTGCAAGTAGCTGATCCTGCTGATACACCACCATCTGAGTGTCCTGCGATGGCGGTGGCTGAGAGTACTAGTGTTGCAGCTGCTGGAATGACTGCGCCTGGATGTGGTGGACCTGGCGAACTGGGGTAGAGTGCTGGGAGGAGCTGCTACTGCTAGGATCAGCCCGTAACCTTATATGGGGTTGAGAAGCCGTTTGTGCCTCCTGGAAAAACATGATCTTGGTCATCAGGTCACTCAGGGTTTGTGCCAACTGATCTATCTGAGTCATGCCCTGGCACTGCTTCTGCTCGATGATCGTGATGCGGTCCAACTTCTCGATGATAATTCCCATGTCAGCGGCCGACGACTCTGCTTGTGGTGTAGCTGCTGAAGAAATGGATGGACCTGCATCAACTTGTGCTATCCTCTGATAGGACATGACATGGAGTGAGGGCTTCCCCTGAGTGTAGAGCCGAGTCTGGGACATCACTGCGTAATTCTCAGCCATCTCCTCATAGATGGACTAGACCTGGTCTTCGTCCATGGCAAAATAGGGTACTCCGTAAGAAGCATTCACTAGCCCCTGCATCTCCAGTGTCAACCCACAAAAGAAGCTATGTACTAGGTTGGGCTTGGATACGTTGTGATGGGGACATCAGTCGACGAGCTCACAGAAATGATCCCATGCCTCATGGAACTGCTCGTTGGGGATTATGGAGTTGAATAAAAATAGTGAACGATTTGAACAAAAAAAGTGATAAAAGTACAAAAATGTTTATGTTTTTTTCGAGCTATTTTTTGGTGATTTTTAATTATTTTTAAGAAATCATATATATAATATATACATGTATAGTATACCTATATATTTTATTATTTTATTTTTATTTATTAGTTTCATACAAATATCCTTTATTTTATATTTTATTTATTTATAAAATAATTGAAGATGTACAAAGGAATTTTTGTTTAGTTTTTAAAAATTAAATAATGGTATTAAATGTATATTATGTATAATATATATATACCAGTGTGGATGGTATATAATGAAATTTTGATTTTATTTTAAATTTCTTTTGTGTTTTATATTTTTTATTTTTCTATAATATTATCAGGAGTGTGTACAAGTGTTAGAAAATACATTATACACAAATTATGTGTTAAAATACTTACATATATATATATATATAAACTAGTATAGGTACTATCTAGTTGTACAATACACTCAAAAAGACAACTTTCACACCATAATTTCAAAAATTATGAAACCGCCCTCATTTGAAAGATAATTTAATTTATAGTTCAATAAAGGCTATTTTGGAAGAATTTGAGCTCATATGGAGCCGGAATTGATCTTTTAAGTTCTTATTTTGTGGCTTTTCATGAGTAGCATTATTTACAATATGTACAACATTTCATTTTGCAAATATTTTTATTATTTAGAAATCATTTTTATGTACAACTTTTATTGAGAAAATAATTTATTATGAGGTCTTTTTTATTACGAAATAAAATAGAGGAATGATATATACATAGAAGGCATAATGATGAATATACAAAGACCCTATCTGCCTCTACTTTATTCATTGTCGATCTAGTCCATAATTGACCTTCTCTCGGAGTTTGGGTCAGTCTATATTTATTACATAATTACATCCTTCTTCTCATTTTCTTTTCCTCTTTATTATTTTAATTTTTGGAAAAAGGTGTTAATTGTACGTTAATAAGAATAGTTTATACAATTGTAATTTATTGGATTTACACATATTTACAAGATTTTTTACTAAAAGATATGGCTAAAATAAAATAATAAAGAATGAGAATCATATATTCAACATACCCCTATACTTTACATTTGCCAGTCTCTTAGAAAACACTTATTTGAAAAAGAAGTGAAACAAAAAGAAAAGAAAAGAAAAGAAAAGAAAAAGAAAGAATCAAAGTTGATTACGAAACTTTTCTTCATTAAATTGGAGTATGGAGCTCGATAAGACCTTTGGATTATCAATTTGACAGATCCTCAATGGGAAACGAGTTTAAGACTTAACAACCTTCAAGTTTTATGATTCTATGGTCAGGTCTCCTTAACAACCTGGTCAGAATAATTCTACATACAGAAACTTTAACGACTATGAATCTTTCCTTGTACTGTGTAAGTGATATGTATCTCCCCACCTCAAAAATGGAAAAGAAAAAACCTCCCTCAATAAGGTAACTCTAATCCCCCAGTCTAGCAACTATTTCCTCAAGGAGCGAGGTATTCCCTTCTAAGTTCAAGTACCACTGGCTCAAGAAGAGGGGGAATGGAGAGAATGGGTCATGGCCAGTTTAGTCACATATCCCTTGGAGCTTAACTATTATATCTAAGTCTCCAGATGCAAGCTTCCATGATATAAGATGGTGGAATACATAATTTTTATAATCGAATCTGACTTGCGGTTAAGAAACGGTCGTCAGTGTAGAGAATTGCAAAGACAAATTCGATTGATCAAACAAAAATAAATAAAATAGAAGATAGAGAGAGAATGAAGTGAATATGCGACTCCTATCTCCTAATTTATCTACAGTTTAATATTTTTCCAGGTAAGTTCCTTGGTCGAACTCAAGGTAGCAGAATAACAATATCACGGTTTTTTAGCAGAAGAGATATTTCGTTATTTTTATTTCTTCTTGAAAAAGGAAAGAAAAGAACTCAAAACAAATGCGACTTTAGAAAATTCAAAAAACGAAAAATAAGCTATGAAAAATCAAAACAAAAATAAAGAAACCTCGCTAGTGTAGTTGTGTAACAACCCTAGAAAAATCATTGAAAAATTACATAAAAATAGGCCCAAATGTAGTTCATAGTTCAGGAATATAACTGCAAAGAAAAGAAGTTAAAAGTTCTGCATTATGGTGCTTATTCAGTGACTAGAATGAAAAGAAAATAGAAGTTATTACATTTAGGTCCCTACGCGGCGACCTAAATGCAATATATGGAAACTTTCTAGAGCGACTTTTATTTCTTTATCTAGAGAGGGCTCTAAATTGAAATTTTTCTACCAGTTCACTTTTAACGGCCGAGATTATAAGGGCGTGGACGATCTTGACCGTCGAAACTGGCCACTTAGCGCAAGCCTGTAATGTCTAGTGCTCTTGACGTTCTTCCTTCTTCTGATGCACGTGACGACGATGGCTTCTTCTACAATTTATCTCTGGCATGGAAAGTTCTTGGATCAACCACCTGCAAGGCCAGAGGGGTAACTCCTTCACCCCTCGTGCTCTCTTGCAATGGACAAGGCGGCGAGGATGGTGGAGATGGCCGTGAGAAGTCGATGAAGATCTGAGAAAATCACCTAGAGTTTGAAGCTCTCGGTTGAAGATTATGCTCTCGATGAAGATGAAGATGCTCCAGTTGATTGAGTGAGGCTCCAGATGTTTGGATAAACCTGCAATTGAGATGATGGATGCTCGATTCATGATGGAATCAACCAAGATCATGAAGAATTTCAGGTCAAATAAGTAGTTTCAGGACAACGATATATGTGAAAATGGAAGCGGATTTGATCGAATGTGAATCAAAAGACGATTGCTTCTTGAGTGTTAATGAAATAAGGGTGATTAACCTATATAAAGATGTGATTAAACATTCTAATAAGGGCACATGAATCGAGAAAATAAAAGAGGAAATGGTGAGGAAGTTACCTGGGAAGAGGGATGTATATGAGCTTCCTTATTGTCGCTCGACGGCCGGTGATGCCGGAGCTCCACACACACAAGGACGGAGATACAAAGCCACATGAGGCTTTGAAACTGTCCTCCGACACCCTTCCTTTCACGCATAGCGACTACATGGTGTTGTCACCACCGTAGGTGGCCGAGGCAAGGCAGGAAAGTGGAGGGGTCGACCAGATGATTGCTAGAACTAGGGAGTTAGGAATCATTAGTTAGCAAGTGACGAAGTTTAGGGAATTAAATAGGAGAATCCTTGGGGAGTTAGGTGTAGATCAACAAAGGGCGTGTAACTCAGATGTTAGGAGGGTAGAGTAGAGGTTAGGATTGAGTGAGGAGGTTAATATGAGCACTGGTTAATTAGGTGAAGATAGGCCAGTAGAATAGAAGCAAACAACTTCTTGATGGGGAAGAAGCACCAGGTGCTGACACGTGTCACCACCTGGTTGGGCAAATGGAATAATACATTAGAAATTATGGAATAAATAGTAAACGATGGTATTCTAAATTGTTATGAAATAAAAAGTGTAAATAAATAATTTATATAAATTATGGAATAATTAGTTCTTATAATTAATAATTAATTTATAAAATATAAAAATTATATTAATTAATAGATATAGATAATACTTGATATATAGGCCTTCGATTTTAACTTAATAAATTAAAAAAAATATCAAATTTTTATATTTTCTAAATTATTAGAATAATAAATAGAATATATGTGAATTTTTGTCGATTTTAGAGAATTAATTAAATTAAATTAATAAATACATATATAAGTTACTCAGTTCAATTTTATCTATAATTTAATTTTTTGATTTATTTAAAATAATAAATATTGTCAGAAAATTCATAAATAAATCATGGTTAAAATACATTATCTTGAAAATAGTTAAAAATATAAAATTATTAAAATAATAAATAATGTGTTCTAGATAAAATAAGTAGCACAAAATCCCAGCTGTGATTAGGTCCCAAAATTGACTTTTTGCAAACAGACTCCGATTTTAGTGAAATCACCTCCATTATTTAGAGAATATTTATTTTATGAATTTGAAGTGAGTAGAGTGAAATTAGAGTTTATATTCAAAAGTTATGATGTTCGGAAGTTGAAAGATTGATAATTGACAACTTGGATTTCTTGGCATATATACAAGATATTATTTTTAACTTATTTTATATTTTTCTGAACATTTTTATAAATAATTACGAAAAGAGTTTGTGAAAATTATGTTCATAGGAATTAATTAAAAATCAATGAAGATTTGATATTTATTTGATAAATAGTGAAGAGTGTATAAAGTGTGGAATTAATTATTTTTTTATCATTTTCTTTCCTTATCTCACCCTATTTATTTGTTTATCGACCAATCTATGCTGACTTGGTCTCGAAGATTAGGTTATAAATATATCTTTCATCTATATTTATTTTATAAGTCACATTGTACATATATACATATTTACAATCTGCCTTTTTTTGTTTTCCTTATTTTTATTCTTTTATTTATTTAGATGATTTTGATGCCTAAAAGTGCATTTTTATTCATGAGGATGATTTTGTTAAAAAAAGTAAATTAATGAATATTTACATGTATTTGTTAAGGGCTTTAAGACAAAATGCAGAAAGAATATTAATAAATCATGGATTCATCAACCCCCTATATATAAATTTTGCTAGTCCGTTAGCAAAAACTTATTTGAAAAATAAGGGAAAAAGAAAGAAAGTTAGAATGAATTTGTTTTCCTAAACCAATTCATGAGAACAGACAAAGGACAGAGCGATTGGGCCTAAAACAAGCATCTTGTCATAGCCTTAACTACAACTAGGAATTTAATCTCAACAATCCTCAAGTTCCACAAATCCTTATTTTGGTTCACCTCAATTGCCAGCTCAGATCCACTTAATCATATTGCCAACTCTATCACCCTTGAATTCAATATGTACTGTGTGTGAATTGTGTTAGTTCTTACTGCTAGAAGAATCGAAGAAACTGCCCATCCAAATAATACACTCCCATTTGTTCCTCATCCAACTACTCTTTCCTCGAGGAGGGGGAATTCCTTTCTAAGGTCAGGTCGTGTTGTGTCCACAATCGAATAAAAGGGAAAGTAGAAGAATGAGAAGAGAACTGGAGTGTGACTAGTGTAGACACATCTCCTTGTGAAGCCCAGGCAATATAGCTAAGTATCCACTAAGATGTGCAGTCTTTTTGGGGGATGCTTGGACCATTGTGGTCATATTTTTATTTAGTGGATTCTTTATCGAATTGGCGTTGTAATGTTGCTTGCACTGCATCAATTATTTTGTGCCTCGACGAATATAGCATCTTTTCATTCCGTCTATTTTTTGAGGTCTTGGAAAATTGTGCCCGCGGATAGTTCCCTGATCCGAAGCATAATTTCAACCCTAGTCTCTCCCATCTTTAGACATCCTTGCCACTAGACAAGGATAGAAACCAACCACCGAGATGGATTGCCCTTCGCGGCCCCATGCTAGTTGAACTAAGTAAAAAAAGCATGTGTCCAAATTTGGTTCACTGATGAAGAGTTAAACAGATGACACCAAGTGTTCTACTTAGGAACATTTTAGTTGACTAACCAAACATGATCTTATGGGACCCAAAGATTTAAGTCAATGACCTGAAGAATCTAAATTCCAGTTCCTAACTAGGTTCCTTACAATGAAAGTTAAAGGCCCTAATTAAGCTCCATCATTTAGACTACTCTAAATATTTAGTTCTAGAAATCAAACTTATTCTGAAAATGCTTATGCAAATGCAACCATGTTTTTGTGAAGCATATTTTCTGAATTTTACCCATTTTTATAGATTTTAAGGATTTTGTAATATCTATGGAATTTAGTTTTTGCAACTTTTATGGATTTTTCAATTTTTTATGAACAAGTTTATGTACAAGAATTTTACAAGATAAATTACATATAATTTATTCAGATTAAATAACAAATTTATTTTACAAATTTTATATACAAAGTATTTTACAAGGATTAAATGAATTTTACACATATTTTAATAGATAGAATTTTAAATAAGCATTATAAAATTTTTAAATACATATTTTAAATACACATTTTAAATTCAGGATTTTAAATAAGGATTTTAGGCATATTTTACTTAGTTACAAGGATTTTATAAATAATAAATAAATAGATGGACTTTAAATTAACCCTCACCTAATTTTTATGGATTTTATATATATAGAAAATACATAAATTGCGAGTTATGGACATAAGTATATATGCAATATATACGCACCCTCAATACTTAACTTGTTCTATAACCTCATAGCATCAAAAAAGGAAAAAGGAGGACATAACTCGTGCTAAGTAAAAGTGGGTGAAAAAAAATAAAAGAATAGATGTCAGTCGACCCCCTATACTTACAGTCAGGTCATCATAAGTATAGTGGAAGATAAAAATGAGGTGACCGAGGAAAAGGGATATACAAATGAAGGAACAAGAGAAAGAAAGTAGAACAAAATCACTCAACCCCCCTATACTTAGGATAAGGCATCCTAAGTATAGAAAAAAAGTGACCAAAATTAGGGACCAATGATTAGTGTAAATGAAAGGAATACAAAAGAAAAGTAAAAAGAACAAAATCAAAGGGCAAAAATCGACAGGCAATCAGTCTGCCCTATACTTAGGTTATGGTATCCTAAGCATATAAGACGAAAAAAATAGGGATGATTGTGGTCTACGAAGAATATACAAGAGTAATCAACGAATTGGCTCGTCCCCCTATACCTGGGGTAAAGTATCCATACGTATGGAAAAGAAGATCAAAAGATGAGGGACGAGCGAAAGAATAGAAGAAATTAAGATGAAAAGGGAAACAAGAAAAACATAAATGTACAAAGTAGAAAAGGTTTAGGTGCCTCTCAACAAGCGCTAGAGTTTACGCCCCTAGTTGGGTGCAAAGGCTAGGACAAAGTAGTATCAAGGTTCATGATGGCATCTTTAAGGCGAATGCCATAATGTTGATGTCATCTCAGTGTGAGAACAACAACGAAGTCAACAACAAAAATGAGAACACCTGAATAAGCAATCATATGTGTGTCTACTACTGGGTAAATAGATGAGAAAACAATGTCAAGAATCGATAGTACAAAAGGTATCATTGCCCGAAGATCAGAATGGAGTGAAAGAATGGAGCCGGTAAAGTCAAGCGTGGAGAAAGAAGGATCAGTAAAGGATTCCTCCATGTTAATCACCGTCTCAGAAAAGTATGTCAGGTCAAGATCTAGAGACTCCTTAAGAAAACTGATATCTGATGCACCTATTATAGAGAAATAAGAGAACACATCGAATATCTCAAAAGACGGCTCATCCCTGGGAGGGTCATCAAGGAGAGACAGCTCATACTCAGAATTAGAATCAGAAGACTCGGTCTGATGATCCGACAGATCGGATACACACTCAAGAAGTGAAACCGAGGACACAGAACTTGATGTTTCCTCCCACAGATTACCCTCGGGGAAGAAATCAAAATCATCGGAGAAGACAAAATAATCAAAGTCTAACTGTGCATCTATATCGTTTTCGATCACCCACTCCTCACACCAAGGTGTCACATTGGTGGAAGACTACCTATGAACAACCTGAAAACAAGAAATGGTACTGGACCACCACGTAGCCATTGAAGAAGTGTTTGAAATCGATTCTCCATCTATGGTAACACTAGCAAATGTCTGGTCCTCAATAAATGTATCTATCTCATCAAATAGGAGGACACGCTTCTAAAAATGGGACTATCAGTGTCTGGCATGTCAAAATAGTATCCCTCATCTAGCTCGGGCTGGTCATGACATGGAAACTGAGGAAGCTGAAAGGACGAATAAAACATCGTGAGTTCCTCCTCCAGAATAGTTGCTATACAAGGATCCTGAAATGTAAAATGCGGTACTGACTTAAACTCTGTCTGAAAAACCCATGGAAACTCGGTCAATGTCTGAAGAGGTAGAATCATGGTGTTCATCTCATCCTCTACTGTCTACATTTTTTATAATCAATGGAAACAAAGTAGAAACTGACTGCGCTCTTGAGTCTCTCTACTCATCCATGTCTCCAAAATAATTCATCGTTATTCCCATATTTATATTGCGCGTGTCTTGTATTTGATCAATAACATCTCTAAGGGACTCAACTCATGTCTCAGTATGCCCAATAAGACTTTGAAATAGAATGGATGATAATATAGAGGGTGGGAATGGGGAGAGAAGGGTCGAAGAACGTGATGAAAGGTCGGTCAGGGTTCCAACCTCAAGAAAAAAAAACAGAGATGATAGGGCTCTAAAGATTGAGTCGCAAGATCCAACGGAAATGAATACTATCCCATCATCACGACTCATAAAAACAAAAGGAATAATTAAAGAAGAAATATAAAAGAAACTCAGATAAAAGTGAGAGAGGTGTAAATGAAAAAAAACTACCGGACTCAACACCAATCAAACACAAAGCAAAACCCCAAATTCACTAACTTCACACAATGATGACCGTAAAAGTTGGGTCTTTTATCTTTTAAATTTTGAAGTTAGGTGATAAAACAATTGTTTAACAAGCTCACATGTGTAGTCTCCTCGGGTAATTCGTGTTTAAGCTGGTGGTGCACACCAACCTAAACAAGACTAGTTCAAATAACGTCTGAGGCAAGTGCTTGTAGTAAGTAAGAGGACCCGAAGAGTGAGTCCAAGTGCTTAGGGCACAAGTCCAGGGAATTGGGCTCTATTACTTAAGTGTGTGTGCCTCGCTCTGTCTGGAGAGTACCTGCAAACAATGTGGGGATTGCTCTCCCAATATAAATTTTGAGTCCATGTTTTTTTACTTTGTCAACTTTTGTTTATTTTTTTATTTATATCATTTTCACTTTTTTTTGGATATTTTCAACAATAACTAGCAGGAGGTCGTTCTTTATAAATTTTCAAAAATGTGTCCCACGGTTGGAGAATTATGGAATGTGGCAGAAAAACATGATGCATGCAGAGATAGAGATCATACCTGACACCAACAATCTACATGCAAGTGATCCACGTAGAAATTTAAAACCTAAACAAATGCATGCAAAAAGTGGTAAAAGTCGTAACCTAAACCAATAGCTTTAGCATAATAATGAATTAGTTTTTTTTCAAAAATGTGAATTATGCCTAAGTGGAGATTAGGGATATGGGTTTTACTTTTGTCATCTAGTCAATCAAACATGCACCCTAGGCTCCATGAAATCACAGGAAATACATAAAAACCGGTAAAAGACAAAAACCCGCGGTGAGGTCCCCCTAGTGCACCGACACCTGGCAAAATGGACCCTGAAGAAAATGTTCAAGTACGGGTACATGTCGGGATGTCCTTAGTGGACCTCTTCTATAATAGTCAAAAATGGGAAAAAGCCCCTTCCTCTCTCAAAAAAATACAAAAACTGCGTGAGTAAAAAAAATCTTGAGTAAAAAAAATCTGCTAACCAATTCCGCTCCTCTGCAACAGACTCGTTGAGAAAGAGTCAGTCTCTACACTCTCAACTGAATCAGCTTCCGAAGAAACCGACTGATCCTACATGCCCTGCAAAATTTTGTTAGCAAAAACACACACAAAAATCGTAAAAATAAAATTACACACGAAACCGTAAAAATCAAAGAAAATTGATGAAAATCGTAAAATCCATAAAACAAATTGAAAGAAAAATTTAAGAAACTAAAAAAACAGTATAAATCTAGAAGATAGAAAAATCACAAAAATTCAAAAACCAAAATATAGCTAATGCCTCGCCAACAACAATACCATTTTGAAAATCGAATCTGACTTGCGCTTAATAAACGATCGTCGGTGAAGAGAACCACGAAGACATATTCGATTGATCAAACAAAAATCAATAAAATAGGAGTGAGACAGAGAGAGAGAATGAAGTGAATATGCAACGTTTCTCTCCTATTTTATCTACACTTTAGTATTTATCCAGGTAAGTGTGCCTGGGTAGAGATCAAGGAGGCAGAAGATAAATAGCATGGTTTTTTAGTAGAAGAGATATTTCATGATTTTTATTTCTTCTTAATAAAGGAAAGAGAAAACTCAAAACATATGCCAGTTTAGAAAATTCAAAACAAGAAAAATACGTGACTAAAAATCACAAAAAAATAAATAAACCTCGCTAGGATAGTTGTGTAAATACCATAGAAAATTAATGAAATATTACGTCAAAAATAGGTCCAAATGTAGTTCATAGTTCAGGGGTATAACTACAAAGAAAAGAAGTAAAAAGTTCTGCAATCAGGTCCTTATTCAGTGACTAAAATGAAAAGAAAATAGAAGTTATTACATTTATGTCCCTACGTGGGACCCTAAAAACTTTCTGGAGCGGCTTTAATTTCTAGATCTGGCGAGGGCTCTTAATGCAAATTTTCTACCAATTCACTTTTAACGGCTGAGATTAGAAGGGCGTGGACAATATGGTCCATGGAAACTGGCCACGTGGCGTAAGCCTATAATGTATGTTGTTCTTGACATTCTTCATTCTTCTGATGCACGTGACGGTGATGGCTTTTTCTATACTTTATCTACGGCGTAGAAAGTACTTGGATCAACCTCCTGTAGTGCCAAAGGGGTGACTCCTTCACCCCTGAAGCTAGCCTGCGGTGGACAAGGCAACGAGGATGGCGGAGATGGCAGTGATAAGTCGATGAAGATATGAGAAAGTCACTTAGAGTCTGAACCCCTAGGTTGAAGATTGTGCTCCTGATGAAGATGGAGATGCTCTAGATGATAGAGTGTGGCTCCAGATGTTTGGATAAACCCGCAATTGAGATAATAGATGCTCGATTCACGACGGAATCGGCCAAGAACGTGAGGAATTTCAGGTGAAATAAGTAGTTTCCAGGATAATGACTTACATAAAAATGGATGTGGATTTGATCGAATGCGAATCAAAAAGACCATGGCTTATTGAGTGTTAATGAATGAAGGGTGATTAACCTATCTAAAGATGCGATTAACCATTCTTAATAAGGGCACACAAGTTGAGAAAATATAATCGGAAAAGGTGGAGGAACTCGCCTGGGAAGAGGGAGGTGTATGACCTTCCTTGTTGTCGCTCAACGGCAGGTGATGCCGGAGCTCCCCGTGTGCAAGGGTAGCGATACAAAGCCACACGGGGCTTTGGAACTGTCCTCCGACACACCTCCTTCCATGTAGAGAGGCTATAAGGTGGTGTCAACACCACAGGTGCCCAGGGTAAGGCGGGAAATTAGAGGGGTCAGCCTGATGGTTGTTGGAACTGGGGAGTTAGGAATCACTAGTTTGCAAGTGACAAAGTTTAGGGAATTAAATAGGAGAATCGACGAAGAGATAGGTGTATATTGATGGAGGGCGTGTAACTAGGATGTTAGGAGGGCATATTAGAGGGATATGATTGAGTGTGGAGGTTAAGATGAGCTCGAGGTAATCAGGTGAAGATAGACGGATAGAACAGAAGCTAACAGCTTCTTGACGTGGAAGAAGCACCAAGTGTTGACACATGTCAGCACCAGGTTGGCCAAATGGAATATACATTATAAATTATGGAATACATAGTAGATGATGGTATTTTCAATAGGTATAAAAAACATAGATAATTAAATTATATAAATTATAAAAATAAATAGTTTTTATATTTATGAAATATAAATATTATATTAATAAATAGATGTAGATATACTTGATAAATAGGTCTTTGATTTTTAACTTAAGAAATTAATAAATAATATCGATTTGTTATATTTTCTTAATTATTAGAATAATAAATATAACATATGTAAATTTTGAAGGATTTAATAAATTAATTAAAATATATTAATAAGTATGTTTATAAGTTACACAGTTTAATTTTATATATAATTAATGTTTTTGATTTATTTAAAATAATAAATAATGTCAGAAAATTCTGAAATAAATTATGGTTAAAATAAAAAATCATAAAAATAATTAAAAATTATAAAAACATTAAAACAATAAATAGTTTGTTCTCCATAAAATAAGTAGCCCAGAAACACCAATGTGATTACGGCCCAAAACTGACAATTTGCAACTGGATTCCGATTTTAGTGAAATCATTTCCATTAAGTAGAGAATATTATTTTACAAACTTTAAAGGTGTTTAGAGTGAAATTGGAGTTCGTATGAGAAAGTTACGATGTTCAGAATTTGACAATTTTCAAGTTGGGTTTCTTGGCATATATCCACTATATTGTTTTTAATTTATTTATATATTTTTCTATACATTTTTTGAAATAATTGGGAAAAGAGTTTGTTGAAAAATATTTTCATATTTCTTAAATAATGATGAGTGTATAGAGGGTCGAATAAATAAATTTTTTTTTGTTTTCTTTCCTTATCTTCCCCTATTTTTTTGTTTGTTGACCAATCCATGCTGACTTGGTCTTGGGGGTTAGGTTATAAATATATCTTTCAGCTATATTTATTTTACAATTCAAATTGTACATATATACATATTTACAATATGCCCCTTATTTTCTTCATTTTTATTCCTTTATTTATTTACATAATTTTAATGCACAAAAGTGCATTTTATTCATGAGGATGATTTTTTAAAAAGATGGAAATTAATGAATATTTACATGTATTTGTTAAGGATTTTAAGATAAAATGCAGAAAGAATGGTAATGAATCATAGATTTGTTACTTATTCACTCTATATACTTTGGCAGGCTGTCCCCTTTTTTGGAGATTTTGTATTTTTGCACATTTCTTTTTGCTTTATGTCATATATACAACATATCTAAAGGGTGCAACATGTACATAAGGAGTTTTTCTTTTTGAGCCAGTAGACTGTACCTCCCTTGAAGCGTTATTGAAATCCACAACATCCTTTCATTAGACCTCAATGCTACTAGACCAGGTTGAAATGCACATCCATCCCTATAGGAGGACGGGTGGTTCCTGCTAGTTGTACTTCATCGTATGCTACTCCAAGCCAAAGTATTCTGCCTCCTCACCACCTCATCCGTCTTGAGATGTGTAAGGTACGTGTCCAAGTCAAGCCATTGTCTATGAGAGTAATTCGTGCATTATTAATTGGTCTACTTAGGCCAATCAAGATGACATGTGATCATAACCTAGTGTACTTAAAGAATTAAGTCGCTAGGGACCTGAAAAGTCTTAACGCCAAATCTTATAAGGTTCCTCTGAAATAAAGTGGATTAATGTCTTAACCAAGCCCCATTCATCAATTTTATTCCAGACTAGTTTAAATGACAACAATGAGTATGATGAATGTACATGCAAATATTAACAAAAAGTCAATTTGGTGGGAATTTTTCAAACTTTGCAATTTTCTATGGAAATTTTGAATTTTCAAAATTTTAGGTATTCTTAAAATTATGGAGAAAGGAAAGATTTTTACAAAAATATATACTTATTTACACATAATTTAGGCTACAATTTTTTGGATACAAATGGATTTTATTTACTAGATCCTGTACAGGCTTTATTTATGTTCAAAGAAATTAGAGGTAGATTATAATTTTTAATGTATATATATACAAGTAGTTTTTATAACCCATAAGTTATTTCTCGTGTGATAAAACCATTTTACAAACAATTTCAAAATATTTTTCAAGATATTTTCAAAACTATTTTTACAAATATTTACAAACATTTTTACAAACTGCTTTTACAAACATTTTATTTTTACACAATTTTCAAAAATAATTACAGCATACCAAATTTTGATACAGAAAAGAATTTCAAATCTTTTGCAAATAAAATATTTTTACAAGCATTTTTACAAAATTTGTGTGAAAATAAATTTTCATAGTTTTTTACAAATAATTTGCACAAAGCCTTTTTGAAGACACCATTGAAAACATTTTTTTCCTATTTTATAAATAATAGCCATGTTATTAACACACACCAAGTATGAGTTATGGCTAAAGTATATATACAATATCTACGACACCCCCCTATACTTAGCTCAAACGATGTCCTCAAAGTTATCAGAGAGCAATGAGTGAAGACTGTAAGCTCCAAGAATAAAATCTATAGAAGTCGACGATCCACCCTATAGTTAGGATCTAGTAATTAGGTGTAGAAGACTATATATAAAGGGGAAAACCGAGGGATAAAATGTACAGATTTCACCTCCCCTATATTTAGGGTATGATATCCCTAAGTATAAGCAACAAAAATAGAGGTAATGGAAAAATGAATAATCGCAGGTCTAATACCCCTCTATACTTAGTATAAAGTGCATCCTAAGTATAACATAATCATAAGATGGATCTGGGGTATTAAACAAAATGAATGAAGGACATACACAATATGGATCTATACAAAGGCGTAGTAGAAGTGAAAATCAGGTATGAGATGTATGTGATGTGAGTCAAGGAACACATCTCATACAAAATGAATAGGGGCAACATCAACGGTCATTAGATCGTGATCAAGGTAAGGCTTCGGGCGTTGACTGTTGACGCAAAAGATAGACTTAAAAGACAACTCGGATATATCAATGCTATCATTGTCATGCACATTTCAGATCAAGTATGGCCCTTTCCATTTACTCTGTGGTTTCCCTGGAAATAATCTCAACCTTGCATCAAATAACCATACTCTGTATTTCGTCTAAAACTGCTTATGGCTGATGTGAAAATCATGCCATATTTTCACTCTATCCTTATACTGTAGGCTACTTGAGAAGTGTGTATTTCTCAACTACACTAGGTTTGACAATTCTGCTCTCGTCTGATCTCCTACATTCCCAGGATCCAGTAATATCTGAGTAACAATCCAAAGTGACTTATGCTTGATTTCCGTCGGTAACTTACATGGCTCCATAAACGAGTTGGAAAGGAGATGTTCTGAAAGGTGTCTTGAAGGAAGTCCTATAGGCCCACAAGATAGAGTCCAAAAACTGTGACCAATCCTTTCGGTATGGACGGACAACCTTCTACAAAATAATCCTAATCTCCCTATTTGTAACCTCGACAAGACCATTTATCTATGAATGATATGGCGTGGAAACTATATGGTCATTGCTATACTCGTTAGCAACAGACCTTACCTTGTTATTGATAAAATGAGTCCCCCCGTCAGAAATCAAGACTCTAGGTACCCCGAACCGTGATATGATATTTTTCCTCAAAAATTTGCAAACAGTCTTTGCAACTGCGGTTCGGGCGATGATGGCCTCAACCCAATGACTCACGTAATCCACAACCAACAAAATGTACTAAAATCCCTTACTCTGAGGGAATGGACCCATACTATGCCCCACACGTTAAAAACCTCACAGAAGTGAATGGGTTGCATCGTCATCATATCTCTTATCCACAAGTGCCCATCCTCTAATAGTGTTTACATCTCTTCACGAATTTATCTGAATTGAAGAGGGTAGGCAACAAAAGGTCGGATTGGAGAATCTTCTATGCTATCTGTCTCCCAAAGTGATGTCCTCCTACCTCAAGCTTATGGAAATAGATGCGGATGCTATGGTGCTCCTCTTGAGGAATACAACGATGCCAAACATTATCCCCCCTTCATGGTAAAAGGTGGGATCCCCTGTTGAGAGAGGAAAATGCGACGATCCGCCATACCATAGCACCTCTCATCCGACCACCACCCATTAGCATAAATCTCCTCATCTGAAATGTCTCAGTGATAGGAGCAGTCATATCGGAATCCTCAACGTGCTCTAATCAAGAGAGGTGATCCGCCACCACATTCTTGACTCCAGGTTTATCCTTATTCTCAATATCAAACTCCTGGAGTAGAAGGACCCATCTAGTTAATCTGGCTTTGGCATCTTTTTTGGCCATTAGGTATTGGATGGCAGTGTGATATGTATAGATTGTTACTCTAGATCAGAGAATATAAGATAAAAACTTATCCATAGCAAATAATATATCTAGAATCTCCTTCTCAATCACAGTGTAGTTCCACTAAGTAGCATCCAACGTCCGGCTAGCGTAGTGTATGAAAAATGGCAATTTAGCCCTCCTCTATCCATGAACTGGCTCCTAAGACAAAATCAGAAGCATCCATCACGATCTCGAATTGGAGGTACCAATCGGGTGGCTAAAGGACATGAGCCTTCACAACCAAATTCTCGAGAGTCTCAAAGGAGGAAAGGCACTTATCATCTACAAGGAACTCGGTGTCTTTCACTAGCAAATCAGTTAGCTGTCAGGAAAATAAACTGAAGTCCTGTATGAACCATCTGTATAAACCAACATGCCACAGAAACGACCGCAAATGTCTCAGATTGGACGGTGGAGTGAGCTTCTTGATGATATCTACCTTGGCTGGATCAACCTCCATGCCCCTATTAGAGATGATGTGACCAAGGATCGTCCCTTGAGTCATCATGAAATGACTCTTCTCTAAAATTAAGATTAGGTGGACCTCAATGCAGCACTAAAGTACTCAGTCTAGGGAAGCAAGAAAAGCATCAAACTCATCACCGTAGACCGAAAAGTCATCCGTGAAGACCTCTAAACAATGGCCCACCAAGTTCGAGAAGAGGAAAAGCAAGCACCTTTGGAATGTAGCTGGGGCATTACATAATCCAAAGGGCATCCGTCTAAAAGAACACGTTCTGAATGAATATGTGAACGTCATTTTTTCCTGATCTTCGGACTCTATGGCCACCTGATTATACCCCGATCACCCATTAAGAAAGTAGTAATGACTCTTCCCAGATAATATCTCAATGATATGATAAAAAATGGAAGTGGAAAGTGATCCTTCTTGGTGGCATGATCCAATCACCTGTAGTCCACATAGACTCTCCAAGAAGTGTGTACTTGGGTAGCTATCACCTCTCTAGACTCATTCACAATTGTAGTGATACCCGTCTTCTTGGGTACCACATGTAACAGACTAACCCATTTGGAGTCGGAGATGGGGTAGATAAAATCGGTGCTCTACCACTTAGATATTTCCTTCATGATTACATCTCGAAGATTCGACTTCAGCCTACACTAAAACTTACATGATGGCTTGGCGTCATCCTCGAGATATATGTGGTGGGAGCATAGGGCCAGACTTTTCCCCTAGAGATTAGCTACATTCCATCCGATTTCCTTGTGGTTTCTTTCAAGGACCTCCATCAAACAAGATTCTTGGTCATCAGTCATATCCGGTGACATAATGGCTGAGATCATTTTTTGATCACCCGCAAGGAATCTATACTTCATTCTCTAATGCAAGGTATTAAGTTCTAGGCATGTGGGAGCTGAAAGATTTGGTCTATGAAAAGTCTGAATGAAGGCTACAAAATCTACATATGAGAACTCTCGTTGAATAAGTGAATCTGATGAATACGATCCTGCTGGTATTTCCATCAACCATACTTGCTAAATCTCTGCACTAGTTGTGGGCTCTATGGGTATCAGACACGGTAAATAATCGTCAAAGTCTTGCCAATCAAAATAGATGTCTAATCTTGAGGTATCTGAACTAGAATCACCTGAAATATACTCTACTTTGCTAGCCAAATTACAGTCATTAACCTCTAAGGTATATTGTGTCATGAATGCGCTCTCCGAACACTCGTATGCTGGCATCTGTAACTCTGTACATTCTAAATGTGCGACAAGAGCTCGTGAAATCGGGTCTGTCTAAACTGCTTCATTATCTATGATCACAAAATCATACGCATGGTAGACGTCTAGCTCTGAATCTATCATGTGTTCTGAACTCTGCTCGAAGCAAACTGAATCTCTGATTCTCAATTCCTCAATCATCTTTATTTGTATACCCTCTCTCTCTCGACTTGAAAGTACACGTTCACACTATCATGATTAGACATTGCCTTGGTTGTTCCCAAGAAAGGTCATCCTAAAATGATGGGGACATCTGTCACACATTTAGGGATCTCCTTGTCCAACACAACGAAGTCCATAGGGAATTTCAAGCCTTGAATTGTGAAGACAACGTCCTTTAATAACCCCTTTAGCATCTTGTCATATCTATCTGCAAACTGGAGAACTGTCCTACTTCGTCCAAGAGGTGCAAACTCTAAATGGTCAAGTAAGGCAGCCAGAAGGAGGTTAATCGAGGAACTGTTGTCTAATATTGTCTCATGGATGTGACATCTAACAAAAGGAGCCCCTGCATTAGGTTTCTTGGCTCGAAATCAAATCTAGATGATGAAGCAAGTGGCACGGTGGAGAACATGAATTTTTGCATTGTGGTTAAGCCTCTTCTTCCTACAGATGGTGGTCTTCTCGTTGAGGTTCTTTTGGAAGAGGGGGATGTGCTCAAGTGCCTTCTGAAGAGACAGCTGGATCTGAAATATGTCAATCATCTGCTCATTGAACTCTATCTGTTGTCTCTATTTGGGTTTCTTGTTTTTTTGTCCTTTCCTAAGTGGAGTGCTTGAGGGAAGGGGATAGAGGGACCATTCTCAGAAGAATGAGGGTTAGGAGTGCGTTTCTGAGCATTCATAATGCTGGAATCCATGCAAACATCATTAGTTACAATAGATCGATCCAAAGAATATATAGAAACCTTTTTTATTCATATTTTGTTTTTTTGACATTTTTTTCCATTTTTGTGTTTTTTTGGTAACATCCTCTGGTACATGAAAAGATGAAAGAAACACTACTGATAGACTCTTGGTGGCTTTAGTACCACCGACAACATCTTAACTGGGGGATCAGTACCACGCTATGTCCTGACATATGGAAATTTGGTGGCATCAGCACCACCATATGCAAAAATTGGAGATACGACAACATCATCACCATCGTCGAGATCATCATCCTTGGTAGCTTCAGCACCAATGTCATCATCATGATTAGGGACAACAACATCACTCTTGACTCCATATAGTGCCCTAAAATCTACATCAGGATGTCATCTAGATGAGTCACTGTCAGTTGGAATTCTATTGCTCCTAAGTGTCACAAAATCAACATCAAATAAATAATGAATGTTTTACAAAGCTGTACTAGGAGTGGTGGTCTTTGTAGATCATTATGGCTCATTTTTTCTCTTCAGATTGTTTGGTTTCAGTTCAATCTATGCAGATATGGCGACCTTGCCCTTTATTATGTCCCTCATCTCCTACTAGAACTCATCCATCTCTCACCGGAAAGAAGCTTGTTGCTTGGAAAGCATGTGGGCGAGATTGTCTAAAGCTGGGTTCTCATATGAGTGTGCATGAGAACAGACAGATTACCTCATCGGAAATGAGGCTGACTCTGCTGTTGCTGTTGGTACGAGTGAGGGAGAGGCTGTGGATACTACGGATGAGGTTGCTGCTGCCTCAACTCTTGACCCTGGTATGGGGGCAGAGGACTATGATGCTTCTTGGAGTACTGGGGATGTTGGGGTTAGGCTCCCTTCCCTGCCAATGTCGGAGGCTACTGCTGGGATTGAACATCTCCAGTAGACCACCGAAAGCTTTGGTGGTCACGACGGATCCTTGGTTGTTGCTAGTACTAAAAGTACCAAATCTCTTTGACTTCAATCAACGGCTCATGCTGCTCATGGTATAGAGGGGGGAAGGGACACCAAAGGTTTATTCGAATGATACACCACCATCTAATTGTCTTATGGGGTGGTGGTAGCTGGTATTACGGGAGAGACTGAATGGGCTCTGCATGGATGTGATGGACTTGTCGATATGAGGCAGAGTGTTGTGATGAATTGCTCCTTGGATCAGACTGTGACCTGGAATGTGGTTGAGCAGCCGTCTGTACCTCTCGGATACACATAATCTGAGTCTCCAGGTCACTCAGTGTTTGGGCCAACTCATCGATCTTGTTGAGCTTGTTAAGGCCCTGACACGTCTTCTTCTCAATAATCTCCATATGACCTACATTCTAGTTGATAATTCCCATGATGGTAGCTGAGGATTCTGCTATTGCTACAACTGTAGAAGACGAAGAAGGGATAACCTCAATGTGTGCTATCTTTTATTATGAAGACCCCTGATGGGGAGGCTTCCCCTGAGTATAGACCTAGGTCAGGGACATGATAGTGTAATTTTCAGCCATCTCCTCATAAATGGCCTGGACCTGGTCTTCAACCTTGGTGAAGTAGGATCCTCCACAAGATGTGTTCACAAGCCCCTACATCTCAAGTATCAACCCACAGAAGAACTTCTAGATGATATTGGGCTTGCTGATGTAATGGTGGGGATACCTGCCGATGAGATCTCTAAAGCGATCACATGCTTCATGAAATTGTTCATTAGGGATCATTCGAAAGTTACTAATCATGGCAGTGGATGCAATTATTAAGTTGAGTAGGAGGTACTTGTTCAGATCCTCGGTCGTAGCTGCTCCCAAGTGGTGACTACCCTCCCCAAGTGTTTTGGCCAGGAAGCTGCTTTATCAACCAAGGAGAACGGGAAGGCCATCAGCTTAATGGTGTCCTCATCGACTAGCTTGTCGTTGACGGTATTGTATATCATCTCAAATTCTTATAGATGGAGGTGGAGCTCCTCGATGGCATGGCCATGGAATTTAGGAAATTGCTGACTCATCTGGGGGCGAAGCTCGAAGTCGCCCAGGATGGTAGGCAGCTGGATCCATCAGTGAGTGAGGGTTGCACCATGGTTGTGCAACTACCTCATGGTGCGTGTCAGCCTCTGTGGATCTCGTGGCTCCTCCCGGTGTCTGTTGTCTGCTCAGCCCTCATGTCTTGGTATGTCTCCACCACTAGCGGGTATTTATGGCTCTTCTCTCCCAGCTCTCATCAGTGTAATCTCTCTCCTCACCTCTGCCTTGAAGATTCCCTGGTCCCTGATCAATCTTTGCATCGTCTCCAGGGAGGCTGACAGTGTGTTGTTGATGGTAGTTTGATCTAATACGAATGATGAAGTCTGAGTCTACTCATCGGTTCCATCACCACTAGCCATCTCTCTGATCTTTATAAAGGCAAAAGACTCTATCTCAGGTGTTCTCAAATGAATGTAGAGCTGTGCTAGCCCGTCTATCTATACCTTAGGTGTGGAAGAAGGGTGGTCGAGGGGGAGCAGGGTGGAGGAAAATTTGGGTTCAGAGAGCAGGTCTGAGCTCTTTGAAGCTGCCCTAGATAAACGGGTAGGAGAGCTGGAAAGAGGTGCTACCAGAGTCAGCCTAAGAGACTTCCTACCCCTCATCTTGATGTAGCCATTTATAAAGAGTAGATATGGACCGCAAAAAGAAGATGATAAATCAAAACCCCTGGTTCACCATCTCAATACAGTGTGATGATCGTGAAATCTCGGTTATTTATCTTGTCAATTTTTATTTGGTGAAAATCCAATCTTAAAGAGCGAGTTGGAGAGTTGTTAGGAGCCCGATTCTCCCTAGAGACTGGATCGGATTCTTATGAATAGATGTGCCTATTTCTAGCCAGTATAGGTGTAAGTACGGACTATTTCCGACTACCCGTTACTTGAGGACGGAGCCTTACATAATGTCCTCTAAACCACCCACTTTGTTAAGGAAGTGCACACCGTTTACCGGCTATCCGTAGATCCTCACTAGAGAATAACTAATCATTTTTGCTAGAACCGGTTAACTGAAGAAAATCTAGGCATGGATGTATCTTAGTGTGCGGTCACTCAACTCTTAGTAGGTAAAATCAGACAAGGAGGGGGTTACTCCCCCCAAAATAAGATTTTATCGTTAATTAAGGTTTTAGGCCAATTTTGCTTTATCATTCCCGATTTTATCGGTTATCACTTTTTATGTCTTTTTCTGAATAAAAAGAATGTCTAACGAGTTTTTCGATTTCCTTTTTATTTTAAGTCCAATAAAATAGGGGGTGGAAGACAACAAAGTTGATGTGTAATGAAAATTCAATGATGCATGCAGATTCAGAAATGTGTACCTTACTCTAACGGTCTACATTCATAGCGATCTGTGCATAATTAATAGGTAGAATTTAAACTAATCTAAATCATACACGAGGAAATCACCCTAAGACAATAATTTCCATTAGCGGGAAGAAATAGTGCTAATTAATCAGAAGAGAAATATGAGTCAAATCTTAGATGATGATCGGTGCCCACCATAGTGCGTCTTGTCAGCTCTGTATACGACCTCTCACGGCACGCGGTCTCTGAATTAATTAAATCAACTTTTTATTTTAATTAAGTCCAAACGTGATCTATATGAACATATATTCTTAATTAGGGTTATTGGACCTTGATTTCTACTGAGCTCAACCAAGGAAAAATTCTATGTCTAGGGGATAAAACCTCAAAAAAAGTAAAAATAAAAGACAAACTCAAAAATCCAGTGAGGTCCCCCGAGTGCATCAACACTTGGTGAAACAGACTCCGAATAAATGTCCACGTGTCCCAAATAGAGTTTGAGAGTTTAAGTTATTACAAGTGTTTTTGCAAAAATAAATACTAAAATAAATCTATCCTACTTAACTGACTCCTATTCCTTCTACTTCTCCTCAGGTGCTGGTCCCATAAAAAATGACTGTGTCATGCTCCAGCAGTCCCTCGCACAAAAATCAAAACAAAAGAAGGTCAAAAAATTATAAAATATAGAAACAAAATGAAAAAATATAAATCCTAACTACTTAGCCATGGTCCCTGACAACAGTCCATTCTGATGAGGACAAAAACCGATTCAAGTTAAGTTAATTAATTAGATGTCGTTGTGATTCAAATCAGATTCCCACTCAACGTGAAAATTATTTAAACCACTAAAATATCAAGCAATGAAAACACAAAGTTTTACTACTTATATTAACTTGGTATAATGACCAAAGTCAAACTCAAGGAGCACAATAAAAATCTAAGTAGATGATTTGAAAATCAAAGGGTTTTTATTTGTCTTTTTAGTGGTTTTTAATTTTTCGAATTTGTACTTTTTTTCAAATAAGGCAACTAAGACAAGAATGCACAAGTCCTATTTTGTATTTTTCAAATATCTCAAAATGCTCCAAAAAAATAAGTAAAAATATTTTTGGAATTTATATATTTTATAGTGTTTTTTGGAATTTTGGGTAATTTTTAGATGATTTTATGCTTTTCTAAAAATCAAATAGCAACAAAACAAGCAAATAGTGAATAGTCTGGAGTATTTTCTAATTTAAAAATAGTTAAAAAGTCCAAAACACCTCAAAATGATTTTAAAAAAAACTATAAAGAAATATCTACAAATAGGAAATGTAAATGCAATTTTTGGGTTTTTTTGTTGATTTTATATGATTTTTATATGTTTTTTAACCTTTTGTAATTTTTTTAGTATTTATAAGGTAGTTTCCAACAAAATTTATACATAAGCTAAAAGATGATAAAAGACAACTACATAAATTCTTATATATATTTTGAATTATTATAAATTTTCTAATGGAAATAAGGGATTTATCTACTATTTTTGGATTTTTAATAATATAAAATTAAAGAAAAATAGCAAATGTAAATTACAAAAAACAAAATAGTAAAGCAGGTGTCAAAGGTAATTTTTTGGGAAATCTTGCAGTTAATTAGTTATTTATTGCAATTAATAAAAGACAATAGTTAAAATCAGTGCCAAAGGGACCAATATTCAAATATTTTAAGTTTTAGGGCAGTTAGAATAACAATTGTTTAAAGTCCAAGGGCCACTATGCAATTTATCCATGCAAAATGTGTGCAGCACGTGAAGCACTATTCATAGGGGCATAGACACAATTAATCAAAACTTTTAATTCATTCAATAACCAATTCAAAGTGTGGGGGAAGAATGTGCAAATACACCAATAAAACACATGAAGCTACACGTGACTCATTCTTGGCTGAAATAAAGTGCAAGTAAAGAAAATATGTAGTCCTGAATACAAAAATTTTTTACTAGTTATTACAATTATGAGTTCTTATCAGTTGTACCCATAAGAGATATTCCAATATTCCCCTCTCTTTTTGGGAATATCAGTTGTGCCCCCGACTTCTTGCTGTTCTATCACTTGTGCCAATCCGTTCGTTTAACCGTCAACAAGTTGAACTTAACCATGGTTTTTTCAAACCATGGTCAAGTTATGAGTGGCATAATTATCTAGACTTCTTTATATTTTTCTTCCTCCACGTGTCCTTCTTCCTTTCTCTTCATAATTTCTCTCTCTTAATTACATCTTCTTGCATCCATTAAATCACTAAAATTTTTGCATTTTCACAGATATATCACCAATTGTAGATCAAATGGAAATTTTATTGAAATTTTCGATGAATTTGTTTGAATAAATTAATAACAACAGTATGTTAACTAAGCAAATGCTGAAGGTTTTCAGCCCAAAACCTATTCCTCCCCTCCCCGTTCCATCCTCATGCATCGCAATGCACACTACCTCTACACGCATTACGGCGTCAGCAACACCTCTTTCTGCACCACTTTCCAGTATGAGGACGACCAAGGAAAATTCGGAGTTGCACTCAAGAAGAACCTCGTACGTGTGGCTGGCGAAGTCTTAGAGGAGCATAGACGATCCCTCACACCGTACGTGTCCCCCGTTCTTTAACACATCGCTGCCTCCGGTGAGATGAATTGTAGTGTGCTGCCAATGGGTTGGCAAGCACAATCAGCGAACCTGACACCAACTGAGGTCGATGAGCTTGGCGGAAGGGAGTTGTCGGGGTGGAACGGAGGTGCTGGAGGCAGAGGGGAGGAGCGGGTATGAAGTAGAGGTACTGGGGGTCGAGATGGAGGTGTGGGGCGAAGAGGGAGCGATTGGGGGAGGACAGCGAGGTACGGGGGTGTAATGTAGGTGCCAGAGGCAGATGGGAGGTGTGGGGTAGAGGAGAGGTGCTGGGGGTCGAGAGGGAGGTACGGGGCAGAGAGGGAGGGGCAGAGTGGAGGTGTGGGGCAGAGGGGGGGTGCGAGGGTAATGGGAGGAGTTAGGGTGGGGAGGAGATTGGGTAGAGGTGGAGTTGGAGGTGCAGGGCGTCAGGAGGATTGGGGGAAGAGAAATAGGTGCAGGAGGGGAGGAGAGGTGTGGGGGCGGGGAGGAGCTCAGGGCGGATGGGGAGGTGCAAAGGTGGGAGGAGTAGAGGAGGTGCTAGAGAAGGAGTAGGAGGATGGGGATGACGAAGAGTCGGGGAGGAAGAGTATTGACATTCCTGCCTATATTTTAAAATTTATTTCTAATGTGACCCTAAAGTGAACGTCCATTTTGAGTTGGGGATAAACGACAACTAACTCGAGGGGCACAAGTGATAGAATGGCAATAAGTCGAGGGCACAACTAATATTCTCAAAAGGGGAGGGGCTTAATTGATATTGGAATATCTCGGAGGGGCACAACTGATAAAAATTGTATAATTGTTGTACTAAAATGAAATAAAGGAAAGAGAAGGGTGCAACGGAAATATACTCTTTCAAACATAGAGCGACACGCGGATGGATCTGACGGTTGGGAGCTCGACATCAGCATACGACTTCAATCCACTGATGAAAAGGATTTGATGTCCCAGAGCATGTCTAGGACGTACGCTGAGGATTTGGCTCTACTCTGCTATCCAACAGCCTGAAGTGGATGTGATCATGCAGTCCTGATTGGATCTAGAGGGGGACCTCTTGATCTGACGGTAGAGCAACCTCTTGGGAGAACATGGAAGTGAGGTATGTTGGGAAAACTTCAATAGTGGATTCCAGATGATCTACAGCTCTAATGGAAGAACCACCAGATCCTATATGCTCCAAGTGGCGATGCGCGTTGGCTGGGAAGCTCTGATGGAGTGGCAAATGGGAGAATGGGAGAGATGGAGGTGAAGCACCTGGAGGTACTCTGCCTGAGCAGCTGAGGATTGATCTAGTCTTTATTCACACTCCTGAACCTAAGGTCGATGAGTAGGAGGAGTAGCTCTGGTCCGGTTATGCAAAAAACAGTAAAGGGAAACGGCGGGGGAGTGTGGATGACGTCCGATGAGGATGGAGGAGGAACGTCTAGCCTAATCATGCTCCGATGAGTAAGATTTAGGGGTTTAGGCTATGGGCGAAGGATGATGGCAAGACAATGTGTCGATTTGTGCAGGTGAATGAGTGATACAGAGCTCCGACCATAAGGGTCGGAGCTGAAAGGTGGCAGATGGCTGACGATATAAATAGAGATGAAAAGAAAAAATGAAGGTGCCAGAGGTTACCTGAGTAGCTTACAATGAACAGCGGAGTACGACAAATGTGGAGGCATGGGTGTGACCTCGATTCTATGGCGGAAAGTAGACAAGGCTGGTCACGACGGAGCTCCGGCCATGAGGTGAGATACATCCAATCTCGCACCAAATCAAGCTTCCAAGAGCTCCTCTAGAACCCTATCACGATCCAAAAGATGCAAGAGGAGATAAGGGGGCGCAAGGGATGAGCTACCTAGCATTGAAGGCAGAGGTGATGGACCTATAGGGTGTCTCCAGGGTCTAGAAGGATCGAAGGTGTGCGTGAAACCCTAGGAGGATCCGATTCTAGCTAGAGATCTTGAGGATCATAGATCCTAGGAGAAGAATCGGGCGCAAAAATCGAGGGAAAAGACGATCAGACCCGAGCTCCTGACGATGGACTACCGATCAGAAAAATCCACTTATTAATTCAAAGAATATTCAAAAAAAAGTAAATAATTTTAACATAAAAATGATAAAAATAAAAAATGTTTATGTTTCTTCAAGCTATTTTTCTATGATTTTTAATTATTTTTAAGAAATCACATATATAGTATATACATGTATAATATAGTTATATATTTTATTCTTTTATTTTTAATTTATTATTTTTACATAAATATCCTTTATTTTATATTTTATTTATTTACATAATAATATAATGAGTATAAAAGAATTTTATTTGGTATTTACGAATTAAATAATGGTATTAAATAGATATTATGTACAATATATATACTAGTGTGGCTAGTATATAATGAAATTTTGATTATATTTTTAATTTCTTTTGTATTTTATAATTTTTTTTATTTTTGTATTATTATTAGTTGTACGTACAAGTGTTTGAAAATACAACATACACATTATGTGTTAAAATAATTATATATATCCAAGTATAGGGACTATCTAGTTGTACAATAAACTCAAAAAGACAACTTTCACACAATAATTTCAAAAATTATAAAAGCACCCCCATTTAAAAGATAATTTAATTTATAGTCTGATAAATGTGATTTTGGAAGAGTTTGAGTTCATATGGAGTTGGAATTGATCTTTTAATTTCTTGTTTTGTGGCTTTCTATGAATGGTATTATTTACAATATGTACAACAATTCATTTTGCAAATATTTTTATTATTTAGAAAATAAATTTTTACACCACTTTTGCTGAGAAAATATCTTGTTTTGAGGTCTTTTTATTACTGAATAAAATATAGGAATGATATATGCATAGAATGCATGGTGATGAATATACCAAGACCCTCTCCCCCCTACTTTATTCCTTATCGATCAGGTCCATAATTGACCTTCTCTCGGGTTTGGGTCAGTCTGTACTTATTACATAATTACATCCTTCTTCTCGTTTTCAATTCCTCTTTATTCTTTTATTTTTGGAAAAATGTTTTAATTATACGTTATTAACAATAGTATGTACAATGGTAATTTATTGGATTTACACATATTTACAAGTGTTTATGCTAAAAGATATGGCTAAAATAAAAGAATAAAGAATGAGAATCATAGATTCATCATGAAGCTTCATGAATGACTAGACTATAGATAGCAGAATGATGACACTCATAATATCTACATCCATCTTAAATTTTAAAGATTTTGGTTCAGGAAGGTACTCAACATTTTGAGTACATCTCTTATCGAACCACCATTCTACATAGTGCAGCGAATCAAGTCATCCGTGATTATATGTTGACATTACATATTTCTGCCAAAATATCTTCTTAGGTTTTATAAGGAATTTCGATAATTGCAATCATCATCGACATAATACTTCAAAACACATTCGATTGGAGATCAAGACTATAGAGACACACAAACCCAAGGTTGTTGTCCTATTATCTATTTATGTATCATTCCTCATTGTTGTGAGGAATCTTGCATTTTGCAACCACATACACTATATGTCTAATTGCAAGTACAATATCTTGTTCATGGATACAATCCATGTTATTTTACTGGTTATAATTGAGTATAGTTTTGAGTGGGTTTAATGTAGATTATCTGAAATAAAGATAATTTGCATAAATACATATTTTACTTTGATTATGGATTTTTATCGAAGTTATCTTTCCTTGTCAACTTTGAATGTTCATTCCCTTATTCACCTTCAAAGTAAGAGACATACTTACTATTATAACTCAAGCAAGATCTGCGATCTCCTTCTTACCTTTGTTACATTCCAATAATATGAGAAACTGCAACTCGAATAGAAAGAAGCATGAACTCATTCCATATTGCAAGTCCAACTTGTATATTCCAACTCGATCTATAACACTCGGGCCCACCAACCCTAAGACGATGTTGTCCCATCGTTAATTGAACTAACTATCAACTGGATAATAACTCGCTATGTGCAATCTAGTATCACCCAATAATATGAGGAACTGATATTTGGGTCACTATTCATACGGCCTTTCTCTTTGGAGAAGGAAAGAGCTTGATCCATGCACTTGTATGTAGGAGTTGTCACTTCGGACATGCATCTCCAACATACAATCCATGGTGACGGAACCCTTCAACTTGACGGGAGACCATGGTCATTTATATGATCCTCCAAATCATGTTTAAATTTTAATCAATTATTATGAATCATATTCACATAATTAGTTATTTCAAGGGAAATAGAACTCTATTCATAATAGAGTGTTTATTTGAATTAGATATAATTTATTTAATCATATTAAATCAATTATCAATCCAATCAATCAACCAAAAAATAATTAAGGTATGCTTGATATTATCATAGAGTATAAGCTCTCACTAGTACATATTAATTTCTATTTTAGTAATTATTGTACAGCATGACTTAGTCATATTATTTTTTCCTAAATAATGGATCTGACTAATACACTTGAGTTATGATGGGATGGAGCATTTCCTTGACATGTACGGTGCTAATTACTAAACCAAGCCATCTTACCCAGATTAGAGACCTTCACCATTCCGATTGAGAACAACACAAAATGATGCAAATGTACTTGCAGTTTTATTGATCAACTTTGATGATCGGCATTAAACTTTTAATATAGTAATCACTCAGATATTTAGGCATCTTTAAAAACAATTTTAAGGATCCTAAATTTCTAGTCATATCAAACAAACATGTTCCTGGTTTTGCATGTAAAACTTGTCCTACAACTATTGTAGGACAAACAAGGATTTTCACAAAACATACATTTAATGGCCAATAACGATTAATCAATTAACTTCATAGTTGTTAGGCATCAAATTAATCAAGAAAAATTCATAATTTCCTTGATTTTCATTGAATGATAAACACATTAAGCAAATATATTTGATGATCTAATCATTATTTGACCCATCTCCGCTAACTATGGAATATCTAGGGCAAACATAAGCGGAATCATGCGGATTAATTTGAGATATTTTATGGTTATCTACTTAATGAAAGTGTTTATTTCATGTTTCATGACAGGAAAATAGTAGTAGAAAATCATTTTGTTACATATATGTGAATACATGCAAAAATAATATCACGGTGGGAACTTTTAGAATTTCATTCATGCACTTTAATACCAATAGAAGGCTACTCTTTTTGGTACATATTTAGATTTCTAAATACATTTTAAAAACCAAAAAACATGCCCAAGTAGTGCACAAATATTAGGTTTTTATTTCAATGAAAAATCATTTTGAAACTTGCATACAATGCTAAACAATGAGTCCATGCGCATCCAATTTACAAAACATGGTTCACCTGGGTTTGGATCTTATCTAAGACCTTAACCAAGGTTCTGATACCACTTGAAGGTTATGGTAAAACCTTAAGCGCATCACTGAAGCGTGAAGATCGCATCATATGCCATTGGGAGCGATTGTCATGCTAGTTGCTCAGGGCAGTAGAATTTAAAAATCTTCAAATGTTGAAAAACAAGATTTGAGAACACTTCTCAAATCATTCCATCGAGATCACAAACGGGTCAATGTAATACCTCTTTAATCATGGTTGCAATCTTCCATCTCTATAGTAAGAGATTATCCTGTCTCAAGTCCGATCTAATGAAGGTCATACTTGCGAGCGTGTATATGAGATGTGTGCTTCCCCCAATCCAAGTTGATGATTCAAGCAAGGATTCTCTTGATTTCGTCTCAAGAAATCCCATGTCTTCCTCACTAGAGAAGTTTACCTAAGAAGATGGAGATCTACGAGTAGTCGATCCGGCAGCACAAGAGTGTCACGATGACTACGCGATTCTCTAGGTCAACAAATGGATGGCCACATGTTGATGGGGAGAGTGGGGACGACCATGAGAATGAGGGAGAGAGAGAGAGTTGTTGTCTTCTTAATGTGTACAAGAAAAGGCTAGATCTACCCTTTCTATTGTACTAAATTGGATGGTGTAGATGCACTCCTAATTTAAATCAATGGTTGAGATTGTGTTGTAAAAAATTACAATGAAAATTAATTTAATTAAAAATGAATTAAATATATTGTAAATAATCTTAACATATACAATTTCAATTGAATCAAAAGTCTTTCAAATGAAATAGGACTAGAGATCCTCCTTCCATGTATGGGCGAAGGAGATAGTCTCCTTCCCCTTATACATGTTGGACGACCACCTTGATTAGAGAGAGAAGATCTCTCTCCAATCCTAATGTATTCTCATTACATTAAGTCTTTATTTCATGAAATATTTTGTCAACAAAAATATCACAAAATAATAATTGTGAATCATTTGTGATGATTGCAAAAAAAAACCATTGACAATTATGAATCACATTTAACCATCCAATAAAATGTAAATTACATTTACAATTAATTATACATTGAGTCCAATTCCCATCAATATTTAATTTGTAAATCATTTATAATTAACTCTCTATAATATATTGTAAATCACATTTGTAATATTTATGATCAATAGGGATAGTGATAGCGTAATACATATTATTTCTTTTTGCCAAAGGTCGACGACATGACTGGGAAGAGACTACAAGTGTAGACTACCATTGTTATCATTGATCAGGTAGCTATCAACAACAGTCTACTTGTTTCCCTAGAGTATAAGTAGAAGCATATATGGGAGCAAGGAAGTTGATGATTGATGTTAGAGCTGAGTTGACCAAACTGAGGGGAGATTTGGGCTGATCCCAGAGATAATGTAGTTGATATTAAGATTCTAGATGCCAATGGAGCTGATATAGATATTCTTGTTGTTGGAGGAGTAGAGATTACTAATCTGAGAGGAGCTGCCATTCCATGTGGCTTGCTCAAACCATGAAAGAGTTGTACAACCACAGTGCAACTACTACTCACTAGTGGATCTATTCATCCTTATAACATCTAGATATTGCTGAAGTTTCATGGTCTTTCTACTGAAGAGCCACATCTCCATCTCTAGGAGTTTGAGCTAATCTGTAGCATTTCCACGACAAGTATGTGGATGAGGAAACGATTAAGATGATTGTTTTTCCATTCTTACTAGTCGATCAGGCCGCATATTGGTTGAAACATCTTGGGAGAATTATTATTACATGGAGCAGCTATGAACCGAGTACTTGAGCAAGTACTATCTACTCGGTCGCACGAATGCAACAAAATCTATGATTAGCAACTTCACCATGCTCACGAACGTGCAATTTCACGAGGCATGGGACCGATTTAGAGAGCTCATAGAGCGGTGTCTCACCATGATATCACCAAGTCGAACCTTGTTCAGAGTTTTTTTGTGGGTTGACCCCAAAGTTACAAGGAGAGTTGAATGCATCTTGTGGAAGTTTCTACTTCTCCAAGAACGAGGACCAAGTTTGAGCTATCTACGAGGAGATGGTAGAGAGTTATATCATGATGATTCAAACTCTATTTTATACTTAGTAAAGCTTCTGCAGCACTCCAGAGTGTCACAAATTGATGTCATTCCATCTTTTTCGACACCTACACATATTGAATCCCCATTTGTTGATATGGGGATTATCTGTAATAAGTTGGATCACATGGAGAATATAGAGAAGGAGTAATAGAATCTCAACAAGGTCTATAAGATTGACGATCTTGCATAGTGTTTGAGTGACCTGAAGACCCAAATGATGTGCCTTAAAGAGATACAGATGGATTCCATGCCTTATTCACGGTCACTGGTTAATTATAGGAGCATGACTATTCTTCCACAATAGTAGCATCAGATACAACATGTACATCATATTCAGTTTAAAATGGTTCATCATGTTCCTGTTTATTAGGTTTGACAGGCACCATGTCCTGATACTCAGATGGTGTTATATCAGAATGATAATCCCATTTCTTCGTTACCATTGTTTGATACCGAGTGACCTGAGCTATTGATAGAAGTCAAGAGAATATGGTACGACTAGTCCCAACTGCAACTAGCGATTTGTTGTGATCATCCCAGTTTCCATTGGTCCATAGAAGGTGCTTCATCCCAGTAGCAACCTCAGGCGCACTCAGGATATTGAAGAGAGAAATACTAGTCCAGTCCTCATCCATTTTAGCAGACCCAGTGGAGGTAGAGCTCATATCTAGCTCAACATACATACACTAAGTAGCATGAGCCTCCTTATCATCCCTAATCTTTTCAACAGTCTCAGTACCCGATAGGCAATTCATATAGTTCTCATGGCCCCTCATATGAGAATCCAATGCTCAAGGATCTCCCTCGCATGATCATAGATCAGAAAACAATATTTAGGTGATAAATGGATGAATTCAAACACGATTTGATTGAGATCATTAAAGGAATATCACCATTCTTGATCATATCAAGCCACATCTGAATACTCTGAAGAGGAATTCTGAGCAAGTATAGTTGATAGAGCATACCCTATATAGTCAGGTATTCACAGATGAAAATTCTTCTTTATTTGATGCTAATTTTATGACTCTTAGTAGTAGTAGAGTTCCAATAGATAATGCCTTATCTAGGTAACAAGAGGATACACTTGTTGATTCAGGCAAGACAGGTGAGCCAAAGGATGATACTGGTGATATCATATCTTCAGTTGCAGATGTGCTGTTGATGACACCAACCTTGATGACATATCCAACAGTGTTGATGTTGCTATTCATGATGTTGATGGCAGTTATAATGCCACCAAATCATAGATATAACTATAGTTATACTCTCTCTTGTATTTAGTGATGAAGATATGCAAAAACAAAATATGTACAAAATAGAAAATTCAAAAATTGAAAAAAGGAAAGGATCTTATTTTTCTTCTGCTAGTTCATCTTCTGCTGATTCTAATGTTTTGAATGGATCTAGTCCCAAACATGCAAAGAGGCATGTTTTTATGCATGACCCTCAGACATCTGAGGAGGGTGCATCGATTCCCTTTCTACAAGCACTCAACTCAGGAAAAGGTAATAGAAGAGAAAACCCCAAAAAGAAACAACTTATGGAATTCAACAATAGTATGATCGACATATTTAATATCCATCTTAATCTCTTAAGCTTTGGTGTGTATCCCTCTCTTTTAGAAATGCGTCAAAGAGAAGACCACAATCCGAAGGAGCAAAAGACACAATCAATGTTTAGAGATCCACATGCTGACCAAAGCAACATGCCATGCCATTCAAAAGATATTTCCAACCAAGAAGTCAAATACAGGAGATCCATATGTCAGATGCCAGATTAAGGAGTAGAATTTCGACCCTACTCTTATTAGATAATGGTTTGTCGATTAACCTCCTTCCTTCTTCCTTATTCAATAAGTTTGAGTTTGGGACTCTCAAACCAAGCAGAACTGTTCTTTAGTTTGTTGATAGATCAGTTAAGAGGCCGAAGGGGATGCTCAAGTACATTATTGTCACCATTCAAGGGTTGAAATTCCTTGTGGACTTCGTTGTATTGGACTTGGTCTCTAAAGGTGTGACTGATATCCCAATCATATCGGGTCGACCATTCCTAGTGACATCGAAGGTCATGTCAGAACATGGTAATAGGAATGTGTACTTTTACATAGAGGATGAAAGTATACAAATAGAGGTGGTTGAGGAATCCATTATCAGACCAAGTTCAAAACAGGCATCAGATGTAGAGGAAGACATTCACCACGACTGCGATTTTGTGATTACAAATGATGAAGAAGTTTGGTCAGGTCCTTTACACATCTCTTGCCACTACTTAGATGAGTTGGATTGTCAATTACCAGATGATGAGAGTTTGGAGAGCACAATCGCGGAGCACAATTTTTGAGGCTAATTGAAGTAGATTCTGATGGAAAAGATGTTTTATCTAGTGATTCATAAAGTATTCCCTTCTGAGTCAGATGTGGGTTTGATTGGCAAGATTTTGAAGAATATATTCCATGTTTGACTACTACAGAGCGTTCAACATGATGGATACAGAGTGAGAACAATCTTATCAATTATTAGTAGAGCAATCTCCAGTTTGATACATATATTCAGAGCGAGCTACCACATACTGATCTAGTTCCTTTCACTTAGAACCTTAGAAAGCTAGAAATTCTTGTTCCCACCCAACTAGAGATGAACCTCAGAATGTGAAGTACCAATTCTTAATGGATAGCTCAAAATGTTTTCGATCACAATCTATGTTGATTTGATCGATGACCAAGAATCTCGCCTGATGGATGTTCTTGAAAGAAATCGCAAGGCAATTGGATGGTCAGTAGCCGATCTCCATGGGGATTAGTCTAGCTCTATGTTCCCACCGCATATATTTAGAGGACGATGCCAAAATTTTTCAATGAATTTAGCGTAGGCTGGAACCCAAATCTTTGAGAGGTGATTATGAAGGAAATATCCAATTTGTGGAGTGCCGATTTTATCTATCCATCTCCAACTCCAAATGGGTTAGTCCGCTTCATGTGGTATCGAAGAAGATGGGTATCACTACAATTATCAATGAGGACAAAGAGGAAATCACTAATTGATTATATACTTCTTGGCAAGTCTGGGTGCACTACAGAAGTTTTAATCATGCGACCAAGAAGGATCACTTCCCATTACAATCATTGATCATATTATTTAGAGATTAGCTAAGACGAGTCATTACTATTTTCTTGATAGGTACTTGTGGGATAATCAAGTGGCAATTTCTCTAGAGGACCAAGATAAGACACAATTACCGCTTGTTGGGATGTATGTTTTTAGATGGATGCCCTTTAGTATATGTAATGCTCAAATAACATTCCAAAGGTGTATGTTTTCATCTTTTCGAACATGGTCGGTGACTTTGGAGGTCTTCATGGACGACTTCTCAATTTTACAAGCAACGATTTTTATTCGTGCCTTTCTATCATAAGCTATATGCTACAACATTGTGTTCAGGTCAATGTTATTTCTTTCTAGGGGAGAAGAGTCATTTATTGAGGACTAAGGGGATGGTCCTTGGTCACATCATCTCCCACATGGTCATAGAGGTTGATCCGACCAAGGTGGATATCATCAAGAAGCTCAATCATCCATCAAATTTGAAGTAGTTATGGTCTTTTCTTGGGCATGTCAGTTTCTACCGACGGTTCATTCTAGACTTCAGAAAAATTGTCCGACCGCTTAGTTCTTTTCTGACAAAAGACACCAAGTTCTTTTGTAAAAGATAAATGTCATTCATCATTTAAAACTCTCACGAATATGGTTGTACATGCACCTGTCCTTCAACTACCTAATTGGTCTCTCCCATATAGATCATGATGGATGCCTCCAATTTTGTCGTTGGGGCTGTTTTAGGAAAGAGGATGGATGGCCTTCCATATGACATTTACTATTTTAGAAGGATTTTGTATTCTGCCCAATGGAATTGCACCGTTAAAGAGAAAGAAATGCTAGCAGTAGTCTTTGCTTCGGGCAAGTTTAGATCTAGCATATTACGATCTAAAGTGACTATCTTTACTGACCACATCATCATCAAGTACCTAATGCATAAGAAGGATTCCATGCACGTCTCATAAAATGGATCCTTCTTATTTAGGAGTTCAACATTCATATTAAAGATAAAACTTTAGTAAAGAATGTGGTGGCGGATCATATTTCCATAATTCGAGGATCCTGAGACTTCTAAGTTCACTGCACCCATCATCGAGACTTCACAGATGAGGCCCATACTTGCAGTCACCTCACTTTCATGGTTGGTGAACCGCTAAATGCATGTATTAATAATGATCTGTTGTAGCACGAGCAGTTAGCTTTTCATATAGAATTGATAAAATAATATATATGAAGAGGACTCAACTTTAATTTTTAACCTAGGAAGTCTAGGGTCGAACACAAGGACACGGGCAATTTGGTAATTAAATTTAAGTGTCAAATATATAATGTAGCAATTTCTAGGACAAAATAGTGAGTGGATGCACAAATCACGACAAGACAAATTTTTAACGACATTTATTGCAATTAAATTAAATGAAGATAATAATGCATAAACTATAAGATTATAACAAACTTACTATGAATAGATACACAAAAGACAACTAGGATGAAGCACAAAATACCCTGAATCTATTTAGTATTGATTAAGGCATTAATTTGGCAAAATGTGATTTAAGTTTCAAAAGCTATTCAACATGATTTAAACTTTTAATTTCACTTTGGTGCTTAATAGTTTCAACAAACAATTAAATCATTAAATGACTTAGTGATAATTATTAAAAAAAACCTAACAATTGTCATTAAAAATTAATGTGACTAACATATTCAACTGCTCGCAAAAAGTGCATTTTCAATGATTTTTAAAGATTTAAATGAGCACTTAAAACAAAGAATAATTTATGCATGATTTTCAAACCAAAATTACAACAAAGCATCCCAAGAGATAGAACATCAAACGAGCATTCAAATAAGACCAAAATCACATCATTTGGATTTATAGATGAAAAGATATTCGATATTCAATCCAAGGGCATTTTTAAAAGAAAAAAATCCATGTTTTTATTACAAACATGACAAAAAAGGACTGAAAAGCAAATAAAATAAACCATAGGGGTTTTAATGCAATTTTGAAAAAAGCGTGAGGACAAATCAGCAATATATGGAAAAGTAGGGATCACCACTACTATTTATCCAATCACATGCGCTTTGCATGTATCCTTCCGAGGTTCAGGGCTAAATCTTCGGTCCACGTGGATTTCACTAGTGCTTTATCTGAGGTTCGTATTAAGGCTATGATTCCAAGCCTTAGGCATGAACTATTGGTTTGGCAACTCGATGTGGCGTATTCTCAACCGTTGGATCTCGCCCAATTTGGGGAGATCAACGACTACCTCTTCTTCTTGTTCTTTAGCTCCTCTGCGCAAGGTGGTGCTCAGGGTTGCGCTCCGGCGAGGTTGCTCCCCTCTTTGCTCTTCTATTACTATTGATGGTCGAGTGACATTCGTCAAGGTTCTGCGAAGTCGGTTGAAGCTAGAAGATGATACGAGGCACCTCGGATAGCTCTATCGATGTAATATTACCCGAGTGAAAAGTATAGATCGGTGATATGCTTCAATCTCCATCATTGATGCTCATTGTCTCCTAGAAAGTTAGTTCAAACAAAGAACAAACACATATGAGTGTATTGAAGGATAAGGTGAAGCAGAATAAATGACTTTTCAAAGGTGAGAGATAAAGCCCTACTGAGTTCTCGAGTGCTAAGTCACTCAAGAATGAATCGATGAGGAACAAAGATGGAGAATCGGATTGGCTCACTGGAGATATAGGCAGAAAGATGGCTTGAATATGGAAGTGTCTAGATTCTCAGATAAAGGTTGAATGCAAGATAAGTTAACTGATTCTCTCACTTTGAACTGAAGAATGAACCAATGAAGAATTTGAGGAAAAATTAGCATGATACAAAGCTTAGAAGCCTCGTCGATCTTCGCTATAGAATTCCGACTAGGAACCTGAGCTCGAGCAATTACCAAAAGTGCTGCAACTTGGCTTCAACACCAACGATCTCACCAGAGGAACTAAACTTCGTTGTTGCTCTTCATCATGATCTCTCTTTGTCACAAAAGTAGTGAGAGGCTAGGAGTTCCTTGCTTCAAGGCTGATGGTCGTTTGAAGTGTCCGAGGTTGAGGTTTTAAGGGATGGAAGTTCGAAGGTTGATGAAGAAAGGTGGTGGTTTCAACAACCACCTCTGACTAGTAAAGAGGGATTTTGGTAGTTTTTAGATGGTTGGTAATGATCAAGTTTGCATTGTGAAGATAAGGATGATGGACAGAGGAGGTTATGAAAATTAAGAGAAGTTGATGGCTTGTGACGAGTTGCGTCGTTTCGACGAAGTGGCTAAAGGTTGAAGGAGACATGGTGATCATTGGATCAAGATTGGAGTGCCCAGATTTAGGGGTTGATGGAGTGCTCTTATGCTCCCGATGGATTAGATCAAATGACTAGATGTTCAGGAACTAAAGGACAGTTTGGATGCAAAGGTGGAGTAATCTGACGGTGCTTTGTGCTGTGTGAGTGGCGCGAGGAGAACGGGCCTCGTGGCACAATCTAATAGTACCACGTGGCCCAATAAGAACAGGAGAAAATCAATAAATCAGAGAAAAATCAAGAAAACTTAATTAAAGGACGAATTAGAAAAAATTGGTAAACATGAAAGTTGTAGATCTCAATGAGGTCAACAACTTTCATGTATAAGTCAAAGAGATCAGAGGTCATTTGTTCATAGATAAAAATTAAATACTAATAAAAACAATATAAAACAATTTTCTCTGATTTTCCTTTGCTTATTATTTTTTTGGATTTCTATTTTATTTTATATAACAATATTAATCTAGTTTCTATTTGATTCTTAATGAGAAAATATTACAGCATTATATGGTTATAATAATATATAATAATTAGTGTCATTTATCTACAACACAATAATTAGTAATTAATGTTCATTAGTTAATGAATCATGTGATTAACTTAAGCAACAGAGTTAATAATAATAATTAATGATGATAAACCTGGGATTTAGAACCCCCATATACTTAAGCTAAGCTCATCCTCGAGCTAATATAGAAAGAATTTGTTAGAGAGTTAGTTTAATCAGTGAGATCCCCGACATGTGCAAAGTGAGTACACAAGGCTTAATTTGATCTAGAACACTATGTTTTAGGAATCCTAAAACTCTACGTCGATCCAAGTATTAATCAAAAGTAATTCAACTCTTCTAATTGTCAGACTCTCTATGTATACATATAGATAAGGAGTATGACATAGTGTGGATTGCATCATTATAGTAGAGTCAAGGCATCACCAAAAATTCCAATATTAGAAGCTCTCCTAAGGACCCAACCCTTGACACTAGGGGTCTGTTTGGAAGGGGTGTTGGGGCTGGATGGGTCGACACATCCTGCGTTTGGAATGTGGGATATGTGGGCTGCCCAGTGCAAAGTCGTGGGGTGGGCGATTGTCCCGATGGGCCTCTACACCCAGACGTGACCTCTCAAATTTATTGCCCACAGATCACTTCTGCAAAGTAAGGCAGGCTTTCACAGCACTACCTGGGGCTCGAACTCTGGGGGAAAATGGGTCGTGGATTCTCCCGGGCGTCGTCAAGACAGGCTTTCCCAGCACTACCTCCGCTAGAGTTACAGACGACCAATCAATGGCACCCTGCGAGGATAGTTCACTGCCTACCCCAAGTTGCGATTGTTAGGGTTATGGAAATAGTAGAGGTCAAGGTGCACGCGTGTTGAGGATTCAAGACCCTCCACGATTCTCAACTCTAGTGACATTAACTCGTAGCCATGCCTAGGCACGCCTCCTCTTGTGAATCGACATCTCCAGCAGTGTCTCCTTTGCCACTAAGAGGGGGAAGGAGGCATACTGGGGTAGAAGAAGAGATCTACCCCTATAAATTGTGTGCGACAGTCATTATCACTTTACAAGCTCTCCTTGCTGCCGACATCTTTGTAGGAGTGAAGGAGTTAGGAGAATTGTCGCGGTGCCTCAAGGCGGTGCTTGGAAGGTATGTCAGAAATCTTTCTCTTGTCTCCCGCCCCCCCACAGCTGTAGTCAATGAGTCCTTTGGTTATGCTACTTGGATTTTAGTTATGTGGTCTAACATTGGAGGAATATGTTCATATGAACTTGTATGTCTTACAATTGGAGATGCGTGGCCTTCATGATTGTGGTTGTACAGGGGAGAAGTTGTACTGTTATAAATTGGATGGGGGTTGGTTAGAACATTGCTGAACGTCTAAAGCAGACCACCTCTGTTAGTCTATTAATTACGACATAAATAACCTACAATCCACCCGATTGAAGGCACCTCACATGGGATGAGAAGGAACCTCTCGAACTAAAATGGACTATACTGGGACGAGAAGGAAACTTTCAAACTGGAATGGACTATACTGTATTACTTTAGTGTTATGATTTGTTTTTTCATGTAACGTTTTTGGCTGATTATGTCGTTCTTATTTGGTTATCCACTGTTATCGGGCACCCAAAAATGTGAAAAATATTTGCCTATCGTTGGGACAACGTACAGGGTTTACTGTGTAGTTTTGATGGTGGGGGGTGGGGGTTAACAAGATGACAACATCTCCATAATCACACCATCTCACTAAACCATTACTCAAGATTAAACAACCTAGCAGTTTATATTTTGAATTCCTTTTCAATCTTTTAATCTAAATGGATAAGAATAGAATATTTTGATCTAATATGCAGTCTACTGTATTTAGGTTGCGTGAATGCGAGTTTTTCAGCTACTGTATTGGAGTTTTTATGTCATTCATAAGTTATATTGTGTTCTTAACTAACACCAAGTCCCAGAAATGCCAAAAACATTTGCCAATCGTCGGGACACCCTACATGGTTTACTGTGTAGTTTTGATGGTGGGGGGGATAAGAAGATCTCATGAGCTCCAATATCACACCACTCTCACTAAGCCATTAATTAAGATCAAACAACCCCCCAGTTTGTATTTTGAATTCCTTTTCAATATGTTCATCTAAATGGATTTAGATCTAATAAGGGGTCTACTGTATTTGGGTTGCGTGAATGCGTGTTTTTCAGCCATTGAATTGGATTTTTTATGTCATTCGTAAGTTATTTTCTGTTCTTAACTAACACCAAGACCCATAAATGCCAAAAATATTTGCCCATCGTCGGGACATCCTACAGTGTTTACTGTGTAATTTTGTTGATGGTGGGGGGGTATGAATAAGATATGAGCTCCATAATCACACCACTTTCACTAAGCCAGTAATTAACATCAAACAACCGACAAGTTTGTATTTTGAATTCCTTTTCAATCGGTTCATCTAAATGGATACGAATGGAATATTTATATCTATTATGGAGTCTACTGTATTCGGATGAGTGAATTCGTGTTTTTCAGCTACTTTATTGGATTTTTTATGTCATTCATAGGCAACATCCAAGTCCCAAAAATTCCCAAAATTATTTTCCCATGATCAAGAGATATGTCGGACTAGATGGGCACTAATGATGGAGAGATTGGAGGAGCATATGAAATTCCCATAACAGGAGCGACGCAAAATGCACATTGAAACTCCTCACTGGATAAGATCTTCGTTGATGTTATGCTAGAGCATAAGAGTTCGTGGGAAGGAAGCACCTTCACAGTCCCCAGTTGGCATTCTATCATGAGGAGGTTCAACGAAGTTTCCTGTCGAATCTACACTAAGATACAACTGCAATATCGCTGGAAAAACCTGAAGAAAGACTACACCTCATATTTATACCTCCGCAACAAGTCTAGATGGGGATAGTATAGCATCTACAACAATCCTATTCCCCCTTCAGATAGTGCCTGGTTCGAGGTAATATTTCCGCTTGGACTTAGTCACTTCAGGATATTTTTTTGTCTAATTTAATGTTTCCATACTAGGTTCCAGATAGATATCACAAATACCGTAACAGGCCATTCCTATACTTTGGTGAAATTCAAAGGTTCTTGATAAGAGACATCGCAACAGGAGTGCATGCAACCTCTTCGCGAGCTGCAAGGGACAAACAAACAATAGGGGAAGGAAGTTCACGCCCACCAGCAACCTAGAGGGAGTTGACTTTCGACGAAAATCTTGATGAGTGTATGCCAGAACTGGTCGAATATACATACGACAGTGATTCAATGACACACACCATTATCTCGGAAAAGAAACAGTGGGCGACGACGTACACGAAGCAAAAAATAAAAGAGTGGAGGCTCCATGAGTGTAGCGGGCCAGGAAATGTTGGAGAAGTTTCTGAGTAATCTCTCAAAATCTTTTGCTGAAGCGAGGGTTAATCTTGACAAACTGGCTTATGCAACATGCAGGGAAATAAGTGCCTTCATGCCAGATTCTATCGTCGAGAAGTTCGAACGGATTGCAGAAAAGTTAGCTACAATTAGCGCTAGGAATGTCTTTGACCATGTTAAGGGGGATCCGAAGAAGCTGAATGCATGGATCGAGAGGACTATTCATCCTTAGCGGATGTCATTCCGAGAAACAATTGACGTAGTTTTCTTTGCAGGGTTGGACAATCTTTCTACTTGCTTTCCCGAGTTTTATTAAATTAGGACAACTTCATCTGATGTCTATATTTGTTACATTTCATAACATTTTATTGCGTGCACTGCAGGTAGGATTTATTAGTTACATGTCTTCTTTTTGGTATTTATGCGTGTAGGTATAACTTGCTTCATAGAATGAATAATCTTCCAATATGTATAGCTGCAGGTGAATCGTTTTGCTTTTCTTGTAGGTTTACTATGTCTTGCAGTATGTGGCATGTTTACGCATCTTTGCATGCTTCTTCCAGGTTAACTTTTGCCCGTAACATGAGTGGCAACTGCAATAAGCTACCGCATTACCTATGTCGCAATGCATGCCTACCAATTTGATATTCATGCGAGTTGTTATATGATGTGTAGGAAACTACTACTTTGTCTATGTTTACAGGTCCACAATGTGGGGAAATTTACTTTATCTGTGTATGATTGTCGTTTATTTACATCTGTTGAGATGCCCTTATTGTTTATCTATGCCGTTATGAGTTGTTTTGAAACTGTATTCTATTTTTATAAAAATTGATGTTTACTTTAGCGGCAAATTGTTTGATAGCTTAGGAGCATTTATATAATGACATAGGTCAGTGCTTGGGGATAGCATTGCATAGCTACAATCTGTTTAAGGATGTCGGGGATCAACTCCTCATAGCATGTGTTGCATTAGTAGGTTCTATTGTTATAGAAGAGTGGGACTCGGAAGCTAGATGTATTCCACGTCTGTTACATACACGACCTCTCAGTGGTCGTGATTGGATTAAGAAGATGCTCGCGGCCATGATTATAGAGCATTTCAGAATTTTCGAATGAGACCACCCATGCTGAGGAGATTTGTTCGTGTCCTATTTGAACATGGCTTAACACAAACAAGACATATGGATGTGGATGAGCAGGTCTGCCTCTTCCTCTATGCATTCACCAATGGCCATTCAAATGGAGTCATCCAAGAATTATTCCAGCATACCACAGAGACCATTTCAAGTGACATTAAAAATGTTCTTGCGAAGATATTGACATTGGAGCAACAATACATACGATTGGCTCCGCCTTTCACTCTTGAGAAAATCACTGCAAACCTTCGATACTACACGTACTTCAAAGTAAAGTTTAGACTTTATTTTACTTCTAGTACCCTATTCTTTTTCTCATTTTCCCTCCATGTCACGGGGAGTGATTAGAGCAATAGATGGGACTTACATTCCAACGGACATAGATCCAGAGGTACAAGGAGCATATCAATGCAGGAAACTATTCCCAATGCAAAACGTCATGGCTGCTGTTGACTTCAACCTATGCTTCATGTACATCGTTACTGGTTGGGAGGGTTCTTGTGCGAGCATGATTGTTTTTTGTGATTCGGTCGAAAGAGGCTCCTTTCTTGTCCCAGAGGGTTGTAAATACTTAGTGGATTGCGGCTACGTGAATACAAACACATTCATCGCTCCGTATAGAGGTGGCCTATATCATCTTCCTTCTTGGCGGGCACGTGGATGTATATACGATAATCATAAGGACTTATTCAACCATAGCCACGCTTGTTTGCGCAATGTAATGTAGCACACATTCGGTGTATAGAAGAACATGTTTCACTGCTTGAGACATATGCCATCTAACTCCTTTGATGTTCAAAGGGACGTAGTTAGAGCCACATGCATCATTCACAACTTCGTAGACTAAATGGGGGAGATTCAATATCGGATGACGATGAGAACGATATCTTTCCGGAGGCCGTCGATGAATACCAACTTCGTGTACTAGGCATTCTTCGTGATGACATTCGATGGGGAGGGGCCTTGTGTGATAGAATAGCTCATGCAATGTGGAATAATAGACAAAGGGGACAGTCGTAGACCACCTTTAAAACTTTCTTTTTATATAATGCATCTGTACCGAATTTTACTTTTCCATGATTAATGTCGAACTGATGCATCTATCACTTACGCGTATGTCACTTCCACAACAAGTTGTACTTACTATATGGAATTAATAAGTTTCATTTGTCATCTTCTATATTTCAAATTGTAGGAAGCAAGTAATGGAGTCGACTGCAAAATGCCTCTGCAGAACTCCATTGATTTTGAAGTACGAAGCGGACAACCTAGATCCGGTAAGATGGCTCTTCTATGTGTGCTCAACAAATCTATGCGGTCATTGCCAGCCATTTGCACATACACCAAGAACAATGGACAATCTCGCTGATGAGTTTTTATTTATCGCCCAACGATTATGGGACGCCGAATGTGAAAATTTTGAGCTTCGTCGAAAACTCGAAAGTGTCGTAAAGCAGATAGACTGCAAAGACAACGAACTTAGTTTCCTCTACTCAGAGCTTGATAATGCAGGGGGCACTAGATCTTCCGTGTACGACTGCATCGTTGATAAGCATGTAATATAAGGGAAGTTTATAGGTTATCTTTTTTTATATTGTTGCTATCGTCATATGGTATGGCTAGGCTTGAGGCGGAATGGTTTGGTCTACCTTATTGTGCCAGCAAAATGTATTTGGCATCGTAATCCAATATATCATGAGCTTTAGTAGATGTCATGCTTAACAGTTACTATTTATGGTGGCGTACGCGAAAAAAGATTGTTGTTGCCTTATCAATCATAGAAATAATTATTGTTTCAACATCGAGAAGAAATTCTGTGAGCGAGGTATACAATATTATAATTTCGATACATATCTATTCTATTGGAATTTTTTTCAACAAATATGTTAGGGGGTGTGTACTGTAAATTTTATAATACAAACTTTCCCTGCTTAAAAATTTTATGGGACACGCGGGCTAAGATAGTTGATATGTAGGTACTTAAACGAAATCGTATTTATCACTTAATACAATATATTCTTTTCAAAGTGTTGCTTTTATTAGAAATTTTACATAGGGTTTTACTGTAAATTCTCCAAAAAAATTAATTATTGGAATTTTAGTACAATACTTTTTCCAATAAATTCCCAATGATCACAGGTCCATCAAGCTCAAAATAACCACACTCACTCATCACATTAATTCAAGTCACATCCACATCCAAGCCAAGCCACCCCAATAACCAAACACCTACAATTACAAACAGGGTATCCACCTCCCCATCCCTAGCAGGGGGGATATCCCATCCCACTCCAACCCACCTACCAAACATGCCCTAGGGAAATCTAGTCTTGCCTCAATCCACCTTCTCTTTAGTTTGTTAGACTTTAAAGGGGTAAATGGAAGGCCATATTATGGAGTATATAGGATGGTGTGTTTATTTTATCTTTCTCATTGAAACATGGTTCTCTCAAGTGCCAAAACTTAACACAATTTCATTTTGATTTTGCCAATCAGTGTGTCCGTCAAAAGAAATTGAGTCATATGTACTTGTTTTTCAGGGAGTACACCGGGGTGCATCTTTTTAAAGTATCTAATATACTTGTACCCATACTTGTAATGCTAACGATACAGAGCCCTTTTTGTGGTACTAACTTGACTTATAAAAGCCTATTGATTTGGTCCATGTGGACACTTAAAAGGTTGGGAGCACTCGCATTGAATACAACTCATATGATATATCATTGTAATGTGAAGACCTTTTCTTCTTCACTTTTCATCATTTATTTATTTTGGGGGAACTTCCCTTCTTTGTGGCTAGCTCCACTGCTTTTACCAAGGATTGCCGCACACTGATAAACTTATTAAGTAATGTCATCACACCCTGGCATTTTTTGTTAAATTCTAGAGATTGGCATGAAAACATGTCTCATAGTGGCTAAGATGCTGGCACTCAGGTTTCATGAAGTAGTCATTAATTTTATCCCATCCTTGAGCATCATATAGATCAGGTCCAAACTCAACCTTTCAATTCCAGTCTCCTCAGTGGTATCTTGACTCATCTCAATCATGGTTGCAGTCGTACATGTGAGTTATAGTCAAATTCTTTTAAGGGAGATTAAGCACGAAATATAGCATGCATATTTTGAAACTAGGAGAGTACGGATTTTTAAGCCCTAGACCCTAGTGAATAATACATGATAACTCTAATTCTATGGAATCCTTAAACCAAGTGTTAAAGATCATCTTATGCCTTGAGTGTATAGTGAAATGTCAGAGAATAACACTGATTAATAAGTTAGTGTGTTAGTTACTTACAAAAGAGTTGTTAATTTTATTAAAATGAGTACAACGGAATGGGCACCCTTGACAAAATAATATAGAGACAACTCAGAGAAACACCAGGATATCCTTACAACAATACAAACGTCAGTTCCTTACAAATCAAAATTGGCTCTTCGAGGTCTAAAATCACAAGCTACCTTATGTTTCAATTGTTTCTTTCTAACAGAATACACTCCAGAAACTAAATATGAAAAAACATCATCAACTTGGAATATCAACCTCCTAGAATGATGCCATTCTTCCTCAAAAGTGATATCCATATCCACATGGGAAGCCTCAAAATTGTTCACAATCATGGGGAGACGAATCAGACCTGGAAATCCTACAATTGACTTTTGGGTTTTTCCTTAGAAGAGAAAAACTAGACATAGAAGTTTGACCCCGCTTACAAGATAGGTGAGAATCTAAGTACTGAACATCCACAAGAAATGGTAAAGGTACTTTCCATATCTAATTCTTCTATCAATAAATCCTCCTCCTCAATAGCATCACTGTTTTCAGTAAACTCTTTATCGACTTGATCTTCCATAATATACAATTGAAATCCAGACTTTCCTCTGTGTATAACACTGAAGGACTCTAAGGCAAGACAACCTTATAAAGGAAAAAGAAGAAACAATTCAGTGAGTCGTCACAACTTCTTGGAACCTCAAATGTCTACAAGATACTGTAGAGACATAACAAAATGAACTTATTTTCTGATTTTTATTGTCTTTTGAATAGAGTTAATTAGTTAGTCTCATTTACACCCTTAGTTTTGAAAAGAATTTTGAAAACTTTTTGCAAACAAAGTCATATAGATATAGGTTTTCAAAACATTTTACAAATGATTTTCAAAACATTATCAATCTGAATTTTACGCACCATGTAAAACTCTTGAAAACCATGTTAAATATGTATATAGTTCTCAAATACTATTTCAAAATATTGTTTACAAAGTCAGTTCAAAAATGTAATACGATACCCATAGCCCCAAGAATTTGAAAATTTTTAAAATTATGAGCTATGGCTAGAGTATATATGTAATATATATGATAGGCCTCCCTATACTTAACTTCTGCTATGTCCTCATAGCACAAAGTGATATAAAGTCATAGCTCAACTAAGCATAAACCAATCTACAAGAGATGAGTCAAGAATAAGACAAGTGTAAGAATGAAAAAGAATGAGTCACAATGAATTTACTAGAACTGTTCCCCCTATACTAATGTTTTGGAATACCTAAGTAAAGACACAAAGACAAATACAATGGAGAGACCGGTGCATAGGAGAAGGTAAGGACCAATCCCCCCTTTACTTAGGATAAGAGTAGCCGAAAGTGTCGGTGGGATAATAAATAAGAGGTTAATGGAATTTAAAAGAGTGTTAATCTTCTATAAATGAATCTTCTTATTTAAATCTATCATGATAATCATGCCTTACCTGATAAATCTGAAACTAACTCAATAGGCATGATGTCAATTAGCTCTACGGGAGTTAACCTTTCCTAAGATTCTACAAAATACTTAAGTAATTGCCCGTTAACCATAAAGGAAGATGAATTCTCATAAAGGTCTGAAATCTCTATACTACCATTCTCATGCATTTTCCTTACAATATAAGAACCTGTCCACTTTGACTTTAATTATTTTGGGAAATCTTTAACTTTGCATTAAACAACCATGCCTTCTGTCTGGAGACAAAGTTCTTGCATTTAATATGCTTATCGTTTCACTTCTTAACTTTGTCCTTATAGATCATGTTGTTGTTGTATGCTCGGTTGTGGATTTCTACTAGTTCATTTAAGTTGAGGTCTCTACATAATTTTCCTATGTGACAGCTCCAATTTATCTTCTTTATTGCCCATTCAGATTTGTGCACTAACTCAGCAGGCAAATGACATGGCTTGCCATAAATCATCCTGAAAGGTGAAGTGCCCATATGTGTCTTGTAGGCCATTCTGTAAGCCCGCATAACTTGGTCCAACAACTAAGACCAATTCTTCCCATCTGGATGGACTAACTTTTGAAGAATACTCATCACCTCCCTATTTGAAACCTCTGACATACTGTTTGATTGATGATGCTAAGTACTAGTTATTATATGCTCAAATCCATAGTCCTTTGATAAAGAGTTCATCATTCCATTCACAAAATGCCCCGCCACCCCAATTAGATATAAAAACTTTAGGTACCCCGAACCGTGAAGTAATATGATCCTTAATAAACTTGCAAACAATCCTACAATATGCGGCTCAGGTTGGGATAGCCTCCACCCATCTAGACAAATAATCAACTGCTAACAATATGTACTCAAAACCTTGGCTATTAGGGAAAGGACCCATGAAATCTATGCCCCAAGTATAAAAAATGTCTCAAAAGATCACAGTCTGCATGGGCATCTCATCTCTAGAACCAACAATCCCTCCCATACTTTGGCCAACAAGGCACTACCATAAAAAATTAGAGGCAACTCTAAGGCCAAAAGAAACCACATTGTAATACCTTGTGAGTGGTTATTTTTCTGGAATGGTGTCCTCTAGATTCAAATGAATGACAATACATGAGGACACTTTAGTATTCCGCTTGAGAAATACACCTTCTCCAGATACAATCTGGTCCTTCAAATAAAAGGAACGAATCGTCCCAATTATATTTCCTCAAATATGACTTGAGTGCTCCTAGTCCAACCATGGGGAACTTGCTTGGAGACAAGGAAGTTGACCATGTTGGCATACCATGGAAGTGAGTCAACAACACAAATAGACTCATATGCGAAGGTTTCTCAAATAGACTCAGTATCAGGGGAATCCTTTAATTCAATCCATAAAGGTTGACCATCCACTACATTCTTAACCACATGTTTATCCTTAATTTCCAAATCAAATTCCTGGTGTAACAATATTCACCTAAGAAGACGCGCCTTCGCGTCCTTCTTTTTCATGACATACCTAATGGATGAATGATCGATACATACTACTAACTTTTGCGCCTAAAATCACAGACCTAAACTTCTCTAAACACCAAACTATTGTAAGCATATCTTTTTTAGTCATTGTATAGTTTCTCTAAGCTTTATCCGATACCTTGCATACGTAGTGAATAGCAAATGGGATCCAATCTCATCACTGCCCCAATACAACTCTTATAGCAAAATCCGATGCATCGGTCATGATCTCAAAGGGAAGAGACAAATTAGGAGCCTACGTAGTCGGCAGTCACAATTCTTTTTCTTAAGTAGGTCAAAGGCATCAAGACACTTGTAATCTACAAAGAATTAGGTGTCCTTTCCTAAGATCTCACTCAGGGATCTGGCAATCTTTGAAATATCATGAGTAAATCTTCAATAATATTCAGCATGCCCCAGAAACGACCTCACTGACTTAATGTTGGTAGGTGGATCAAGCTTCTTGATCACATCCACCTTTGCAGGGTCAACATCCATTCCTTCTTGGAGATGACGTACCCCAACATAATACCCTCCTTAATCATGAAATGACTTTCTTCACTAGAAAAGTACCCGATTCACCTCTCTATACCTCTGAAGAACTCGATCCAAATGAGCAAAACAAGAATCAAATGAATCACCATGGACCGAGAAATCATCCATGAAGACCTCCAGGAAATCCCCAACCATCTCGACGAACACGTCAATTATGCATATCTGAAATGTACCTAGGGCATTGCATATCCCAAAGGCATGCTTCTGAATGCGTATGTGCCAGTGGGACATGTAAAGTGGTCTTTTCCTGCTCCTCAGGGGTGATGGCTACTTGATTGTAGCCAGAGTACCCGTCAAGAAAATAGAAGAACTCCTTCCCCGCTAATCTCTCTAAAATATGATCAATAAAAGGTAGGGGAAAGTGATCTTTCTTGATTTCAACATTCAGGAACCTGTAATCAACACAGACGCGCCACGACGTAGGTACTCGTGTCGTAATCTCTACTCCCTCCTCGTTAGAGACCATCTAAATTCCCGATTTCTTAAGGACAACATGTAGAGGTGCCACCCATTTGGACTCAGAGATTGGGCAAATAAAACCCACTCCATAACATTTCTATATTTCTTTTTTAACTACTTCTCGAAGATTGGGATTAAGTCTCCTCTAGAATTCATGGAAAGGTCTTACATTATTCTTAACAAAAATGTGGTGTGAACAGAGTGTGGGGTTTATACAACGAGATCTGACAGCATCCATCCAATAGCCTTACGATTCTTCTCCAACACTTCTAAAAACCTAGTTTCCTGATCTACAGTAAACTTAGAACCAATGATGATTGGAAACTTATTATTTGGTCATGTAAGGAAGGACTACTTTAGTGTAGGAGGTAGTGGCTTCAATTCTTGCAAAGATGAATCATCATGTACATCAGGCTGAACTACCACTAAATCTGGATCTGTATTGCTTAGTGGAGATGATTTGTCTTTAATGTTGTCCCACCATTTGAACTGAAGAATAGGGAGTTGGATTGTCAAAGAAAGGTGGTAATTCGGCCAAAGCGACATCTGACGTAGCATCTATTTCCCTAGATTGTTCCAAAGGAAGTGGAACTGACAAGTCCAACGGGAGTTCTAATTCATCAAGATAATAAGGTGATGATTTAATCAAGAACACTGGTAACATGTTAAGAAATACTCTATGTACATTGTCCTCACCAGATGAGAGGGTCTCAGTCCGTACTATTGTGTCTTGTGTCCATCCTAACTGTGTTAACGACATCGTCGTCTGCCTTTGAAAGGGAAGCGAAATCTGTGTTGGATTATGAATTAGGTCACTGGCACTTCATCTACTTCATCTGTAGTTCTACTTCTCCGCCTGGAGAAAGGAATTTCATCATCCTTGTATGATAATCAAATGAAGCTCTAGCGGTCCTAAGGAATGGCTGCCCAAGGATAATCTGTTAATCTCTCCAATGATTGGGAATATCCATATCAAGGATAGTAAAGTCAACTTTGTAGTCTTATCCCTCAATCAAGATAATGACATTCTTGACCTCACCCTTAGCCTTTTTCATCAACTTATCCGCAAACTGAAGTAACGCTCTAGATTTCTGTAAAGGTCCCAACTTCAGTTTATCTTATAAAGCAAATGGTAATAAGTTGATCAAAGAGCCATTATTTAGGAGAGTGTGTGCAACCTCTATGTCGTCAATATGACTCACCATGGTAATTTTGGTTTTTGAGACAAAATGTTGTGGCAACCGATAAAACATGAGTCTTGACGTAGTTGTTTGGTTTCTTCCTGCTAAATCTATTAGGTGTGCATCTCACCATTAAGTACTTTTGGAATGTAGGATGATTGGCCATTTATTCATCAAATGGAACTTTAACCATGATATTTTCTTTACAGAATTGTGCCATTTTAGGATCGTCTTTCTGAATCTTATTAATGATGTGCTTTCTTGCAATAAGAGCACAGGGGAAGGGATAGGTAAAGAAAGATGTGAAGTGTCTGACTCATAAATAGAAACATGTTCTTTATTATTTAAAAAAATTGAGCTTTTCACACTTGAATCTTTATCACTGGTATAGAAACTAAATTATCTACTATAGAGATGGGAATGCCTGCTGGATGTGCATTCTCCTTATCCGAAGGTATAAGGTCCTTCGTAGATTCTGAATCTAATGTGTGCTGCTCCATTCTCGTACTCCTCCTTGATTTCATCCTAGAAATCTTCATCTTCTGATGATATCTCTGAGGATTCCTAGCTTCATTCTCCTCTGAGGTCTCCTCAGGTTAAGATTCAGAGTTCGTCCTCTCCATGTCCCTAGCCCGATCGGGTACAACCACGGTCTGTTCACTCTTGAGAGACATATGATTAGCATAATAAAACAAAAAGATTTCATGCCCAGATTGGTAAGAATCTGAGTAGTATACATGATCTAACTATATTGTTGAGATCTATTCAAGCTATTGGGATTAGCTTGAACCTGGGCTAGAATGGATGTAGTAGGGACAGTATGTTCATCATGTAAACGAGATTGACGGTTTAAGTCAACCCTCAAATCATGTACGCCATTCATGTAGGAACGCAAGTCCTCTAAGATTTGTCGCTGAAATTCTACTAGACCTGAAGATGAATGTTGTGGTTGTAAAGAAGACGAAGGAAAAGATGAATGTAAACAATGACCTTGATGGCCATAAGAATGCTACTGTTGCTGGGTATGCTACTAAACCTACGGGACCTAGTGGTACGCCAGTTAATGCCCGTACTACTATTGTTGTTGTCTTTGTGCCTGGTATGGAGCGGATCCAGAGCTCTACAGTGGTGGAAGAGGAGTAGGAGTAAATGATGTGTTATAAAAAGTCTAGGGATTTTAGTATTAGAAACGGTCCCCCAAACTTCCCTGTCTAGCAGGGTCATGTGTGTACCATACACCATTTACTTCCCATACTTGGGCAGGCTCCTCGATGACTGTTTCTACAGACAATGGTTGCAGCTGACAAGAATGGGCTAAAGGTTGATCCTTTACCCATGGCTGGGGTGGTCCTGATATATGATGCCCCAGAATATGATGAACATGGTAAACTGGAGAAACAAATGCAATCGCGATAGGTACCCTCATATTGGATACCTTCTCAGAAAGCGTCGCCATCTGGTTAGGATATTTAGATAAGTTGTTATCCAACTGATTCATACACATATCGATCCTTTCTACTACTGTGAGTTTATCTGCTATCAGGTCTATGTCAAAGGGATCCACTGTAGCCTTCACTCCACCTTTAGATGTGAATGGAATGGGGGTCTATAGCTGAGCTCTGCTCACAGTTTGTGCTCTACTTGTCTCGACCATTCTCTCGATCACCTTCCAGACGGTGTTCGTACCACGTGATGTATAGCTGCCTCCACAAGCAACACTAACCAAGTCCTACACCTTAGGGTGTAAACCGCAATAAACTGACTGAACTTGGATAGTAGGCTCTAAGCCATGACAAGGACACTTCTGTAAAGATCCTTGAATCTCTGCTATGTATCACAGAACACTTCATTAGGAAGTTCGGAGAAACTCGTGATGCGTGAACGCATCAAGTTCATTCTACTCAATGGGTAGAACAATTTCAGGAAGAGGTCCTTTTCTCCAAAAGTAGTCGCAACTATCCCCAAGTTATTCATCCAGTAATCTGCCTTGTCCTTTAAGGCTAAAGGTAGGGCTTTGAGACTAGTGTAATCTTGACTAACCTAACGATGTCTAAGGTTAGTACATACCAACTCAAAGTCCCCCATGAATGCATAAGGTTCTTCATGTGCCTTCCCATGGAAATGTGGCAGCAAACTAAGGAACTACGGTTTTAAGTCATATTCTACTTTAGGTTATACCAAGCTTAACCAATTAGCCATTTGATATTTACTAGGAATATAAGTTGCATCCATTGATGCATCTCTACCCAACTGCAATTGGCCTAATTTTGTTATCATCAATTCTTGATTATATTCTGATTAAGCCAATCTAGCCAATACAACATGCATTGGATCTTATCGCTCTTCCTCCTCTCCATTTCGCTTCTTTAGGGGCATCTCTAATAAGTCTTTGTTACCTTCATTAAACAAAGGTTCCAAGTGAGATCTAGATGATGATAAAGAAATCGAATCGATCTCATCAAGGCAACGGTCTTCCTCGATGAGTAAGGAAGAAAATGGATTGGTTGAGATGTAACCAACCCCAAGGAGGAGATCATGATACACTAGTTCAGAAAAAGGACTGTTTCCAAACTGGGATAGTCCAGTTAAAGAAGAAAAAGAAAGAAACTGGACCTGTAAATATTTGGGCGGTTCAATGACAAACTCGCAAAATCCAAGCAAATATCCAACTACTTATCCATCTTTGAAGTTCAAGAGATAGGAAATTGGAGCGTACTCGACACGCAAAAGAATCTAGTTCTAATGGGCAGTTAAATGTGCTGAGTTAGTGACAAAAATCAATCAGTACAAACCCTTATGAATTCACCAACTCCACACTAAAGGCCGAGATGATGGCCCTATTATTTTGTCAATTCTTATTGATGATCAAATACAAATCTTGATAGAGTTACAAGTCGTTAAGTGTCGAAATTTCTTTATAAACTGGCCCGATTGTTATGATTAGTTGCACCACTTTCAACCAGTATGGAAGTAAGTACAGACTGTATAAATACAGCTACCCGTTACTTGAGGACTGTGCCATATGCGGTGTCCTCTAAACCTTCCACTCTACCAAGGAAATCTGGACTGTTTACTGGCTACCCATAGATCCTCACTTAAAAATGGCTAATCATTTTTAGAACCAGTAGTTTATGTGAAAATTCATGGCTTGGCTCTATCCTAATGCCATCCCGCTCTCACTTGATAAGTACTTGCAAACTAATGAGGGCTTTATGCTCCCATAAAATAAGGTTGCTTTTATGCCAATTTATTTTGGTTAACTTACATCAATTCAGCACCAATTTTAAGAGTTTTGGTTATTGCTTGAATTTATGTGACCACAAACATCGCCTAACATACAATCCCTTTTCCTTTATCCTTACTTGGTGAAAACCAAGGGACAAAGCAAAAAATAGAATGCAATCGGAAATCAATGATGCATGCAGTCATTAGAGATACTTCCAGTGCTTCCCAGCACTCTCCATGGAGATGCAGAATAAAATTTTTAAATCTAACTATATGATGCAAATTGAAAAAGCCGTACCTAATAAATAGTTCTTTTAGTGGTAAGAAATCAATTAATTTGACAAAGTAGAACAGACATTATGTTCTTCTATGAATCTCCTAAGATTTTTGCAATTCTGAATTTTATGATATTTGTGTAGTGTATCCTAAATTACGAATAGATCAAGCAAGAATGACCTACGATCTTTCTATTTGGCGTAAAGCTTGAATCTAAAACATCACTCAAGTTGAGAAGAACTCTCGACACAACCACACACAAGATTAAATAAAGTTAAACATGCCTTCTTTACACACGCGATATCTAAATAAAGAAGCGCTATAAATGGGCAATTAATTACAATATAATGAAATAAATTTTAATTAGGCTAATTAGTCTCCTTTAATTATCTCGTGAACTCCCAAACAAGTTGCTCCAATCTCTTTGCCTCCGCAATCTTCCAGAAGATGTTGGCTCCACGGGCCTACCAAAAAAAAATATATTAGAAAATTCTAGAGAGGTTGAAACACTTAATTAAAAAGACAACATAAAGCAATACAAGACAACAATAAATGTAAACAAGCTCAAAAAAATTAAGCCAAAAATTACTAAATGAATAATGGTCCCTAAAAATGATCGCAAAATGTGCCGTGTCCCGAACAATGACGCCATCTGATGAACTACTAAATGCATGTATTAATAATGATCCATTGTAGCATGGGCACTCAGCTTTTCATATAGAATCGAATGAATAATTCTTTGAAGAGGATTCAGCTTTAATTTTTTACCTGGGAAGTATAGGGTTGAACACAACGACATGAGCAATTTGGTAATTAAATTTAAGTGTTAAATATTTAATGTATTATTTTTTGGGATAAAACAAGCGGCAGATGCATAAATCACAACAAGACAGATTTTTAACACATTTTTATGCAATTAAATTAATTGAAGATAATAACGCTCAAACAATACAATTATGACAAACACACTATAATTAGATACACAAAAGACAACTTGTATTAAGAACAAAAATACTCTGAATCTATTTAATATTAAATAAGGCATTAATTAGGCAAAATGTGATTTAAGTGTCAAAATCTATTCAACATGATTTAAACATTTAGTTTCACATTGATGCTCAATAGTTTTAGCAAGCAATAAAATCATTTAATAACTTAATGATAATGATAAAAATAACTAACAATTGGTCATTAAAAATCAATGTAACTAGCAGATTCATCTGCTCATAAAATGTGTATTTTAAATGATTTTTAAAGATTTAAATGAGCTCTTAAAACAAAGAATAATTTATGCATGATTTTCAAACTGAAAATTAATTAAAATAAATTGTAGGGGTTTTCACACAGGCAGGAGGAGTTATCTACAATACATGGAAAATTGGGGATTAGCATTGTAATTTATCCAATCACATGTTCTTTGCACGTCACCTTGTGAGGTTCCGGGATGAAGCGTCAGTCCACATGGTTTTCACTTGTGCTTCATCTGAGGTTCAGATCAAGGCTTGGATTTCAAGCCTTAGGTATGAACATTTTCTCCCACTCCTCTTTGCTCTTCTGCTACTATTGATGGTCGAGTGACCGTCGCCAATGTTCTGCGAAGTTGGCTGAAGTTGAAAGAAGATACAAGGTCCCTCGGATTGCTCTATTAATGTAATATTGTAGGAGTGAGAAGTATGGAACGGAGATCTGCGTCAATCTGATATGCTTCAATCTCCGATCATTGGAGCTCATTGCCTCCTGCCAAGTTAGTTCAAACAAAGAACAAACATCTACGAGTGTTTTTAAGGATAATGTGAAGCGACTTAGTGGCATGCGAAGGTGAGAGATAAAGCCCTACTAAATTCTCGAGTGCTAAGTCACTCGAGAATGAATCGATGAGGAACATGGATGGGGAATCAGATTGGCTCAATGGAGATATACACATGAAAGATGGTTTGAATGTGGAAGTGTCCAGATTCTCAGATAAAGTAATAAGCTAACTTATGATCCGGAATAAAAACGTAAAGGCTGAATGAAAGATAAGTCAACTGATTCTCTCACATGGAACTGAAGAATGAATCAATGAAGAATATGGGGAAAAAGTAGCCTATGACGAAGCTTAGAAGCCTCTTCGATCTTCACTACAGAATTATGACTAGGAACCTGAGCTCGAGCAGTAAGCAGGAGTGTTGCAACATAGATTCAACATCAAGGATCTCGCTAGAGGAATTAAGCTCCGTTGTTGCTCTTCGTCACGATCTCTCATTATCACAAGAGTGTTGTGAGGCTAGGAGCTCCTTGCTTCAAGGCGGATTGCCTTTTCAAGTGGCCGAGTAGAGGTTTTAAGGGATGGAAGTTCGGAGGTTGATGAATAAAGGTGGTGGTTTCAACCACCACCTCTTACTAGGAAAGAGGGTTTTGGGTAGTTTAAGATGGTTGGTGATGATCAGGTTAGCATTGTGAAGCTTAGGATGATGGAAGTTGGGTGAATGGTTGATGGAGGAGGTTATGAAATTTAAGAGAGGATGATGTTTTGTGACAAGTTGAGTCGTATCGACAAAGTGGCTGGAGGTTGAAGGAGACATCGTGACCGTTGGATCAAGATCAGAGCACCCAGATTTGGGTATTGATGGAGTGCTCTGATGCACCAAATGGATTAGTAGATCAAACGTTTGGATGTTAAGGAGGTAAAGGACAGTTTGGATGCAAAGGCAGTGTGATCTGAGAGTGCTTTGTGCCGTACAAGAGGCGTCAGGGGAACGAGCCACGTGACGCAACCTGAAAGTGCCATGTGGCCCAATCAGAATTGGAGAAAATCGATAAATCAGAGAAATATCAATATATTGGAGAGAAATCATGAAGAATTAATTAAAGAGCGAATTAGAAAAAGTGGTAATCGAGATCTACAACATTCATGTAGAAGTCAAAGAGATTAGAGGTCATCTATACATAGATTAAAATTAAATACTGATAAAAACCATAAAAAACAATTTTCTCGCTTTTTCATTTGCTTATTATTATTTTTTATTTTATTTTATTTTACAGTATTATTCAAATTTCTATTTTATTTTTAATAAGAAAAATGTTACACCATTATATGGTTATAATAATTACTGTCATTTATCTACAACACAATAATTAGTAATTAGTGTTAATTAGTTAATGAATCATGTGATTAACTTATGCACGAGAGTTAATAATGATAATTAATAACGATAAACCTGGGATTCACTAATGGTATGATGACATTGTGAATTATGTTGTTGCTAAGAAAGTTCCACAAGGTTGGACCAGACATAAAATTGAGTCTTTCCTCACGAAAGACAAGTCATACCATTAGGAGGATCCCACGCTTTATCATGAAGGATGGGATGGTGTCTGACATAGGTGTATTCCTCAAGAGGAATACCAAAGTGTCATCATCTATTATTATAAGTTGGAGGATGGAGGACATCATTCTGGAGGAGGAGGACATAGAAAGTGCTTCAATAAGGTCTTTGGTGGCATACTCTCTTCAAGGATGCATATGCATTCATGAAGCATTGTATTGACTGTCACAAGATGGGTACTTGTTGACATAAAGGCATGATGTTGATGCAATCCATTCATTTCAGTGAGATTTTTGACGCATGGAGCATCGATTTTATGGGCTCATTTCCTAAGAGTCGGGAATTTGAGTACATATTGTTGGCTATGGATTATGTTAATCGTTGGACTAAGGCTATTCCTGCTAGAGCCACTGATGCAAACACAATTTACAGATTCCTAAGGAAGTATATCTTTTCACGGTTCGGGGTTCCTCGAGTTCTGATCTCAGACGGGGGTATCCATATCATCAATAAAAAGGTAAGGGCACATGCTAATGAGTTCTGTATAGACCATAGGGTGGCTATTTCGTACCATCCACAGATAAATGGTCTTGCTGAGTTTGCAAATCGAGAGATCAAGATGATACTGCAGAAAGTTTTCTACCCAGACGAAAGGATTGGTCTCAGCTTTTGGATTCAACTCTATGGGTTTATTGGACTTCCTTCAAGACTCATTTGGTTACATCTCCCCTTCGACTCATTTATGGAAAGCCATGATACTTACTTGTTGAGTTCAAGCACAAGTCATGGTGGGAAGTAATAGAGATTTTCTTGGATCCAGAGAGCACAGGAGATTAGAGGAAAGTAGGGTTAGTGGTCCTGTAGGAATTATGAGATGAAGCCTTCTCGAGTGGCCTACATTACAAGGACGGGGTGAAAGAATGGCATGATTTGCACATCAACCACAAGAAATTTTAGCTAAATTAGAAAGTATCATTATTCGATGCAAGGTTGAAGAAGTTTCAAGGGAAATTACAAAGCAAGTGGAAAGGTCCATTTATAGTTAGAAAGGTATATGAAAATGGTAGCATTGACATATATAGGTAGTCTTCTAAATCCATCTTTCGAGTTAATGGTCAGAGTTTGAGACCTTTTATTGATCATGAGCAGTTGACCGTTAAGGTTGCCCCAATTTTTTTTGTATAAGATGTGTCCTTTATTGTTCACATTCTGCATCTCATACCTGAGTTACTCTTTTCGTTCTCTTTATATATGATTGTTTTATTATAATTATTTCTTTCTTCCATTTTATGTAACACCCCATGTCTTTCTTAGTATTTCCTATACTCAATATGCACTTTTTCCTAAGTTGAGGGGTGTTAACACTATGTTGTTCATATTCATTTTGTTTTATTACATCTGTTATTGTTGCTTATACTTAGGGAATTCTTACCCCATGTATAGGATAGGTAATATTTGTTCCTTCATTTCTCATTTGTTCTTTTATTTGTCCCTCAATTATTGATAATTCGTTTCATACATAGGGACATTTTACCCTTAGTATGGGGGGGACAGGCCAAGGCTTTGAGTTTATACATTCTATTTCTTGATCATCCCAATTTGTACAGTCTTCTGTACTTAGGGTTATTTGTTCCAAAGTATAGGGTGGGGTGACCAACTTTTATTCCTCTTATTCTTTATTCTTTAAGACATTATAGTATAGGATTCTTTTTACTTTTCAATACTTAGAACGAATTATGTCTTCTTTTGCCTCTTCGTAGTCACTATGAGGACATAGTTCGAGCTAAGTATAGGGGGTGTCATATATATTGTATCGATACATTATCCATAACTCGTACTTTTGTGTGTTAATAATATGCCTAATAAAACTTGAGTAAAAATGTTCTATAATAAAAATTCTTTTGTAAAATATTTATAAACTCTTTGTAAAATTATATTTGTACATTTTTTTTGTAAAACTATTGTAAAATCATTTTGGTTTAAAATGTTTCATATAATTATTTGTTTTACTCAATTTTTTTGTGTAAACTATTTGGAAATGTGTGAAAATAAAATGTTTGGAAATTGATTTGTAAAATTATTTGTAAAACTTTTGTAGATTTCTTTGTAAAATGTTTTGTAAAATCTTTTGTAAAGGTTTTGTAAAATTGTTTGTAAAAATATTTTGTAAACTTGTTTTGTAAAATTATTTTTTTTGACCTTGTATATAAATTATGTTGTGTAAACTATGTATATAAATTTATTGTAAATAAACCTCGTAATAACTTGTAATATATATATATATATATCATTTGCAAATGAAATTCTATCATAAAAAGCCGCATTTAAACCTTTTAAATAAAATCATTTGTAAAATTTACTGGAAATTAACATTATTTTTCTAAATACAATCTTGTATAACATTGGTACAACTCTTATATGTACGTATGTATGTATGTATGTATATGTTTGTATAAAATCCTTTGTGAAAATGTACAAAATGCTTGTTAATACTTTTTAGTACATTCAATCCACTAACTCTTTCAAAAAAACACGAAAATTGAGAAGTTTAAAATTCCTAAAAATTTACAAAAAATCGTTAAAAACCACATAAAAACATAAAACAACGAATTCTCTTCAAACAAAAAGTGTTGCATTTGCATTTTTCGGAATGATATTAAGAAATAAACTAGTTTGGAATAAAGTTTGAGGAATGGATCTTGTTTAAGACCCTAATCCATTAATATCAAATGAACCTTATAGGAACTAGTGTTGAGACTTTTCAGGTCGAGGGACTTAATTCTTTTAGTCCACAAGACTATGTTCACATGTCATCTTGATTGGTCTAATAAGAATATTTCTAGACACAAATATGATTCTTTTAGACAGTGACCTAACTAGGACAAGCACTTTGCACGTAGCTCAACACAGATGAGGTGGTAAGGGGCAGAATCCACTGACAAGAGACGCATGCGAATGTCAACATATGCAAACACTTGAGTGGCCAGTGCACCCCAACCTAGTCTAGTGGCATGGACGTCTAAAGATAAGATGTTGTAGGTTGAATATAAAGTTTCGGATGAGGGATGGTCTGCTGGCACAACTTTTTAAAGAACCCAAAACATGGGCGGAAAAAAAGATTCTATATCCATCGAGGCACAAAAGATCATTGCAGTGCGACAATATTTTCTACCAAAAAAGCCATTACACTAAATATACATACATGACAACAATTGTCCGAGCTTCAAAGAACCTGCATATCTTAGTGAAGACTTGGCTAAACTAGTAGGCTTCACAAGGAGATGTAGGTATACTATCCACGCTCCAATTCTTTTCTTATTCTTCTATCTTCTCCCCCCTATCCTGGTTATTGACATAACACGTACTTGAACATAGAAGGAAATAACTCACTCCTTGCGCAAAGAGTAGTTAGATCGGGGAATTAGGCTCACCTTTGTAAGGTTTTTCTTTGTTATTTCAGATGTGGGAGCTATAATCACATTCACAGTACGAGTAAGATTCATAGTCATCAGCATTTGAATATGGAGACTTGTTCTGACCTGATTGTTGAGTTGACTCGAATAGAGATTTGTGGAAGTTAAAGGTTGTTAAGTTTTAAATCCTATTCCACATAAGGTTTCGACAAACTGATAATCCAAAGGTCTGATTAAGCTCCATATTTCGATTTTTATGAAGAATAGTTTAAAAATCAAAATTGTTCTAACTTCTTTCCTTTTTTCTTTTCTTGTTTTCATCTTCAATTTATTCTTAGAATAAGTGTTTACTAAGTATACAACAAAGGTAAAGTATAGGGGAATGATGAATCACCAATTCATCATCTTTATTTCTTCTTTTTAGATCAAAATCCTTAATAAAAGACAAGTAACTAACACTAATTCTCATCTTATAATAATTTCATTCTTTAATTAAATTGTATATTTAGCAACTATTTACACTAAAATAAAAAATAAAGAAGGAAAGGAAAAGAAGGGTGTATATATGTAATGAATAGATACTGACGTGAAACCCCTAGACCAAGTCAAGCAATAAATTGTCAACAAGGAATAAAGTAGGGGAGATAGGGTCATTAAGTTATAAAAATCTCAAAAAAAATCCACGTGTATATATTCATCATCATTCTTTACGTATATATCTTCATCGACTTTATTTATTATTAAAACAAATGCAAAATAAATAGTTTCTTCTTGAAACTTATACATAAAAATGTGCTTTAAATAATAAAAATAATTTCAAAAATAAATCATGTATAGAAATAAAGGGACGACATTTTGAAAAATCTCTAGAGCCATAATTGAAAGATTAATATCTACTCCTTATAGACTCAAAATAAACCAAACTGGCTTTCATTTCATTCAAAATTAAATAAGCTTTAAAATGAGGTGGTTTCATAAAATTTGGAGTTATGATATGAAAGTCAGCTTTTGGAGAGTTATTGTACATAGTGTCTATATGGTATTGTTTCTATTTATTTATTTATTTATTATTTCTTCATTTTTTTACACACATTGTATTTTAAATTTTTTTACAATTTTATTTATATAAAATACAAATTAAAATAGTAAAATTGAAAGTAATCAAAAATAAAATACGAATATTTATACTATAGGCATTATATAACTATATTGTACATAACCCTATTTACATAATTCCATAAATTAATCTATAAAAATAAAAGCAAAATATGTTTAAAATCCTCTAATTATCCTGTAAATAAAATTTATTTAAAATTATGTAATAATTTATAAATTAATTAGTTGAAATTGTACAGATTATGTATATGTATTTTATAACTTTGAATAAAGGTTTTAATTAATCTAACCTTATAAGTTAACTTATTTAAATTATTAAAAATCGAAAAAAAAAATTAAATTATAAACATTATCTATGTTGAAAACTTTTTCATTTAAAACCATTTCTATTTATTTCTTATTTATTTGTTTATTCTTAATTCTTTTTGTTGTTATCCTTGTTTCCTTACTCGGAAGAGGTTCCCATTGGCTAGACCCTGGTCCGTTGACCTAGGTCAACTAACCCTCTTCATCCTTGCCCGAGTGATTTTACCTGGCCTCCCTTCATCTCAATTTTTTCCTAATCAGATTTGATCATGCTTTGACCTATGGTCTCCATTCGAATAATCTCATAGGATCTAGATTCATTACCGCTCTCTTTTCAGCCCGAGCCATTCTAGCTTCACATGCTTTCTCTATTCGAAATTTCGATCTCTCCATCATCTATAAATAGAGCTACGGTCCCCACTTTTAGATCTGATCCATCCTCGATCCCTGATTTCCACCTGGAATTTCTCCTGGAGAGGGAGTTTTAGGACAAGCAATTGAAGCACCAATCATAGTAGTACAATTGGGACTCAATGGTGATATCCAGTAATAGCTGGAGATCCTCCACCACAATCAGTTTCGTGATGAATTCCATATTCATCTACATTATTCTTATTTATTATATCTCTCAGTTTAGAAAACCAATAAAAATCAAAAAAATTTAACATTAATTATTTAATATTATGATGTAAATAATTACCTATAATTATTGTATATTAATATACCTCTTATTGTGCTATTATTTTATGTGTTTATTATTTAATAAAAATCCAATAAAATTTAGAATAATATTGTACATAATTAATTTAACCTAACTTACAATATAAAAACCTAAAAAAGAAGAAAAAATAAAAAAAGTAATTTATAACTTTAAATTACTGATAAAAATAATTACTTTAAATAAGTGATTTTTTCACTTTTTATGTTCTACATGAAAGTTGTAGATCTCATTGTGATAGATATACAACTTTCATGATGAACATTTTTTATTTTTTCTTCTAATTAATTCCTTTTTATTTATTAAGCATTTATTCATTTATCTCAATTCTCATTTGGTCATGTGGTATCATCTCAGTGCACCACGTGGCCCTACCTCTTCTTTGCATTCCACATCATCCTTGGTCATTCGACCATCTGATCCAACAGTTCAGAGCCCTTCGTCAACCTCCAGTCACACCTCCCAATAGATGTGTCCCCTTGTATAGCGGCATCTTCAACCAATTCTTACGCCAACATCCTACAACCTCTCTTCTAACTTCATACACAATCTTACTACTCTAACCAACATCCTCCACGCCAACCCGCCATTCCTATCTCAACCTAATTCCTTCATCTGTTGTTGATGGTTGAAACCACCTTGTCAACCACGTGGAACCACCCTAAAACCATCCCTCAAACCCCACCTCCGATGCGAGCAACTTCCATCTACCATTCTTGGAGTAACTCCTAGCCATTCCCTCAACTTTTGCGAAAGAGAGTGTGGGCAAATTAGCAAGACGACAAAGAATCCATTCCGATGAGATCCAATTCTATCGCGTCATGCAATAGCCATTTCAAAGATGCTCTAGCATAGATTCATTCTCTAGAACTTCAAATGAGGATCAGTGATGCTCTTAAGCTTCGCCTGGGATCAAGATTCATCAGCAAAATCATCGTCTTCTTCATTTCAGTTCAGGTAAATTCTTGATCTTTATTTCACTTCATCTTTAAGATATTAATCCTTTCATATTCTGTAACTAATTCATGATAAGTGTCTACCTTTACCTTCCAATTCATCCTCAATCCACGCATTCTTATCTTTGTACATCAATTGCTGCTCCATTTTGATTCCTCTCCTTTGCTTGACAACCTGAAGACCCATTAAGGATCGGATTTAATCAGCTTCTACTGAGCCTCCATCTCAACCCCTTCGTATCCCAATAGATTTGTATCTAGTTTGGATCTTTTTCGGACCCCTACAATCTTTAATGATCGGAAAATTCATCGATCTTTGATTTCACATTTTGTTTCCAGTGACACTCCATCGGGCCACCTTTCTATCCTTTGTCAGCACATCTCTTGGGCACTACCATCTTTGCTAGGACTTTACGGAGGTCTCACGACCTTCAGACCTTGGAGAGGAGTACAGAGGAGGAGCACGAGCCCTGTCGAAGCTCTGCCCAAGTGTCGCATTCTAAGGAGGAGAGGGAAGAACTCAGGCCATAGCTGTCGTTCGATTAGGCCAGTGTAGATCGTATCTGATGATTTCCATTCACTCCTATCCTCATCCCGAGGCAACATTTCATACCTTTGGTTACTGGGTTGGGCTAGTTTGGAGTGGGTTGGGGTATCCTCCTGTGAATAGTAGTTGTTTGGAAGGTTGCGAGGGATGGTATAATAATTGTGATGTGATGTGACATTGATTATGTGTTATATTAACTTTTTTAATGATTATAATATGGTTTTTATGTTAATAAGTTTATTTTGACATGGTTAAAAAATATTATATCAAAGAAATTGAAAGGTCAATACAAGCAATCCCAACCCAGGAATGCAGGGTTGGAGCTAGGGGAATGCTAGTGTACCCCGATGTACCCTAGCAACCAAACGGGCCCTTAGGGTCAGGGCATCCAACCTACTATGAAGCACATGTATCTAATGCATGGATCGGGACACTCCATCAAGACTCCTTCCAATCACGTGCAAGGAGAACGTACATCTGGGTAGATTGCAAACAAGCCCTGGAAGATTCAATATTTACATATAAGTCCTACCTTTTGGACAATGTGTGAAAATACCCATACGAGTCTCTGTATTTACATTTTAATCCAATTTGGACATTATTATAATAAATATTTTATGTTTTATTGCATTTATGTCCTTACATTGTTTTATTAATAACTTGTGAGCCACTTATCCATTTTTAAAGAAATTGATGTCACTGAAAAGCTATTTTTCTCTCTTTATTTAGTGAAATTTAATTTGTGATGTGATTTTCATTTAATGAACTAAATCATAGAGTAGTCATCTTTCCTATTCATCCATATTATTTACTCACAATTAAATTACAATTAGTTTGAAGTTGCTCGCCTCTTATCATTGAGTGATCATTAATTAATTATTTTAATTCGCAACTATTTATTTTATGAAATCGATAGAATATTGTGTGTTGTTTGTCCCTGGGAGTACATTGTATTATTGTTTCTCGTGTAAAAAAATTGTATTAAACTTTTATTACAAAATATAACATCCTTAAATCCTAATGACTAATTAAGCCAAGATGGTGAATCATTAGTGAGCTTGATGGAAATTAGAGATGCCATTAGTGGCTAATTGTGATAATTGTAGCTAGAGGTGATTAAGTGGCTAAGTATGATTAGTAATGTGATTACTATTTATGGGTGGGCCTTGGTTGCAATTAGGAGGAGTTGGTGGGGTTTATGTTGCAATTTTCCCAAGGATATAACCTCCCATAGGCGTCACCCCTTCCTCCCACTTCATCTTCTTCCTCTTGATATCTTGGAGCTCTTTTCTCCATGGCTGAAAAATCCATGGATCTCCATCTTCTTTTTTTAGTTTTCTCCCTCATTTCTCCACCAAAATTCGAGTTCATGGGCTCAAATCAAAGATGGGAATGAGAGGATCTTGGATCTTACATTGTATGTAAGATCAAGGACCAAAGAAGAGGAGGAATCCAAGCTTGAAGCTCAAGGTGTGGACAGCCCAACATTTTCTTGGAGAGTTCTTCTTCAAGCTTTTGAAAGCTTGATTTGAGGTACAAATTAAACCCTTTTATTGCTGCCATTTATAGAGTTTTTACCACCTATATTCTAGATCTAAGACCAAGTGTTTGTTTTGGGGATTTTGGTTGTAAAAATTTGAGAAAATGGGGCTTAGAGTGGACGGTTTTACTTGGTGTCCAGATCTGGTTGCTTTCTTTTTAATCCAAGTTAGACATGTATTTCTTGATCTTTCTTGGGTTTTCTTGGGTAGATTCATATATTGATTAATACTCCATTAAGTTAGGCTTAAATCCATGGGCTTAGATATGAAATTGCATGTGATTATAACATCTTAAAGAGACTATATCTATGGACGAGTATACTGAAATTTCAGATTTTGTTGTTGTTGATTGTTGGCAAATAGCTTACATGATTTGGGTATCTTCTTTAAGTTTCCTTGAGTATATTTGCTTACTGATATGACCTCACTAAATTGGCTAATGATTCTTGGTTTTTAATTTGAAAATTTAGGTGATTAGAAATGTTATGGATGTTGTCATATGCATGTTACTGAATGTGTCCAGATCTGTCCATGAACTTTAGGTTAGTGTTTTAAGATGCATTTGAGGAGTTTCTTCATGTTTCCTCGAGTGCAATTACTTTTAGATATATACTCTTTCATATTAACCTTTAGTCCATGGAGTTGTTTTAGAAAAATAAGGAGTTTTCAAGAGTTGTTCACTACCTATATCATAGATGTCATTGAATGTCCAGCTCTGTCCATGCATTTTAAATTAGAGTTTTAGGATGCATTTGGGGAGTTTATAAATGTTTCCTTGGGTGTAATTACTGGTTAATATATACGCTTTCATAGCAACCTTTAGTCCATGGGTTTGTTTTAGAAAAATTAGGAGTTTTTGAGGAATTATTGACTACCTATATTATATCTCCACTGAATGTTCCGATTGGAGATGGTTGCCTTATGACTAAGAACATACATGATTTTGATAATATCCTTAGACATCCTTTGATGGATTTGACTATAGATATTTAAGGAGTGTGATACACATGAAATCCATGTATTTAGATTGGTTTTGATGAGGATTTTGGAGACAAATTCGGTTGCTGTCCATGAACAAAACAGTGGCCAAGTTCCATTGTTGAATGTATGTCTAACAAATTTTTAGGCATTCATTAATAAGTTTTAAAAACGCCAAGTTCCCTTGTTTCCCTATATTGAAATGGGAAATCAATTAGTGATTTAATCCCAGTCAGGAGAGGGATTAAGATAGGATAATTTTCCTTATGTTTGCAGCCATATGCTTATTATACACATAGGTCTATGAGTGGAATAGATACATGATTGGAGCATTGGATGCTCTCTAACAGACCCCCTTTAAATGTTAGACCTTAAAGTAAATTAAGCACCTAAATAGCATCTTTAAAGTCATGAAGTTGGGTGTGAACTTAAAAGGACTAGATGCCTTGGATTATTATGAAGTATACACGCACAATGACAATGTTTTGGGGTGATCAAAAAGTGAATAGGGTAAATCTCTATTTGTAATCATTTTAGAGCATGCCTTAGGATAATCGCTGCTTATAAAGGTGGACTTGAAACACCTATTCAGAAATGTAGAGATTTGGGATGATCTTAAGGATACATATATATATGTAGTTACTATACAGGAAAACAAGACTATATGAACTTGCCATGAAGCAAGTCTTCCTCTAAGGAGTAGCCCGATCCTTGTAGGTTTTTCTGAATCTTTTGGGACGTAGGAATGAACGAAGTTTCCGGTAAGATAGCCAAGATCATAAGATTGATGTTCTTGAGTAGGAAATTGATGTTCTTAGGGGCTCTCCGTAGTTAGTTACGAGCTCGTCTGGTTTTTACTTAGCTCTTTCCTCCGGGAGTTGAGCAACGAGAGAGGAAGTCGGGTCCGGCAGGCTTACCTCTTCTCTTTCCTGCCTCTAGTGGCGTAGTAGTCACCACTGCCTTTCCCTTGGACCACACTTCCACTGGGATTGGCAAGAGCAAATGAATCCCTTCAGGGGTTTCCTCACCGCTATGATTATTACTATTCCACCAGATTGTGCTCTGGTGGTGGGATTGTGATTAACAGACTTGTGACATTTCACCAATTACCCAGTTAAGATGAAGTTACATCAGTAGACATTGATGTCCCATAATACCTTTCCACTATGTCATGCACTGGTGATGGGGTAGTCGTCAGTAGACATCAATGTCACCATTTGTACCTTTCCGCTATGTCGTGCACTGGTGATGGGGTAGTGGTTAGCAGACACTGATGGCACCCCGAGTAGCTCGCGATCAGCCAGGAGAGATGGCACAGGTACTAGCTGCACTCGCTGATCTGCGATAGAGACAGGATCTGATACTTGCCCAGCAGACTGAGTTGGCTGAGCGCCAGACTGGGATGGAGCTGAGGATGGAGGAGTTGTCTGACTCCTCATACCACCCATCTAGGGATGAGTTCGCTAGAGCCGAGCATCTATTCTCCGAGGAGATTCCCCAGCATTCCGAGGCAGATATTCTGAGGGAGTCAGGAGCCGACAGAGCAGGCCAAGGGCCTGTAGCAGGAGTAGAGGTCACTGGGTTTGTTCTTCCTACTGCACCGAGACACCATGATGTCTTCACATCCTACCAGAGAGCTGGAGTACCCAGGTTCCAGGGCATGGCTATATCTGACGAGGCTGAGCAGTGGCTCAGGACGGTGACGAAGGTGTTCAGGATGATTCAGGCACCACTAGAGTCGTGGTTACCTTCTGTTGAGTTCTCCCTTACTGGGTTTGCAGAGCGCTGGTGGGAGGCTACTGTGTCTGAGATGGGGCGTGTGCCGACTTGGACAGACTTTGAGACCCACTTCAGAGCCCACTTCTTCTCAGGGAAGTGGAGAGAGACACAACGTAGGTTGTTTGCAGAGCTGAGACAGGGCAGGATGACAGTGCGAGAGTACTTTGTGCCCTATACCGAGTTGTCACGCCACACATCTTCTGCAGCTGCTTTTCCAGAGGAGAATCTGGAAAAGTTTGTTCGTGGCATGAGGGAGGACGTTCAGAAGAAGTTGGTAGGGCTGAGACTGACTACCATTGCTGAGGTGACTGACGCAGCAGAGCGGATTGAGGACGTCCGTGAGAGACGTTTTGGGAGTACTTTTAGACCGCCACCGGTACCACAGAGGTCATCTGGGCCTATTCGGCGGCAGTTCCAGCCACAGCGGTCAGCACGACGCTTTCGTCCGACAGGGACGGTTTCTTCTGGCAGTGTTCACTCAACCCCCGCGACTACTTTGGGAGGAGCACTGGCCATTAGAGGTTTTGAGGCAGCGCGACCATCTGGGTCGTAGAGGTTTGGAGAACAGAGCACGAGACCCGCAGAGAGTGCCGGTCCATCTTCTACGCCGAGCAGGGCGATCATGTGCTACCAGTGCCAGCAGGTGGGACATATCAGGTCCAAGTGTCCACAACTACAGACTCCACCACCTCCACCTCCACCGCGTTCTAGAGCTACCGGGAGGAGCTCCCAGTACAGAGGTCAGCAGAGACCAGCTCAGAGCGCAGCAGGATTTAGTGCCAGATCTATACGTCAGGGACAGATTCACGTAGTTACAGCTGAGAAGGCACGGTCCGCGGCCACGGTCGTGAAAGGTATGGTTTCAGTTTCGAGCCATCCTTTTCACGTGTTGTTTGATTCAGGTGCTACCCATCCATTTCTTGCTATGAGGCTTCTAGCCACATTGGGTAGAGTCGCGGAGGACGTAGATCCTCCATTTCACATTCGAGGGCCTGGCGGACAGTGGTTCGTGATTTCAGAGACAGTTAGAGGGTTACCAGTGTCCATAGGCGGTCACGAGATGACTGCGGACTGCCTTCTACTACAACTTGTTGAGTTCGACATGATTTTGGGTATGGATTGGTTGTCTACACATCACACCTTAGTCGATTGTTACAGGAAGACTGTTGTCTTCAAGATCCCCAGCTTGATAGAGTTCACTTTTGAGGGGACATTGCAGAACTCTAGGATGGAGTATATTTCAGTGCTGAGAGCACAACGAATGGTTGATCAGGGATGTGACACTTTTCTAGCCTTTGTTGAGGAGGTTGCAGATAGAGAGCCGATGGCTCAAGACATTAGAGTTGTGTCAGAGTATCCCGATGTGTTTCCTGAGGAGTTACCAGGACTACCATCAGTTAGAGAGATCGAGTTTGAGATCTTGCTACTTCTCGATACGCAGCCGATCTCCATGGCTCCGTATCGCATGGCACCCGCAGAGCTGAGAGAACTGAAGGTGCAGCTACAGGAGTTGCTTGACTTAGGCTTTGTGAGGCCGAGCACTTCACCTTGGGACGCTCCTGTACTCTTTGTTCAGAAAAAGGATGGAACCATGCGGTTATGCATTGATTATGGACAGCTGAATAAGAGGACGGTGAAGAACAATTATCCTTTGCCATGCATTGATGATGTATTTGATAAGCTATAGGGATCTTCGGTGTTCTCGAAGATCGACCTCCACTCAGGTTACCATCAGTTGAGGATTCGGGAGACAGACGTCCCGAAGACAGCCTTTCGGACACGGTATGGCCACTACGAGTTTGTAGTGATGCCATTCGGACTGACGAATGCCCTCGCGGCATTCGTGGACATGATGAACAGAGTATTCCATCCTTACTTGGACAAGTTTGTTGTGGTGTTCATAGATGATGTGTTGGTTTACTCGAAGAATGAATGGGACCATGAGAACGACTTGAGAGCAGTGCTTGGTACTTTGAGAGAGCATAGACTGTATGCCAAGTTGAGTAAGTGTGAGTTTTGGCTACCTCAGGTCTCATTCTTGGGACACGTCATCTCAGGAGCAGGAGTCGCAGTGGACCCTGCGAAGATAGATGCTGTGATCTCTTGGGAGCAGCCCAAGACAGTGACACATATCCGTAGTTTTCTTGGGTTGGCAGGCTATTACAGACGCTTTGTCAGCAACTTTTCGTGGATCGTACTACCTTTGACGCGTTTGACGCAGAAGGGGGTACCTTTTGTTTGGGATAGTTCGTGTGAGCAGGCCTTTAGGACACTGAAGGAGAGACTTACTACAGTTCCGATTCTTGCTCTACCGTCAGGTACACAGGACTATGCGGTTTACACAGACATGTCAGGTGATGGTTTGGGAGCAGTGTTGATGCAGAGGGGGCATGTGATTGCCTATGCTTCGAGACAGTTGAGATCGCATGAGTGGAATTACCCCACACACGATCTTGAGTTAGCGGCAGTGGTCTTCGCTTTGAAGACCTGGCGTCACTACTTGTACGGGGTTAACTTTGAGCTCTTCACAGACCACAAGAGTCTGAAGTACATATTTGATCAGAAGGAGCTGAACATGAGGCAACGCAGATGGTTAGAGCTGTTGAAGGACTACGATTGCACGATCTCTTACCATCCTGGTAAGGGAAACGTGGTTGCAGACGCCCTTAGAAGGAGAGCGCACACGGAGGGTACGATGAACTGGCTATACACTTGGGACTTACTTGTAGCACTGACGGATTGCCATCCACAGGACAGTGCGTCTTCTCCTATCTCCGTACCTCCTAGGTACAACAGCCTTTGGGACTGTATAGTGTCTGGTCAGCAGACAGACCCGTGGATTCGCGAAAGATACATGCGGGCAGCGAAGGATGAGTTTGACAATTTTGTTGTTGCAGAGTCTATTCTGTGGAAGGCAGGTCGGGTAGTGGTTCCCACGATGAGCAGCTACAAAGAGACATACTTGACGAGGCGCATTGTTCGCATCTTTCCATTCATCCCGGTAGTACGAAGATGTACCACGATCTTCGCCGACATTTCTGGTGGGACAGGATGAAGAGGGACGTAGCTGGGCATGTCAGCAGGTGTTTGACTTGCCAGATGGTGAAGGCAGAGCATAGACGACCACCTGGATTATTGCAGCCTCTCCCCATTCCTGAGTGGAAGTGGGAGAGCATTTCGATGGACTTTTTACAAGATTGCCAAGGACACCAGGAGGCCATGATTCCATTTGGATCATTGTTGATAGGTTGACAAAGTCAGCCAATTTTATACCTGTTAGCATGACATATACACCTTCTCAGCTGGCCAGATTGTACATGCAGCACATTGTGAGGTTACATGGCATACCCCGAGAGGTAGTGTCTGACAGAGACTCGAGGTTCACTTCCCATTACTGGGAGCAGTTCATGTCAGCTTTACAGACCAAGCTGAAGATGAGTTCAGCATATCATCCTCAGACGGACGGACAGAGCGAGCATACGATACAGACCTTGGAGGATCTTTTACGCACCTGTTCTTTAGAGTGGAAGGGATCCTAGAAGGATCATTTACCTCTTGTTGAGTTCACTTATAACAACAGCCATCATTCGAGCATCGGCATGGTGCCATTCGAGGCTCTTTACGGGCGGAGATGCCTTACGCCAATCAGTTGGCGCGAGGTAGGCGATCATGCGTTGTATACCGTGGATCTCTTGGAGGAGACTGCGAGGGTTGTTGACTTGGTAAGGAGGAAGCTCTTGATGGCGCAGAGTCGCCAGAAGAGCTATGCAGATCGACGACGCCAACACTTGGAGTTTCAAGTTGGGGATTTTGTGTTCCTGCATGTATCACCCATGAAGGGGATACAACGGATCGAAGTTCATGGCAAGCTGGCGCCACGTTTTGTTGGGCCATTTGAGATACTTTCACGTGTCGGGAAGGTGGCGTACAGACTGGCACTTCCCCCACGTTTGGCGGCTATACACGACATATTCCATGTGTCGAACTTGAGGAAGTACGTGCACGATCCTAAGCACATCATCAGCTATGAGAGCCTTGACATAGAGCCAGAGTTGACATACGAGGAGGAGCCAGTGCAGATACTTGATTTTGCTATCAGGAGGCTTCGGAACAAGGAGATTCCCTTGGTCAAGATCCTATGGCACCGACAGGGTGTTGAGGAGGCGACATGGGAGACCGAAGCAGCTATGCGAGAGAGATACCCGTGACTCTTCTCAGGTACTTTCGCAGTTTAGTTTATCAGTTCTCAGTATGGAAAATCATTTCACTTTCTGGGTAAAAACCTTCTTTGAGGTTTTTATGGGTTAAAAACCTTATGAGGTTTTTATGGCAGACCGACGAACCCAACTTAGAAGTGGAGTCTCGAGGACGAGACTCTCTTTGGGGTTTTTATGATTGTAACATCCTTAAATCCTAATGACTAATTAAGCCAAGATGGTGAATCATTAGTGAGCTTGATGGAAATTAGAGATGCCATTAGTGACTAATTGTGATAATTGTAGCTAGAGGTTATTAAGTGGCTAAGTATGATTAGTAATGTGATTACTATTCATGGGTGGGCCTTGGTTGCAATTAGGAGGAGTTGGTGGGGTTTATGTTGCATTTTTCCCAAGGATATAACCTCCCATAGTCGTCACCCCTTCCTCCCACTTCATCTTCTTCCTCTTGAAATCTTGGAGGTCTTTTCTCCATGGCTGAAAAATCCATGGATCTCCATCTTCTTTTTTAGTTTTCTCCCTCATTTCTCCACCAAAATTCGAGTTCTTGGGCTCAAATCAAAGCTGGGAAGTAGAGGATCTTGTATCTTACATTGCATATAAGATCAAGGGCCAAAGAAGAGGAGGAATCCAAGCTTGAAGCTCAAGGTGTGGACAGCCCAACATTTTCTTGGAGAGTTCTTCTTCAAGCTTTTGAAAGTATGATTTGAGGTACAAATTAAACCCTTCTCTTGCTGCCATTTGTAGAGTTTTTACCACCTATATTCCAGATCTAAGACCAAGTGTTTTTTTGGGGGATTTTGGTTGTAAAAATTTGAGAAAATGGGGCTTAGAGTGGACGGTTTTACTTGGTGTCCAGATCTGGTTGCTTTCTTTTTAATCCAAGTTAGACATGTATTTCTTGATCTTTCTTGGGTTTTCTTGGGTAGATTCATATATTTATTAATACTCCATTAAGTTAGACTTAAATCCATGGGCTTAGATACGAAATTGCATGTGATTATAACATCTTAAAGAGACTATATCAATGGACGGGTATTCTGAAATTTCAGATTTTGTTGTTGTTGATTGTTGGCCAATAGCTTACATGATTTGGGTATCTTTTTTAAGTTTCCTTGAGTATATTTGCTTACTGATATGACCTCACTAAATTGGCTTATGATTCTTGGTTTTTAATTTGAAAATTTAGGTGATTTGAAATGTTATGGATGTTGTCATATGCATGTAACTGAATGTGTCCAGATCTGTCCATGAACTTTAGGTTAGTGTTTTAAGATGCATTTGAGGAGTTTCTTCATGTTTCCTTGAGTGCAATTACTTTTAGATATATTATCTTTCATATTAACCTTTAGTCCATGGAGTTGTTTTAGAAAAATAAGGAGTTTGCAAGAGTTGTTGACTACCTGTATCATAGATGTCATTGAATGTCCAGATCTGTCCATGCATTTTAAATTAGAGTTTTAGGATGCATTTGGGGAGTTTCTAAATTTTTCCTTGAGTGTAATTACTGGTTAATATATACTCTTTCATAGCAATCTTTATTCCATGGGTTTGTTTTAGAAAAATGAGGAGTGTTTGAAGAATTATTGACTACCTATATTATATCTCCACTGAATGTTCAGATTGGAGATGGTTGCCTTAGGACTAAGAACATACATGATTTTAATAATATCCTTAGACATCCTTTGGTGGATTTGACTATAGATATTTAGGAAGTGTAATACACATGAAATCCATGTATTTGGATTGGTTTTGATGAGGATTTTGGAGACAAATTCGGTTGTTGTCCATGAACAAAATAGTGGCCAAATTCCATTGTTGAATATATGTCTAACAAATTTTGAGGCATTCATTAATAAGTTTTAAAAACACCAAGTTCCCTTGTTTCCCTATATTGAAATGGGAAATCAATTAGTGACTTAATCCCAGTTAGTAGAGGGATTAAGATAGGATAATTTTCCTTATGTTTGCAGCCATATGCTTATTATACACATAGGTTTATGAGTGGAATAGATACATGATTGGAGCATGGGATGCTCTCTAACAGACCCCCCTTAAATGTTAGACCATAAAGTAAATTAAACACCTAAATAGCATCTTTAAAGTCATGATGTTGGGTGTGAACTTATAAGGACTAGATGCATTGGATTATTATGATGTATACACACACAATGACAATGTTTTGGGGTGATCAAAAAGTGAATAGGGTAAATCTCTATTTGTAATCATTTTAGAGCATGCCTTAGGATAATCGCTACTTATAAAGGTGGGCTTGAAACACCTATTACGAAATTTAGAGATTTGGGATGATCTTAAGGATACATATATATATATGTAGTTACTATACAGGAAAACAAGACTATATGAACTTGACATGAAGCAAGTCTTCCTCTAAGGAGTAGCCCGATCCTTGTAGGTTTTTCTGAATCTTTTGGGACGTAGGAAAGAACGAAGTTTCCGGTAAGATAGACAAGATCATAAGATTGATGTTCTTGAGTAGGAAATTAGAGAGAGACTATCGTATCAGGTCCGTATCGCCGACCTTGGATCAATAGAGGTTCTTATAGAACAAGTTCGGGTCTAGGACCGATAACTTGTAGATGGGAAACAAATCAAAGAAACCATAGATGCTTAGGGCGTAAACTTGATAAAGAAATGGTGATGTCACATATGATCAGTCATGGAGAATGGTGCTCCGACTGTGCGAGGGCGCAGTGACCCTCACCTGAGCAGGAGATGAGGTCGCTCAGGATTGGGTAGCGGACACTGAGAGCATGGGTCTAGGATCCCAGTCTTTTTACGTGTTTTCTTTGTGCCGGCTCGGTTTTTACGCTTCGTTGGGGTCCACGAGTTGTCTAGACCATTCCGCTGACCCATTGGTTTTTCTTAGAGAGCCTAGGTTGGGGGCTCTCCGTAGTTAGTTACGAGCTCGTCTGGTTTTTACTTTGCTCTTCTCCTTCGGGAGTTGAGCAACGAGAGAGGAAGTCGGGTCCGGTAGGCTTACCTCTTCTCTTTCCTGCCTCTAGTGGCGTAGTAGTCATACTACCACTGCCTTTCCCTTGGACCACACATCCGCTAGGATTGGCGAGAGCAGACGAATCCCTTCGGGGGTTTCCTCACCGCTATGATTATTACTATTCCACCAGATTGTGCTCTGGTGGTGGGATTGTGATTAACAAACTTGTGACATTTCACCAATTACCTAGTTAAGATGAAGTTTCATCAGTAGACATTGATGTCCCATAATACCTTTCCACTATGTCGTGCACTGGTGATGGGGTAGTGGTTAGTAGACATCAATGTCACCATTTGTACCTTTTCGCTATGTCGTGCACTGGTGATGGGGTAGTGGTTAGCAGACACTGATGACTTCATTATTACCTTTCCACCATGTCGTGCACTGGTGATGGGGTAGTAGGTAACAAACACTAAAAACTTCATCAATACCTTTCTGTCAGGTTTATGACCTCGTGATGGGGTAAGAGATATGTGATCTTTAGACTCTTCCGCTACGAGACTAATGACGACAGTACCGTTAGTCAAGACTAATGAGGAGTGAATGCTGAGAGAGAGTTGTGAGTACACGTACACCTTCGGGAGCGAGCTATCACATGTGTCGACCGAGGATCAATGTGAGTTGAGAGAACAAGCTAGATGTAGTGTTGGGGACTTAGTTAGGATGCAAGACACCATCGCATGCCTATGGAGGCACCCCAACCCTGAGGCGTACACTATACCTCAGAGTCATAGTGTGAGGTTCAACCTGGACTTTGAAGTCCTACCCGGATATCGAGGTCCTAACCGGACCAAGACCACAGACTTACTTCTAGGCTTGAGTTGTTGTTGGTTAGTTCCATTGATCAAGGGAGACACAGTGTGGTAGTGAGCGAGTGTGTACTGTTAGACTTCTGGAAGCAAGTAAATAATTTAAAAGAATCTATTAACCCACTTTTACTTGCTAGCTTCTTTTGTCAACTACAGTTACCTTACTGTTTTTCTAGTTGTGCTACTCTTTGCTTACTACTTTCCTTAGTAGAACTGTGTAGAATTTGTACTCGACAACTTTGTGAAAGATACTTGCTTGTCCTTTTTCTACTATGGCAGGCAAAGGGCTTGCGATCGAGTAGCCGACGTACTTGGGGCTGCTGTTGTTCTTTTGGTGCTGACACTTACAGAGCAGGTATATTCTTTTGGAGCTTATTAGACAGTCGTTCGTTGTGTTCTCCTCTATAGTGTTATTTTTGGGATACATACTTGTATATTGAATGTTGTGAAACTTCAGCATGTATATGAATGAAATGAAAATGAATGGATATGTTGTCGTTCAGTTCTGGTGTACTACTTACTTCCGCTTTTAGTTTTTTTTTTGTGGTTGCTTGCTTAGCCAAATTTAAATCTTGTGAATGTCATGTTTTAAAAAAAAATTCCCCAGGTTTTCATAAGCATGAGATTAACTTAAGCTTGTTAAATGTGCAAATGACGTGTTTGACGGGTAACCTAAGGTCCTCGGGAGGACGGTCGTTACACAAAATGCATCCTCTTTGTGTTTATTTGCATTCTTCTTGACTTAGAGCCTATAAATTGTTTAAATAATTAGTTGACTCCTAACGTGTCCATGTGTTTGATCTTGAATTTTCTCAACTATAAACTCAAGTTGAGTCCTCCTCGTAGAGATATTGTGACTTGGTTTTGTTGATTGTCTATTGGCTCATGCTACAACGAGAGCATATTACTTTAGTCGATTGACGATTCATCAAATGGCACCCTTGTCGGGGATCAAAGCCCATTATTGGATTTTATTTATAATTGATTATTTATCTTTAGTGATTTTTAGATCCTTTTAGGTTAAGTTTTCTATTATTAGAATTATTTTGATATTCTTATTTTTTTATGGTAGGGATTGTGAAGCCGATGAAGACTGGAGGGCCATGAAAGAGAGGAGCTTGGAGCTTCAGCTGAAGAGACCTTAAAGAAATTTCTTTGGAAGAGTTTTTAGTTTAATTAATTAGCATTTATGTTGTCCTTTATTCTATAGTATTTTGTAATTTATCCGATAATGAATTTACAATTAATTTCCATATCTATAACGGTTCTCGATTGAGTTCTCGCATGAGTGAAGAAGGCCTCTATTATATTTTTATTAATTGTTTGGTTGTGTCGAGAGTGATTCTCGACTTGAGTAGTGATCTAGGTCAAGGCACAATGCTTCAAATAGAAACATCTTAGGTCCTTTTTGCTTGATATATTATGTAACTTAAGACACACAATTTTCAGTGTCATATGATTCACATCTTAGGAGATTCATTTTTAGATGCACTTAAGCTATGTTCTACTTAGTCAAAAATAATTAAACTTCTTCCTCGCTAATAGAACTCCTGCTATGTGTAGATTTTTTGACTTGCAACATTTAGATTAATATCTAAATATTTAGTCTTACATCCACATGGAGAGTGCAGGGAATCACTATAATATTCCTAAATGATGGCATTCATCATCATTTTTCAACTAAATTTCATTTTCCATTTTTTTCCTCGGTTTTTGCCAACCTAGGAATAAAGAAAAAAGGGATAGTATGTCAGGAGATTATTGTGTGGTCACCTAATTTAATGTGATAACCTACAAATAAAATTGGGACTGAATTAATACAAGTTGACTTAAAAAATATAGAATAAAATTTACCGTGTATTACGGGCAGTAAAACCCTCATTGTATGTAGGTACTTACACCCAGACAGAGTGGGTGAGGATGGATCCCTAAGGTTAGAGCCCAAAACATTGGACTTCCACCCTATGTCTCTAGGTCCAACTTTCATGAATTTTGGGAGCTACAAGTGGTTTCCTCCAACCTTAGAGATACCTTTTATTTGTATGCACTTATAAGCTCCTTTTGGGGTTTAATATTAGACCTAACGGCCTAGGAAAATCACTCTATTGATTGAGGGCTTATAGGACTTTAACTTGGTGTAGTAGGAGGCTCCATGTGTGCTTGAAAAAGAATGTCTGAATCCCCAAATAAAATTGCCAAGATAAGAATAAAACGAAATCTTACGGCTTTCACATGTTGAATTGGTTAATCTATTCAAAGGGGTTTGTTTGCACTGTATTGTGTGAGTTGATTTCACACATTTACGTGCACTGTAGTACTAGTGTCTTTTGAATAAAGTATGATCATTTCTCGTAACATCCTTGAAATTGAAAATGGGTAATTGGCTAGATTTTTGTTCGAACTTTGCAAACCTTACGTCAAACTGTCCATATATCACGTCTTCTAAGGTCCAACCACCATCTTTTGCTGGACCTTCCCAGAACTGAAACAACCGTTATTTAGATCTAGTGTATCATGATTCAATCTTAGGGAGCGGTTACACCCAATCGATCCCTTTCTTTCTTATCTTCTCACCGAGGAAGACCATTGCCTTGGTGACATTGATTCGATTTCAATGTCTTCGTCGAGATATCATTCCAATCCTCTTTTTGGTGAAGGTTTAGAAGACTCATTCATGATGCCTCCCAAGAGACACATTAGAGAGGAGGAATAGCAAGAAGACCCAATGTATATGGTACTGGTTAGAATAGCAGCCTCCGAGCATAATGCATCATTACTGAGGGCGCAGATTGGCTAGTTGAACTAGTTATTAGATGCCTATGGACGTGCCTTATAACCATGGAAATACAAATGAAAAATTGGTTTAGTCTAGTTGAACCTAAAGTAGAATACAAGTTAAAGATATAGTTTCTCAGTTTATTGCCTCACTTTTATGGGAATGCACACGAGGAACCATATGCATTCTTTAGGTAACCTTAGGCATCCTAGGGTTAACCAAGACTACATTAAGCTAAAAGCCCTTACTTTTGCCTTGAAAGATAAGGCGAATAATTGGATAAAGAACCTGAGGGTAGTTGTAACTACTTATTGATAACTCGGATTTTGCGAGGGTCTAAAGTAGTCTACAAAAGGCGAGTACTACAGTGTCACTGAAGCGAATACTCATGAAACCTGGGTTAATCAACAATTAACCCTCAAATATAAAAACAATGCAAATAAATATGTGGAGTTAAAATTTGTTTTATTTAACTCTACAAAAGATGTGTATAGTGCAATTAGTGTAGAGTGTCGAACGATGGAACAAACTAGATAGATTGGGCATGTGAAGTGCAAAACTGTGAATGTGCTTCTTTGTCTATTTTTATGTGGGTTTTTAATTTTGTATTTATTTATTTATTATATATTTTTGAATTTTATTTTTAATTTTATATTTTAATATTTTCTTTTTATGTATTTTATTTTGTATTTTCTTTTTCCTTTAAATATATAAAAAGCCATATGTAGGATATATATAATATAGGATAATAAGGATATATAAATATAAATATAAATAAAGGAAAAATACATAAATGCATATTTTCGGGTTTTAAATAATTTTTTATTACATTTATTATTTTCAATGAATTTTTCTAATTTATATATATTTTTAAAGTCAGAAATACCCTAAATCAGTGTTTAATTAAATAGACAAAATTGAAATGGAAATTGAAAATAGCAAATTAAATCCAAATTTTCCAACTAAATTCTAATATATATAAAATAATGTGAAAAATATAAAATAGAAAAAAAATATTTTTTGGTATTTTTTAGTATTTCTAGGAATTTTATAGATTTTTAAAATGGATTTTGGAGTTTTTCAATTTTTAAGAGTTTTGTTTTTCTATTTGTATTGATTTTTGGTCTAAAGGTTAAAAACACACAATAAATAAAATATATTTTTGGGAATTTTTCAGAATGTTCTTATATTTTTTATGTATTTTAAATTGTAGACAGGGAATGAAAATGTAATAAATAATTTTTAATAAATAATAATAATGCCTAAAAATGGAATCCAAATATATATCATGGAACTATTATGTGATAGGAACTTAATCATATTTTCTGGTATATTTTTAAATCACAAAAGCAATTTTTAATAAATCTAGCAAACACACAAAAATGCATTGTCTGACAAGGGCATTTCTATAAATAAAATTATGTTTGAGGGCTTTCCAACAAATTTCTCTAATATTATAACGAAAATAAAAAACTTTGGGGCCAAAATGAAATATGCAAAAACCCCATGGGCATGCCTACAAAGTGCCCACCTCACGTGGGCGGCCATGTGAGGTGAGCTGGCATGGACTAATATGCAAATAACAACGGAACGAGGGATTTTCTGTAATTTTTACAAAAAATTAAGACTTACAAGGGAAATTTTTTATGCTAAATAATAAATACAAAAATGGTTACCTAAGTGGTTGGACGGCTACGAAGTAGACCTCGATGTTGTGCTCATCGGAGATGGCGGTGGAAGCCACCTCAACCCTCGCCTGACCACACTACAAGGTGCTAGAGACACGCCTATCACACGCGCCGGTCTTGAGCACGCGAGAGGAGGACCAAACAATGCCTAAAGAGGTGCAAAAATTGAATGGAAGGTCGGGGGGTCTTTTGTACAAGATGGTTGGACAGGGATCTTCGATCGAGGAGAACATGTGCGTCAGAGGACTAATCCTCGAGGTGATCATCCGATGTGATATGGTGTAGCTCGAGGAGAAAATGTTCTGAAGACATCGACCATAAACGATGCAAGGATAGAGCCCCAAAATTGGGCGAAACGAGGTGGAAACGCAGTTCTGACAGAGCCTTTGACCTGGGTCAGAGTTGACCCTGGGTCAACGGATGGCGTGGTCTGATTGTCATCCAAAAAAGACAAAATCAGATAAAAAATCAAAAATAAATTAAAATAAATTATCAAATGATTTTATTATTTATAGTTTATAAAATAAAAATGTTTATTATTTTTTATAGTATTTTATTATGAATTTTATTTGTTTTTTTTTGAGATGTTTAATTACAAGCTACTTTTAATGGATTAATTATAGGTATATGTATCTATGTTTAGAGTAATTTAATTTAATTTTATAATTTTGATTTTTTTATTTTCTTTTCTTATTTTATATAATTATAACTTATTCTTATATACTTAAATATAATTTATTATATTTTTTTGAGATATTATTTACACTTAAATTAATAAGTATATTTATTGTATATGTATAGTTATTAGTCTTTCATCTATATTTTTTATATACATATTTATTTTACTATTTTATTTATGGTTTTTTTAGTTTTAATATGCACATATATTACAAATAGTATTTAAAAAATTATATAAAAATAAAATTGTAAAATAATAAATAATAAATAAAATGAATATTTTATTTGGGTTTATCAAACAATAGGGTCCAAAACCTTACTTTCACCCCTTAACTCCAAAAATATAATCCACCTTCATTAAATAGCTTATTAAATGTTATATACAAATTAAGTGATTTTGATATATTTTGAGTTTTTATATGAGAGATATGGGTCTGGGAAGTTGGGATTTTGGAATCTTATTCAGAGTGTAACTTTTACTTTGTATATTATCTGTGTATTAAATCAATTGTGTATTTTTCTATGTATTATTATCTACAACTTTCATGTTTAAAATTTATGTATTTGAGGTACAAAAAGTAGAAAATAAAATGGGTTCCAAAAACGCATAAATATTGAATTAATAAATGGGTTTTTTATTGTATTATTGGCCCTTATCTCCCCCTAATTTATTCTTTGTTGATCTAGTCATCAAGATTCCTAGGTCTCGGAGTTTAGGATCGTAAAATATCTTTAGCATTTTATTCTTTTTCTTTTCTTTTCTTTTGTTTATTCTATAATTTTGGCATTAAAAATAGTATTTTAGACAATATTTATACAACAATGAATGAATGTTAATTTATGCAAATTAAGGGTATTTACCTGCATTAACTAGGATTTTTAAGGCCAAAATGATAGAATAAAGGTGATGAAATTGAGATTCATCACTTATGTTCAGTTAATGGATCTCTTCTTGAAGAAGTTATACCCTTTGACTAGAACTAAGTTGATGCGCTTACGAATCATGAGTTTCTCCCAACTTCCCAATGAAGTGTTCTATACTACATGGGAGATATTCAAAGACATATTACAGATGTGCACATGTCACGATTTAGATCTATTCAGTTAGTTTATTGTAGTATCAACCCCTAGGTGGTGGGTTTGGTTAGTGTTGCTTGTGGAGGCCGTGACACTTCACGTGGTGCGAGTACCATTTCAAAGTGTTCGAGAGAATGGCTGAGACGAGCAAAGCACCTATTGTGAGTAGAACTTGGATAGATACCCCATTACCACTCTATACTAGATGGGGAGCGAGGGCTATAGTTGATTCTTCTAACATGGGTATCATAGTACACAAATTAATAGTTGTAGAAAGGATTGATAAGAGGATGGATGAGTTTGATCGCAACTTATCCAAACTACTGATGTAGATGGTAGAGATTTTTGGGAAGGTATCCAATATTAGGATACCTACTGTGACTGCATCTACTGCTACTGTGTATATTCACAACATTCAGGAGCAACCAATGTCAGGGCCACCCCAAACATGGGTAGAGGACCAGACTCTTACCCATTCTTGTCAGCAGCAACAACTATCTGCAGTGACAGTTACTGAGGATCCTTCCAAGGTGTGGGAGGTAAATGGTATGTGGTATACACATGAATCTGCTTAGCAGGGGAGTCTAGGGGACCTTTTCTCTTACAAACGACCACTTGACTTTTTACAACACATCATTTTCTCCTACACTTCTTCAAGCGCCATAGAGATCTAGAGCCTATCCTTCCTAGGCACTGAGGCATTAGCAACCATACATCCATCAACAAACGTACCATTTGGGCCAGTAGGACCCATATGTGCAGCATCAGTCCCAGCAGCAGTACCAGGGCCATCGGGGCCAGTCTTCACGTTATTCTTTCCCTTCTTCACAGCAATAGTCGTCAGCATATAATCCAACTGATTTCCAACGATAGATTCTCGAGGATTTACATTCCTACAGGAACGATATATAGTATTTACGGGTTGACCTTAACCTCTTATCCACTTTACATGATGAGAAAACTTCTCCTTCTACATCAATTTTTGCCCAGGTTCATGGTAACCCCAACAATCTGAACAAGATTCAACAACATTAGACATATGATCTGGTATACTACTTAGATTCTCACAAATCTGAGCATGAAATCCTTCCTTTTGATTGTATTAATCACATGCCATTTAGGAACAGAAGGATCGTGGTCATGTCTGATCAGGAAAGGGGTGTGGAGATGACTTTTAAAGCTCACCTTGAGGAGTCATTAAAGGACTACGAGGCCAGGCATTGCCAACACCATCTTCATCATGAGGCGAAGACACCTACAAGAAGGAAGAGGATGAGTATGAGAGCATCACTGCAGCAAGGAGAAGATTCAGAGTCTACGGATGACCTCATGCCTTCGGTTGAGGAGAATGTACCTTGAGAAGATATTTCACAACCTGTAGTAGATAATTGTATTTCAAGTTTCAATATTTGTAAAAGATTACGTTGTGAAGTACACTATTAAAGATCATATTTCCACTTATTATTAAGATTCTTCGTATTATATTGCTTGTTCAATTCCTTTCCCCCATGATCTAATAGCAAGAAAGTGTAATATCCAAAAGATTGAGAAAGATGATCCTTAAATGACATGGTTTTACAAGGACAATAATATAGTGAAAGTGCCATTTGACGTGTATGTGGCAAGTCTTCTTACTTTGCAAAATTATTTGAAGGTATGTTGTACACTGAACAATGTTAGCGAGAAGAAATCAAATAGTTATATCAAGACACATGTTTTGTCAGTTGCCACTACATATTGTCTCAAGAACCAGTAGCTACAAAAAGAATAGAGATCTAATCTCACCTTATGTGGTGATTCATATTGATGACATAGAGTTTGCAAGCACTCTCCTTGATAATGGATCCTCGATTAATTTACTTCCTTTTGTCTTATAGGAGAAACTGGAGTTGGGTCTACATTGTAGATCCAGAGCATTACTTTAGTACGTAGATAAATCTATAAATAAGGTAAAGTGAGAGGTCAAGGACGTTATCATCTCAATTAAGGGATAAGATTACAAAGTGGACTTCATTGTCCTTGAGATGGACATCCTAAATCACTAGAGAAAATCACATATTATCCTTGGGAGACCTTTCCTTAAGATTGTTGGAGCTTCATTTGAGTATCAGATGAGGATGATGAAGTTTCATTCTCCAGGCAGAGAAGTAGAACTTAAAATGAAGCAGACAAAATGGTAGTGACCTGACTCCGAGTCAAGTACAGATTTCTCTTCATCGTCCGAAGTAGATTGCATATTTTGTTAGCACAGTTGTGGTATGGAAATAGAACCCAACAATACTGAGTGAGACCCTCTCATATGGATAGGATAGTGTGCATGGTGTAGTTTGTAAGGTGTTGCCAAGATTCTTGACAAGTGGATAATCTATTTATTCCTTTGATGAGTCAGAGATCCCTATAGATATGTTAGTTCCTACTTCAAAGGAATAGTCAAATGAGTTAGATTCGTATTCGAACGTGGCTTTGGCTGAATTGTCGTTTTTCTTTGGCGATCAAACTCCCCGTTCAGTATTGTTGGTGGAAAAAACTATAGAGTTAGCACCACCTTAACCAGATCCAGTGATAGTTCAACCAGATTTGCTTGATGATACTTCATTTCTAGAGCCGAAGATGCTACCTCCTATACTCAAGTATTCCTTTCTTGTGGGACCTAAAAATAGATTACCTGTTATCATTAGTTCTAAGCTAACTGTAAAACACGAGTATAGGCTGTTAGAAGTGTAAGAGAAGAACTACAAGGCCATAGGATGGACATCATTAGAACTGGTGGGTATTAACCCTGCTCTTTGCTCACACCTCATTTATTGTGGAGAATGGTAGACCTTCCCCTGAATTTGAAAGGAGACTTAATTCAAATATCAAGGAAGAATTTAAGAAAAAAATTAAGAAATGGTGTGGAGCAGGATTTATATACCCCATATCAAACTCCAATTTGGTGGCCCCCTTCATGTTGTCTCAAAGAAGTAAAGAATTCATATGGTTACCAACAAGGATGAATTGTGATTGCAACAAGGTGCAAATACGTTGATTACAAATGCCTGAATGCCATGACCAAGAAATATAACTTTCCCTACCTTTTATTGGACAGATTTTGGAAAGATTAGTGGGGAAGGATTTCTTCTATTTTCATGACGCGTACTCTAGCTACAATCAAGTAGCCATTGCTCTTGAAGATCAGGAGAAGTCCACTTTCACTTATCCTTTCAGGACATACGTGTTCAGGCGCTGCCATTTGGGCTGTGTAATGCCCCATGTTCTTTTTAGCAGTGCATGATCGCCATATTAAAATGATGGGAGATTTCCTGGAGGTCTTCATGGATGATTTCACGATCCATGTTGATTCATTTGATTCATGTTTAGTGCACTTGGACCGAGTTCTTTAGAGGTGTAGGCAGGTCAATATGGTACTCTCCTGAAAAGAGTCATTTCATGGTTAAGGAGGGTATAATGTTGGAGCTTTTCATCTTCAAAAAGGGAATGGAAGTTGACCCTACCAAGGTAGATGTGATCAAGAAACTTGATCTACCAACAAACATCAAGTTAGTGAGATCATTTTTAGGGCATGGTGGATTTTATAGAAGATTTATTTAGGAATTTTCTAAGATTGCTCGACCATTGACTGAGCTCTTAGGGAAAGACACCGAGTTCATTGTAGATCACAAGTATCTAAAGGCCTTTGAGCTCTTAAAGAGAGATATTTCTAACTCACCTATTCTGCAGGCTCCTAATTAGTCTCTTCCCTTTGATATCATGACAAATGCATCAGATTTTCCTTTAGGAACTCCATTGGGGTAGAGGCGAGATCAGATCTTGTTCACTATTCACTATGTTAGCACAGTTTTAGGCCCTGCACATAAAATTTACACTACGAAAGAAAAGGAAATGCTCATCGTAGTATGGGCTCTTGAGAAATTCAGGTCATATATTTTGGGATCGAAGATCGTAGATTATATAGATCATTCATCCCTTAGATATCTTATGGAAAAGAAGGATGTGAAGGTGTGTCTTCTTATGTGGATATTATTACTCCAGGAATTTGATATGGATTAAAGATAAACTTGGACTTGCAAATGTACTGGTTGATCATATATCAAGACTAGAGAGGAAGGATTATCTTGTCGATCTGTGTTGTCGATTCACTTACATGGTATGCCAACGTGGAGAATTATCTTGTCTACAAGCAAGTTCCCCATGGTTGTAGAAGGAGTAGTATTGACTGACTGATAAATTAATGAATCTCAGATTCATCACTCTAAAAGTCGTGAATAAAGCTCAAACCCCTAAAATTCATTGACTTTTCTTTATTTATTCACCATAATTAGCATTCATTCATGTTTTGATAAGAATGGCATTTTATCATTTTTTATTGCACAAAATAAGAAGCCAAAAATTTCAACCAAATTGACATGTAATTTATCCTAACTTCCTTGATTTTTTACTAATTCATGCTAACTCCAAATGACCTGAAACCACCTCCATTGTGTACCTATAACTAACAATAATTAATGAAAAATACAAAAAAAAATCACTAACCTTAATAAGTGGACCAAAAACCCAAACCCTAGTTCTAGGATTTGCATACTAAAACCATGATATCTTCCTTATCCAGTGTCTGATTTGATCCTACACACTTTTGAACTAATGTACATTCAAATACCATCAAAACAAGACCATGTTCAAGTGAATAAGAGCTCATATGTAAAAGTTGGGTTTTGGGTTTCTTTTGTACATTTTGTATTTTGGTAGTTTTTGACATATTATTTTATGTATATAATTGACTCATTTTATTTTATTTCTTTTTCATTTGTCTTCTTTTATAAAATTTTTATTAAATTGCTCTAAAATTCAACCTAATTGAGCTTGAAATAAAAGAAACTAACAAAGTCTGAGTCTTCACTGACTGTGTACAAAAATTGTCTTTTTCTTGTTTTATTTCGATTCA